>AZNH01000018.1:4528-22316 GCA_000814955.1 Metarhizium guizhouense ARSEF 977 | reverse complement strand
CTTTTTATATATATAATATTAATATTATTTTATATAAGCTTATAATTATTAATTAGTACTCTTTATTTTTTCTTTAAGCTTATTAAATAATATTAATAAATATTAACTTTATTATTAATATTATAAGATTTAATATTACCTAGTTATTTAACCTTTTAATAATTAAATTATTTATAATTCTAATAATAATTTCCTTTCTAGCTAATTATATACTTATATTATAGTATATTATTTATAGTATTCTTAATATTATATTTTATATAAGACCTAATATTATATATATTACTATTAAGGACTTTTAGCTATTTATATTTATTATAAATTATATTAAGTAGAATATTTAAAAATAAAACTCTTATTATATTACTGCTTTAAAGGCCTTAAAAAATAAGTAATAAGCTTTAAAGGCCTTAAAAAATAAGTAATAAGCTTTAAAGGCCTTAAAAAATAAGTAATAAGCTTTAAAGGCCTTAAAAAATAAGTAATAAGCTTTAAAGGCCTTAAAAAATAAGTAATAAGCTTTAAAGGCCTTAAAAAATAAGTAATAAGCTTTAAAGGCCTTAAAAAATAAGTAATAAGCTTTAAAGGCCTTAAAAAATAAGTAATAAGCTTTAAAGGCCTTAAAAAATAAGTAATAAGCTTTAAAGGCCTTAAAAAATAAGTAATAAGCTTTAAAGGCCTTAAAAAATAAGTAATAAGCTTTAAAGGCCTTAAAAAATAAGTAATAAGCTTTAAAGGCCTTAAAAAATAAGTAATAAGCTTTAAAGGCCTTAAAAAATAAGTAATAAGCTTTAAAGGCCTTAAAAAATAAGTAATAAGCTTTAAAGGCCTTAAAAAATAAGTAATAAGCTTTAAAGGCCTTAAAAAATAAGTAATAAGCTTTAAAGGCCTTAAAAAATAAGTAATAAGCTTTAAAGGCCTTAAAAAATAAGTAATAAGCTTTAAAGGCCTTAAAAAATAAGTAATAAGCTTTAAAGGCCTTAAAAAATAAGTAATAAGCTTTAAAGGCCTTAAAAAATAAGTAATAAGCTTTAAAGGCCTTAAAAAATAAGTAATAAGCTTTAAAGGCCTTAAAAAATAAGTAATAAGCTTTAAAGGCCTTAAAAAATAAGTAATAAGCTTTAAAGGCCTTAAAAAATAAGTAATAAGCTTTAAAGGCCTTAAAAAATAAGTAATAAGCTTTAAAGGCCTTAAAAAATAAGTAATAAGCTTTAAAGGCCTTAAAAAATAAGTAATAAGCTTTAAAGGCCTTAAAAAATAAGTAATAAGCTTTAAAGGCCTTAAAAAATAAGTAATAAGCTTTAAAGGCCTTAAAAAATAAGTAATAAGCTTTAAAGGCCTTAAAAAATAAGTAATAAGCTTTAAAGGCCTTAAAAAATAAGTAATAAGCTTTAAAGGCCTTAAAAAATAAGTAATAAGCTTTAAAGGCCTTAAAAAATAAGTAATAAGCTTTAAAGGCCTTAAAAAATAAGTAATAAGCTTTAAAGGCCTTAAAAAATAAGTAATAAGCTTTAAAGGCCTTAAAAAATAAGTAATAAGCTTTAAAGGCCTTAAAAAATAAGTAATAAGCTTTAAAGGCCTTAAAAAATAAGTAATAAGCTTTAAAGGCCTTAAAAAATAAGTAATAAGCTTTAAAGGCCTTAAAAAATAAGTAATAAGCTTTAAAGGCCTTAAAAAATAAGTAATAAGCTTTAAAGGCCTTAAAAAATAAGTAATAAGCTTTAAAGGCCTTAAAAAATAAGTAATAAGCTTTAAAGGCCTTAAAAAATAAGTAATAAGCTTTAAAGGCCTTAAAAAATAAGTAATAAGCTTTAAAGGCCTTAAAAAATAAGTAATAAGCTTTAAAGGCCTTAAAAAATAAGTAATAAGCTTTAAAGGCCTTAAAAAATAAGTAATAAGCTTTAAAGGCCTTAAAAAATAAGTAATAAGCTTTAAAGGCCTTAAAAAATAAGTAATAAGCTTTAAAGGCCTTAAAAAATAAGTAATAAGCTTTAAAGGCCTTAAAAAATAAGTAATAAGCTTTAAAGGCCTTAAAAAATAAGTAATAAGCTTTAAAGGCCTTAAAAAATAAGTAATAAGCTTTAAAGGCCTTAAAAAATAAGTAATAAGCTTTAAAGGCCTTAAAAAATAAGTAATAAGCTTTAAAGGCCTTAAAAAATAAGTAATAAGCTTTAAAGGCCTTAAAAAATAAGTAATAAGCTTTAAAGGCCTTAAAAAATAAGTAATAAGCTTTAAAGGCCTTAAAAAATAAGTAATAAGCTTTAAAGGCCTTAAAAAATAAGTAATAAGCTTTAAAGGCCTTAAAAAATAAGTAATAAGCTTTAAAGGCCTTAAAAAATAAGTAATAAGCTTTAAAGGCCTTAAAAAATAAGTAATAAGCTTTAAAGGCCTTAAAAAATAAGTAATAAGCTTTAAAGGCCTTAAAAAATAAGTAATAAGCTTTAAAGGCCTTAAAAAATAAGTAATAAGCTTTAAAGGCCTTAAAAAATAAGTAATAAGCTTTAAAGGCCTTAAAAAATAAGTAATAAGCTTTAAAGGCCTTAAAAAATAAGTAATAAGCTTTAAAGGCCTTAAAAAATAAGTAATAAGCTTTAAAGGCCTTAAAAAATAAGTAATAAGCTTTAAAGGCCTTAAAAAATAAGTAATAAGCTTTAAAGGCCTTAAAAAATAAGTAATAAGCTTTAAAGGCCTTAAAAAATAAGTAATAAGCTTTAAAGGCCTTAAAAAATAAGTAATAAGCTTTAAAGGCCTTAAAAAATAAGTAATAAGCTTTAAAGGCCTTAAAAAATAAGTAATAAGCTTTAAAGGCCTTAAAAAATAAGTAATAAGCTTTAAAGGGCTTAAAAGACTATAAAAAGCTTAAAAAGTTATAAAGAGCTTAAAAGGCTATAAAAAGCTAGCTATAAAAGGCTTTAAAATTAAGTAAAAATAAGCTATAAATTAAGGTTTTTAAGAGGAAAATTTAAAAAAAAAGTTAACTATAAACTTAATTAAATTTATAAAGGGATTTAATATAATTATAACTTTATAACTAGAGCCTTACTTTAAGTAAGAAAATAAGGCTTTGTGTGACTCTTGTCAGCTTGTGTAACGGGCAGGATTTTTGAAGGCCACCTCCGTAACCCGTCACCATTTTTCTCCTGAGCGTGGCCCGCCGTCATAACGCTCCGATACCGAAGCGCCGTGCTAATTACACGCACTATTACGTTGCCTGTTTTTGACCCTGAACCTTGCATAATAGACGCCCTTCCCTCTCAGACTTAGCCGTCCTTAAATAAATACATATCTATGCATCTATGCTTTAATTTTAGCGATTGTATATGAAAGCCCGCTCCCCCCTCGTAGTTTAGTGCAGCTTACCCTCCATTTGTAATGTCGTTATGTTTCGGATTTAACTTGAGCACCTGCAGGAGCAGGGCAGCTATGGACAACCATAGTGGGGCTGAGCTATAGCTGAGAAATGCAGCAGGAGTGTCACCAGGAAAGACTCACAGGAAGGCCAAAGAGTCACGTGATCTAAATGATCAAGTATGATCAATCAAGAGATGAATAGGTATATAAAGAACAGTTATTACCAGATAGCAGATAGTTCAGATCTTTAGTGATCAATCTAAGCATTCAATTAACCATTGATTGGGATAACTCCTGACGATCCAAGCTTCCAGCTATTCAATACTTGTGAAGACAATACGACTACGACCTAGCTCACCTACCTTAACTTCACTCAGAAGCCTGCAAAAGCAATTATTATACAAAGCAACGACTTTAAGGTTATTTGTATCCCTTTAAATGTGCAAAGGCATATTAAATATAATAAAATCAAGTTTTAATTAATTAAAAACTTAATAATAAAAAGTATATTATTTTATTAAAAAATATTATAATAATAAAAATTCTAATAATTTCTTAATTTATAAAAAAGTATATTATATTTATTATAATTAAAAATAATATAATAAAGTTTTTTAAAGTTATTTTTAAAAGCTTTTATAAATAGTTTTTTTAAGCTTTAAAAGTAAATTTAATTATATTAAAAATTTTAATAAATAAAGTATTTAATTTATTTTTTTTAATTAATAAATTTATATTATAATTTAAATATAAAAATATTATTTACTTAAAACTTTTATTAATTTAAATTATTTTTTATAAAAGCTTTAAAAAGCTTTTTTATTAATTAAAGTTTTTATTTATATTACTTTTTATAAAACTTTTAAGTTAAGTTATTATAAGCTTATAAAATAAAATTATTTATAAAAGTTATTTTAAAAAAAAAAGTTTATATAATTATTTATTAACTTTTTTTATAAATTTAATAATTAAATTTTTTAAAAGCTTATAATTAATTTTTAATATTAATAATACTTATAAAATTATTATAATTTATTATTACTAAAAAAGCTATAATTATAAAAGAAGTTAATAAAAAAAAGAATATATTATTAAAAGCTAAAAATACTAAAAAAGTTAAAAAATTAAATAAAGTAGTAAAAAATATAAGAAAAAAAAAAAAAATAAAAGGGAAAATTAAAAAGGATATTATAAAGCTAATTAATAAAAAGTAGCTTTGTGTTATAGTTTTCCCCCTTATTACAGAGAGATAATTATATTATTAATAACTTTTTTTTACTTTTAATTATATTATTTTATAATAAAACTTAATATAATATTTAATATATATTAAATTTATTATAAAAAATAGTTTTTTTAAGTTATAATTTATATTTTAAAGCTTTTAAATATTAATTTTATAAAAATAATAATTATTTTTTTAAATTTTTTTTAATAATTAATAATATATTTATTTATAATAATATAAATACTTAAAATATAAAAGTAAATAAATATTTTTTATATATAATTAAATTACTTATTAACTTAAAAAAAAAATAATAATTTAAAGCTTTAAATAAATTTATTATTATAAAATTAATTAAAATTAATAAATTATAAAAATAATTAAAGTTATTTAAATTAATTAAAAATTATAAATTATAATATTAAGTATATTAGCTTTATAACTTAAAGTTTTAAAGCTTTTTAATAATTTTTTAATTATATTTTTTTATAAATTTTTATATAAAATAAAATTATAATATATAAATAAATTTTTATAATATAAATAGGCTTTTATTTATATTATTTTAAGTTTTTTTAATAAAGCTTTTTAAAGTTATATTAAGAACTTTTATTAATATATTTAACTTATTTTTTTATTAATAATAAAAGTAAAAATTCTTAAAAAAATAATAAAAGTATTAATAAAAGTTATTAAATTTAAAGCTTATAATTAAATATAAAAAAAAAAGTAAAAATAAAATTATAATTATATATAAAATTAAAAAAAAGCTTTATTATATTTTTATTAATAATTTACTTAATTTAATAATATTTAAAGTAAATAAATAATATATTATTAATTATTAAAATAATTATAATATTACTTTTTAATTTTATTATAAAAGCTAAAATAGTTAATATAAGAATTTTAATATAAAAAATTTAATAACTGACTTTATTACCTAGAAAGTACTTGTTAAGTATTGCAGAAAAAGTAGGGCCGTTACATCCAACGTGCCTTCGCACATTCAAAGGGATACCAATGGCGGAGATGCGGCCATGGCGCTGGTAATCGCGTTGAAGAGGGAGGATACGCGTCGAGTCCCGTACCTACAATTCGCAAAGGCCGACTAGTGGGAATAAGCGGGTCTTCAGCAGAGAAGAGGCAACCAATTTAACCCCAACCCCGCTTCGAGTGGTCTTTTATCATTTGAGTAAACCCATCAACAAATGGCTGGTGAATAGGCATTGCACTGTCCCCAGAAGTCTTCAAACTTAGCAGTCCAAGAAGATCAATTAGGTAAAAACCTTGTGGGATGGAAACATTTACAGCAGTACCACTAACTTGGACAACTTGACAAATTGACAGGGATCTTGTGGCAAACACGCATACGCGTCCCACCTTCCCACACATCAATTTCCTCAACGCGGATAACAAATGATGGTGTTCAATCTTCATGTCCTGATTCTTGGTGCTACCTAGCACTTCGATGAGTTTACGTCCCTCCATAGTTATGTTTGTTACCTTCTAATAAGGATTGTCCAATCTTGAGATTATGGATCACGTGATGCACTACGCGCAGGTCGCGACCAGAATCCAGCCATACGGCCCCTACGAGAGCTTCCATAGTTGATGCGCCTGTCGTACAGGGAACATTGCTATTCTTCTTAGTAGGAGTCTTAATAAAGGATGCCAGTTTCCACTCTTGCTGAAGCCTCTGTAGATTGTTGTTAGAAGCTTCGGCAGAAATGATATGTTGGCATTTACCTAGTAAATATTAGCTCAACTCCATACCACGTTCCGTCGCAGAATCTTACACGGAGTCTGTCCCGCAACAACGCTGTCATCCACAAGCACTAGTCGTAGTAGGGCATCCCCAACTAATGCAAGCACCTTGTTTCCTTTATTCCTTGCGGTCTTGGCTTTCTTAGGACCTGCACCAGCGGCCACTAGTGCCTCATCCAGAAGGGCAGGGTCTTTGAAGTTGTACTGCAGAGTTTGTTCAACCTGATGCGGTGCCATTTTGTTGCTGATTTATTCAAGAAGAGAATAATGTCGAGGCCAAGCAAGAGCTCTGCCATGCCAAGCTCGTTGCTTACTCTCTTTTTATAGGCAAGTAACACGCAGTAATTACATATATTTCAGAAAGAAATGGTCCCCTGTACTGTCATTGTAGAAAGATAGAGTTTGTACTGTTGCTTCGCGGCCATCTTGCTCATTTGGTTGGGACGACATCCATCAATCAACTACAGGCTGTCAAACATAGGTTGGTGGAGGTGCAAGCCACTGATGGATGCCTTCAAGCTTTATGCCAAGGCATCCTTTATACAGCGGCGAGTTGGGCGGGACGTCATTGTAGGCCACCAAAAGGCCAGCCATTAAAGTTGCGGTGGTCGACGATTGGCTGCGGTGCCGCCAGCATGCACTGTAATCCAGGTCATCTGGACTGAAGTGGCAGGCCTCCACGCTACCCCCACTAAGCCTGGCTTTGCCCAACTGCCGGGTTCAGCACTCCTTGCCCATAACGTATACGCCACCTGTGGTGGTATGATCGCCTTCACAAGACTGGGTGTCGCCGTCGACCAGAGGTAAGAGCAGCATCGGCGGTTGTTGTATTGATTATTCTGCACTTCTGGAATGTGGTCCAGAGTCCATACAAAGCTGCTCTGTAACAAAGCCTTAGCGACAATCGCCCAGGTGCCCGCTGCTCCGCACACTGTTGAGTTGAGTGTGTCTTTGCCTCTCCTTACCGCAAATGGCAATCTCGAAGGAAGCGTCCTTGAATCGCTCCTCGTACTCTGCAGAACATGACGTCATCACCGGCAGCAAGTGGCAACGAGCTTCGTTCGGTTAGACTGGGTCAAAGTTTAAGAGCATATTGCTAAAACTCCCAGGTATTTTCCCCGGTCTTGCATTTTACCGCTTTGAAATTATCACTAATCTCCTCCTTAGTTAAGACCCTCCGCGTCGTATCCTTTCGGCTCATGATGAATCGGCATACACAAGCGGACTGACGTGGCTCCGTGGCAATTGTTTCACGGGCCTATGACGACGTCCTGCAGCGATGAATATCATAGAACCACGGTAGCCTTTTAACATGTGTTGACCCCACTGGCTTCCTTCTACAAGCCCCTAACCAGAACATAGGGTACCAACGCTGCTCGCCCCTTGCCGGGCTGTTCACATGCACAACGACCAATGGCCCTTGTCAAGGGGTTGACACAACGGGCTTCGTTTTGGTATAAAAACCTAGATTCCGTTCCTGTCAGACATAGACCGTGATCGTTTCTGCCTGTTGTAAACTGACATGTACATATCACAAGGACCTGAGCCGTCCGTTGCCCCAAGGTAGCAGTTAAGGATATGACTAACCACAAGCACGTCAAACGAAGAAGAGTTACAGTAATCCAATTAGCTGTCGACAGCGACCGGTGTTATCCTCTACTGTCAATAGTAGCCCTTGAAATGAAGCTCGCATCATGACACCGGAATCGATGTCAACATCGCGATGGCTGTCAACAGCCGTCACGCTAAGGCCTGCCCCTTCAGCCTTTTCTGCTGGCGCTGGGTTTTTCTCCCAAGTGTCGTCCTGCGACGCTGCTCTTGCTTCGAACGTCACCGGTTCACTTGCTCCGTCGTTATCTATGAAACTTTGTGGACGGACTGAACATGATTCATAAAATGGACCAAGTGCTGAAAAGTCTCATTCCTGCATCTGGGGTGATAAGTAGAGTGCGAAACGGCGCAGGACTAGAATACTCAGTCCGAGAAATGTACAAAAAATCCCATTGAGAACGTATGCATCAAGGCTACTGAGTAAGTCGTACGAGGCACCCGGCCCCGGCCCCCAGGGAGCAAAATTGAGGACAACACCAGAGAAGGCGTCTTCTCGAAAGCCATCGACTGCAGCGAGCAGACAAGCGAGCCACGGCGCTGAAACCAATGCAGCAGCCGGCTGAGGGACATGTCCGTACTCTGGGCAAAGAACTTGACAGCGGGGAGGACCCCCTCCAGAACACAAGAGGGGGACGGCGCCAACAAGGTTCCTCCCGTCTTGCAGCCACCCAGCACTACAGAGGTAGCCAATCAACTTCGTTTAGCTTGGTCGTGTTGACACAACCAAACGTTGGGCACGCTGGGCGAAAAACAGATTTCAACTGGTACAAGTCTGCACGACCTACTGCAAATCCAACCCTGCCGTTAATAGTCAAGACTGTCTACGCTGCGACCAGGCAGCGCACATGCTTAGCCAGATTGTCGCCGACAACGTCGGTGACAATTTGCAACAGCATTTTGGCAAGTGCAGACTTGTCCAAAGTAAGCGACAGTGCTGCCAAATTTGGAACATATAAATCAGGCTCCCGTCTCTATTAATATCAATATTAATACTAGTCATTGGAAAGATCGATGTAAAGGCGATCTACGTTGTATTACCTCAGCCCACCTTGCTCATATTCCGAAGCACATCCACGGCTCCCGGCGTCTCATACCAAGACGCATAGGTGTATCCGACTACCAACAAAGCCTCCTCCTTCGACTGGCGCGAGTATGGCTCGTTCGGTCTCTGCAAAACGCCAGCATCCGGATCTTTAACCAGCAACTCCCAAAAGTGTGCATTATATGTCTCAATAGCTCTGTACACCTCCCTGACCTGGCTCTTGATTTTCTCGGCCAGCTGTGCGGTCTCTTCTGGCTGGGCCAGGAGAATCTAGGGCCGCGTCTAAACAATACAACTAACAAGCTGGCCACGGATTATCTGGATAATTTCTTGGGGAATAACGCCGCGGAGCGCAATTCTGGCGTTCTGGATCGCCTGCAAATTGAGTAGGACTCGCACCTTGATTAGCACCACAGCCACGGCGTGGCTCAGGTCTAGGAACGTAGTTTTCGTCTATATCTTCGCTGGGGTTTCCAACACATCTGCATCTTTGATGTCTAAGAATGGCTGGTCCATATCGCCCCAGTCGTATTGCGGCTCCTCCCCCGTGATCGCATACCACTTTATAAAGTTATAGGCATCCTGGTCCTTGCCCAGTCGAATATATAGTAAGGGTATTAGCTGCCGCATGCCCATATTATCCTTATAACATAGCCGCATTATATCCAGGAGATGATCTAGGGCTATCTGCACCACGTTTATAAGGCCACCAGCAGTGCCGTAGCTCAGCAGCATTACGTCCACTAGCTTATAGCGCGTGTGTATATACGGACACGTCTCTAAGATGCCCTAGAAGTAGCCGACATTATCCTTAAATATATTTTCGGTGGGGAAGTCACCGGGTGTGTCGCGAAGCTTCTTCTCTTCGAGCTCGTAGCGAAGACGCGCCTTCTTGATCACCTTACACGGCGTCTTGTGGTCGGCACGGTCCTTGGTCTGGTAATCTCGCCTATAGTAGTAGACGGCTTGGCAGGCCGAGTAGCGGAAGACGCCGTCTTTATTGTGGCATAATTTGTATACACGTGCCACAAGGCTGTTGAGTTTGCCAACGTCGGCATTCATAATGAGGGGCATTCTGTTGCGCAATGAAACGAGCGACCGCTAGATGGGAAGCAAGTGTAATCTCCAAATGAATGACAAGTCGCGTGTCCAAGGTAAATTGAACTGCAGAATGCTACTGCTAGGGCCCTTGTTGTACAGGTACGGCAGTTCCACCTTCAGGCAATACGTGTCCAGCCCGATTGGCGGCCACTACAGTCAGCTTGTTGACATAGAATGTCATACTGTAACGGCGACTTACATATAACGCTAACTAGAAAATTTTTTATTCCGTAGATGCGTGGACATATTCATATTTATGCACCTCTGTACCTCTCAGACTGGCTACGTGTTTCAAGGAACACAAGAGGGGCATGGGTATAAGGCCGTTCGGACTTCAGAACCCTTGCAGCCAGTCTTGTGGTATATATGTAAGGGAAGCTGGTAATATATTAATATATTTAAGCTTTATATTAACTTAATTAAAAAGTCTAATAATAAATTAAATAATAATAACTTTTTAAATAAATTATTTATATTAATTTAACTTAATTTTACTTAATTTTTAATATAAATTTTAAGTTATTTATTTTATTTATATTAATATTATATTTAAAAATAATTTTAATATATTATATTTATTAAATTTATTATTTATTATATTATTATTATAAAAAATAATAATTATAAAAATAAAATTAATAAGTACTTAATATACTTTATTACTCTTATATTAACTCTAATATATATAGTAGAATTATTATACTTTTTAACTTAATTAAGTAATATTATACTTAAATATAATTTAAAGTTAATTATTTAATATATTTTATAACTTTATTTATATATTATTTAAAGTTAAATATTAATATAATATTTAATTTTATATTATATTAAATTTATATTAATAATTAAGTATATTTTATAATATAAAAGCTTTTAAAGTATTATTTAATACTTTAATTTTAATATTATTAAAAACTATTAAGTACTAAAGTATAAAACAGCTTATATAATCTTAATTACTTATACTAATAAGCAGCTTAAACCTGGCTGGCAAGCGCAGACTAGGGCTAGCTTTATACTCCTCCTAAGCAGCTAGTAAATAAGTAGTACTTATACTTGACAGGCGAATAGTAGTATAGTGTAATAGGAGCTTAATTCTTAGACCTATTATAGCGTTATGTTAACACTAAGCTGGGCTTATTACGCAGTCCTGGGCCTACCAGTTAGGTCTGAACTTCAACTTACCAATCTTCATATTAATAGGATCTGCCGCAGTTGAATGCCGCCAAATTAATACTGAACAAAACCAGGCACACGTGAAAATGTGGACTTTACTTTGCCGACTATGAAATGGTTATATTAAACACTGTATCTTTAATAGAATATTAATAAGCTGGGCAAATCTTTAAATAAATGCGAAGTACAGTGGGTAGAATATAGGGCGCTATCTTCTAAACTTGCTGTGATTATAAAATTCTTATGCTTTTTTACTTATAGTTATAAAGCTCTGAGATTAATATTATAAATATAAGTAATATAATTTTAAAAGTAATTTAAACTTATTAATTTTAAATTAATATTTTTATATTTTAAGTAATTATATATAATAATATTAAAGCTTTTTATAATATTTAAATATTTATAATTAAAATAATTATTTATTATTATAAAATAATAATAAAAAAAAGTTCTTTTTTTAATAAATAATATATTATTATTAATATATTATAAATATTATATTTTTAATATTAAAAAAAGAAATTTATTTAATTTTAATAATTTTTTTTATAAAAATATTTTAATAATTTTTTTTTATAAAAATATTTATAAAATTTTATTTTATAATATTATTATTTAAAATTTTATAAGTTTTTTTATATTTAATAGTTTTTTTTTTATTATTTAATATAATTATTAATTTTATAATTTTAATATAAAATTTATAATATTTTTTATAATTTTACTTATTAAGTTACTAATAATAAAAAAACTTAATAAGTTAAGCTTACTTAAATATATAAAAGTTAATAATTAACTTTATAAAAATAATTTTTATTTTATTATTATTTTTACTTATAAATTATTATTTTATTTTTTAAGTAAAATAATTATAAAAATAATATTAATAATATTATTTTTAAAAAGTTTTTTTTTATTATATTTATTTTATATAAATTATTTTTATAAGATTTTATATTTAATTTTTATAATTAATATTTTAAATTTAATATTATTTTTTTTTAATTAATTTTTATAATTTTTAAATTATATAATTTTTAAGTTTAATAATAACTTTCTTAATATTTTTTTAAGTATTATATTTTAATTAACTTATAAATTTTAAGTTATATTTATATATATAAATAAGTTAATAAAGTAATTTTTAATTAACTTATTAATAATAACTTTTTTAAAATAAAATTAAATTTTCTTATTAATATATATATTATTAAAAGTAATTTATTTAAAATTATATTATATTATTTAATTATAAATAATATTTAATACTTTATTTATTAATTATTAATAATTAATTTAATTCTAAATATAATTATAAAGTATTATATATATTATTAGTTTTATTTATAATACTTTTATAAAATACTCTTATTTTAAAAGCTTACTTAAATTTAATATTTAATATTTAATATTATATATTATTATTTAATTTATTATAAAAAAGTACTTTATTAAAAAATATAATAGAGTTTTTAAACTTATAAAAAATAAGTTATTTTAATTACTTTTACTTTTATTAAAATTATTAATATTATTTTAAACTTTTATTATAAATTTTAAATATATTTATAATAGTTTTTAAACTTAAAATATTAAATATATTATTAATAATAATAAAATTAATTATAATAATTATAATATAAAATATAAATTTTTTTATTTTAATAAATAAAAAAATAATTTTATTAAAAATTAATTACTTATTATAAATATAAAAAATAAAATAAATAAATTTTTATAATTTAAGTTTTTAATTCTTATTTTTATAATATATAAACTTAATTAATATAATTAAAATATTTTTTTTAATTTTAAAATATTATATAATTAATAAAAAAATATTTTTATAATAAAATACTTTAAGTTAATTATAATATTTTATTTTTTAAAAAAGTATTTTTTTAAGTAAATAATTAATTTTATTTAAATTTTTATTATTATTACTTAAGTTTTTAATTTTAATTATTTTTTAATTATATATATTTTATTATAAGCTATTTTTTAGCTTTTTTTTCTTATTATTTATAATTTTTTTAAGTTAAGTACTTATAAATAAAAATAAAAAATAATAACTTAATAATTAAATTTTATATTATTTAAAAAAAAAATTTATTATATATTATATTAAATATTTATAATATTAATAAGTTATTAATATTAAAAACTAATTTATTATTAATATTTAATAAGTATAAACTTTATTTTATAATTAAAATTATATTATATTATTTTATAATTATATTAATAAAAAATATATTAATCTTAAAAAGTATTATAATAAAATTTTACTTTTTATATTTTATTATTATTATTTTTATTAAAAAATTAACTTATAATATTAATAAAAAATTATTTAAATTATTATTAATATATTTATAATATATTTTAAAACTTAATTTTTTACTTTTTATATAAATAATTAAAAAAATTTTAAGTTATAAATTAATTTAATTATTTTATTATTTTTTTTTAATTACTTAATTTAATTATATAATAATAATTAACTTTTATTAAAATAATTTATATTTTTATATTAAAAATAAAAAATATATATTTTTTATTTTTTTAATATATTTATAATATTAATTTTTATTTTATTAATATAATTAAATAAAAAAAACTTTAATTTTTTTAATTTTTTTTAAAAAATAATTTATTTTTTAATATTTTAAAATTTAAATTTATTAATTTAATATTTTTTATTTTTATATTAAGTAAACTATTAAATAAAATTATTATAATTTATTATATATATATTCTTATAAGGCCCTTAAAGTGCTATATTAATTTCCTAGTCGCCAGTCTGCGAGATGATCTAGAGGTCGAGGAAGTGACCCGGAAGGCTGTGTGGAAGACGGCCATTTTAAACAATGCATACAGACAACTACATCTGCTCAGGTGCTGCTCAGGTCTGCTCAGGGGCTTAGTACGGCGCCGTCAGTATGGTGGTGTCGAAAAACGTACCACGTAAACCAGATTTCGTAAACTAGCTTCGGGAACTTGGTTTGGAGGTGTCTGGCGACACGCTTGGAACGATCATGTGTGCCTGGCAGGGGACTGGGCCGGTGGGGCTGCTGGGCCTGGTTTGTAAAATCTGCCTCACTGTCCCTGGCTCAATGTACACTGTACCTGCGTTGTGTGTTGACTTCTCACATCACAGAGTATGAGTATCATGATCCCGCCGACAGGCACTGATACTGACAGACGAATGGCCGTCGGGTGAGCATCTGCTATAGTTGTCCAGGGATAGCCGGAAGCGCAAGCCCCCCAAAGTAGGGAAAATACCTTAGCACATAAATTTATAGCGATATGAGCATGAACTTAAAATAAATATCGTTAATATTAGGGTTTTTCCGGGGAATTAGTGTAAAACTCTAATAAAATTATTATAAAAAATATATTATATAATAGAATTTATATTTTTTTTAAAGTATTTAATCCTGTAATCGTTTAGTAATATAAGATATTATAGTACTAATTAACCCACGGGACTGTAATATTATATCCCTGTTCTTATTATAGTAATAATAGTAATAATTCTGCCTTAGTTGATATAGTTACACAAGTTTACTTCAGAACGTATTAATAATAACCTGTACAACTGGGAGTTAACGGGACTATAAAATATTTATACAGCCCCGCCTACACCCTTACAAGGTCACACTTGCCTTGTGTTAATACTACAATATAAGTTATATAAACTTTAAGGTTATAATTATTTCTGCTTTTATTATAAATTAACTTTACTACTAAAATACTTATATATTTATTTATTTACTTATTAAAAAGTATACTAAGAACTATTAAAAACTAAAAATTATATTTTATTATTAGTAAAAGTAAAAGTAGAGTAGACTCTAAAAGAGCTGACTAAAGCACTAGAATAAATACTTAAGCGTCGAGACAACGTGATTAGTATCTCGTAAAGTATAATAGTACTTAAAAAGATAATACTAAGAATTAGCTCTAACTTATTTTATTAATTCTAGTATAATTAACTAGGTAAAAAAATATACTTTTAGAACTTTTTAATAATAGAGATAATATTTTTATAAAGAATTATAAAAAGCTAAAATTAGAGGTAATAGAGGTACTAAGAACTGTTTTATAGTATTACGTCAAGCCGTTGATAACTATAGTAATGTGCAATAAACGTGATCAGCCCCACGACATCGCGAAGCCCCGTATTAGCAATACAGTGAATCAATACAGTGAATATTCTCGACTTTCTCGGCCAGATGAAGCTATTTCAACGGGACATCATATCGCTTGATTTCCTGAGCCCTGGCGATTAAAGACATGCACTCAATATCTGGTATATCAGCTATTTGCGGCCACAACGGCCGCAGACCTCCAAGGCATTGTCTTGAAGTTATTAGATATTCGAGCATACTGTATCATCTCGGCGGTCCTCCCAAACTTCAATTGCGGCCCCACTGAGCCTCTACAGTGCTGAATCTTCATTCGGGGCGTACGAGAGCTCCGGAAATTGCTTGCGGAATCTACCTTTTAGTTCCTTTTTTTTTTTTGGCCAGGTTCCGGGTATTTCGTGAGCTCACCGCAACTCGGAGCAGAACTAACCATACGCTCTCTGTCGTAGTGCGCGAGACCAGTTAGCAGCTTAATGGACAATGGCATCTGCTCAGAAGCCCCATTCAGGCGACCAGGGGCCATCGACTACAACTCGTCGAAGGTGCCCAACAACCAGAGTTCTCCTGGCTGATGTTTGCCCTTATAGCGCACACTTGGGTTTCATCAGGCGGGGCTTGTACCCAGCAACCGGTAGTGTCAACACAACCAACCATTGCCCTCACTGGCTGAGATTAGAGGGCCTCCCCCACTTTAACTAGCGAGGCTGCCCCAAAGGGTTGCACATGCCAGCACCTTTTGCGATACACAAGTAAAATTGTAGACATTGGTGGCCATGGTGGAGAGCAAGCAAACCAGTGTCCACAGTGCAGTGTCGATCCTCTTACTTGGGTCTATGTGTCTATGACATTGCATAGTCTTCGAATTGGCCATTTGGACAGACTATGGTGTTTCTGATTGAGTAAATAGGTACTGTAGTATCGTACCGGTACGGTACTGCCCAGGTGTATTAATCCATATTCTGCTAGAGATCGAGATTACCTATTGCTCCGATAGCTGCTTGGTTGGCGAATAGCCACAAGCTAAACTGAAGCATGGGGGTTACTGTACTGTACTGTACGGTATGGCGGAGCTGAATCCTGGTCCTTGTGTCAACACTACTGACTAGCACGTTTTTGGGTCATTTCGCCCCACTGTTTTGGCACCAACCCGTCCCTACAACCGTGTGGCCATGAGAATACGCCCGCGCGACCTGTTGGCAGTACCTCCCGGGGGGCATCCACTGTCCGATCTCACTTACATTCTAGTTTATGTCCTGGGGCTGCTTCCCCATTCCAAGGAGAGAGTCTTTCATTAGACTCAGGACAGTACAGTAACACAGTACAGTATTAATATTAAAGCAAGCTATCAATATTAATTTAGCTTTTTCTACACAAACATAGGATTAATGCAAATTTGAGGAAAAACATATTCAGCATCAGCGCCTGCTATTCACGATAATCCTTAAGACCTGAATTTCCTCACCAAATAATCCGTCCAGCTGTCAAATGCACCAACAAATACACCACGCCCAAAAGCTCTTACTCAACAGTAAACACAGCCGGGTCAATACAATCGTCAATCGTCATTTCCGACGTTTGTCTCCCTCGGAAACCTTGTAGAACAGTAGCTTGCTGGAACTCCACTGCCATTTCAGCAGGTCCATCCTTGACAGGGGGGTTCTGGCCTTGGGCTGTCAAACTGTGTTCTAAACGATCAAGGACGGATGAGGCGTCCAGCAAGTCGTTGCTAAGTAGTGAATTGCTCGGGGCGCAGCAACTTTTTGCTAGGTACGCAGGATCCCCACCACGCCCTGATTTTAGGCTAGCAGCTCTACTACCAGGTCTTATAGTATATTTTTAATATAAATATATAAAAGTAAATACTTTTAATTAAATATAAAAATAATTATATAATTATATAAATTTCTTAATAATATTAGCTTAAATAAGCTTTAAATTACTTAAAAATATAATTTCTAGTTTTTATTAAAATATATACTTTTAAGCTAAATTTTTTAATTATTTTAGCTATTTAAGTATTTTAATTACTTATCTAGTTATATTTATTAATTATAATAATAATAATAATATTATAAAAATAAATTTCTTAATTTAAAAAGAGCTTTATTTTTTAATTAATTCTTTTTACTTATTATTTATATTATAATTTAATTATTATAATAATAATAATAATTATAATTTTATTAAAAAATCTATTAATTTTTATTAAAGCTTTTTAATATTAAGTAAAGCTATTATATATTTATATAAAAAATATATTATAAGGCTTAGTAGCGGGCCTAACCGCCTAAAAATTAAGGCGTGGTGGGGATCCTGCGCACCTAGCAAAAAGTTGCTGCGCCCCGAGCAATTCAC
>AZNH01000179.1:6708-20654 GCA_000814955.1 Metarhizium guizhouense ARSEF 977 | reverse complement strand
TTTAAAAAGTATAATTAAATACTTAAAGTAATTATATTAGTATTAAAAAGTAGTTTTTTACTTATTTTTTTTATAAATATATAATTAATAATAAGTATTTTTAAGATTAATTTTTATATATATTTTTATACTTTTAAGTTTATTAAATATTTTTAATATTAAAAGTAATAATACTTTATTTTTTTTTATAATTTTATTTAAGTTTTTATAATTTATATATAATTAAAATTAATTACTTTTTTTTAATATAAAAAAAATTAAAATACTTAATAAGCTTATTAAATATTTTATTTACTTTTTTTTTATTATACTTATTATATATTTATAAAGTATTTATAGCTTTTTTTTTATTAAATTATAAATAAGTTTTTATAGTAGAATTTACCTTTTTTTTAATTTAATAATATAAGTTCTTTTAAAGAGTATTAAGAAAGTAATTATTACTTTAATATTAAAAATATTTATATAGTTTTTATAAGCTTTTAATAGCTTTTTTATAATTTTATTATTATTAGTATTATTTATATTTAAGAAAACTACTTTTATAAGGTAAATATTTCTAGTTTCCTTTAAGGTAAAGCACGTTTAGTTCAGGGTAATTATTAGTATTACTAGGATTAAGTCTTTTCTAGTCTCTACTATATAGTAGTAAAGTCGGTATAACTTAGAATAATTTATACTATTCTTAATTTAAACTATTCACTTTAATACCTCTTAATAAGATAATAGTATATAACTTATACTTTTAAAAGGCTTATTATTAAAAGTAATTTATTTTTAATTATTTAATATAAAAAGTTTTAATATTATAAAAGTTATATTTATACTTAAATTAAATAATATATTTATTACTACTTAATAGTAATCTCTTTATAAGTAAACTATTATTTATAATTAGCTATTATTAGCTTATTTTATAATAATTTTATAGCTTTATATTTTTACTTTATTTATCTTATTAGTATTACTATTAATAACTAGGTAATTATAGTAAATTAAATACTTTTTTATAGTATATTAATTTATATAATAAATACTATAATTAAATTTAAAATACCTAGGTAAAATATAATTAATATAATTATATTTATAATAAAAAATAAAGCTATTAAAATACTATAAATTAGTTCTTAACTTTTTTCTTTTTAAAAACTTTTTATAAATTTATAATTTATTTATTTTTTTAAGGTTTTTATTAATTCTCTTTTTTAAGTACTTATTTTTTACTTTAAAAATAGCTATTTTAGCTTTTTTATTTTAATTACTTAAATAACTTTAATTTTTAAAAAACTTTTAATTAAGTATTTACTTTTTTATAATAAAATTAAAGTTATTAATAAATATATATATTAAAATTCTATTAAGAATATAATTAAGTAATTTAACTTCTTAATAAGTCTAATATTTTTTATAATTATAAAAGAATTAATTATTTTTTTACTTAAAATATATTAATACTTTTATTACTTTTAAGTAATATATAGTCTTATTAATTAACTCTTTTTTAAATTATTAAATAAAGCTAAATTAAGTATACTTAAAAAAGTTAATATATTTATTATTTATTATATAATATATTTATTATTACTTTATATTATTAGTAAAATAATTATTAATATATATAATTTTACTAGTATTATTAGTAAAGTTTAAATAATTTATAATAAATATTATATTTAAGTTAATTAAGAAAGTTTATAAGCTCTTATAAGTATTTTTTTTATAAATAAAAGCTTTAAATTATACTTTAAATATATTATAATATAATTAAGTAATTATATTATTATAATTTATTATAAAAGTTAATATTCTTAAAAGTTAAGTCCCTTTTTATATAAGGTCTTTTTTAATTTCTTTTATCTCTTAAATAAGTACTAAAAACTAGTATTACTTTTAAAAAAAAAAAAAAATTTATTAAAAAAAATCTTATAATAATAAAATACTTAAAAAAATAATATTTTTAATTTTATAATAAATTAATAATTAATTAAATATAAAATAATAATTTTATTTATTTTTAAATTTTTAAGTTTTTATAAACTTAAAAATTCTTTTTTATAATTAATAATAATTTTATAATTAAAGTTTAATTAAAGCTTAAAGTTAACTCTTATAAAATCTCCTAATAGCCTACTCTTAGCTTGTGCTTTTAGGACCTACTCTTAGTCTTTGACACTTCAGAAGAGCCCAGGCCAGATCTATATCCAATTTGATAGATGGCGGTCCGGCAACAGGTATACTCTTTACAGCGTTACATGCATATTCAGGAGTCCGGATAACAGGCCCCGGAAGTGCGTTCTTAGCCTTCCAGAGCTGCTTAGTCGGCATACAGGTAAGAACATCGCTAGTAAGATTCTCGATATCATCCGGGAATTCAAGATTAAGGACAAGCTGGGCTACTTTACGCTAGGCAACGCGTCAAATAACAAAACAACCATGGAAATACTCGGCCATAAGCTGGGATTTAACTAGAAGAAGCGCTGGGTTCGCTGTATTAGCTATATTATTAATATAGTAGTAAAACATATGCTCTTTGGCCAAGATCCAGACACATTTAAGAAAAAGATCTACGATAGCCAGCTTACAGCGGCGAGGGAGCATAAGCAGTGGCGCAAAAGGGGCCCAGTAGGTAAATGGCATAACTTCGCTATTGTAAGCTACCTTCATCATACTTACCCTTATACATTTACGTTTGAGTAGCTTATTCAAACTATATTGTAGGAGGTCAATAGATCCGATATCTGGAGTCATCGATATTACTTCCTAGCAAGAAGATTACTTAGGATTACAACTTATTGTTTAGGGTAGAGCAAAGATATTAGTATAATATAGTATATAAATTATAGAAGAAATTTTCTATAGTTATTATACTAAATAAGCAAGTCTAAGTAGTAGGTAATATAAGGTTCTAAGTATTACTCTTATAAATTTATAAGGGAATTTAGGATTATTTTAACCTAGACCTTATTAATATAAAATACTACTAAGAAGATATAAGAATACTATAAGAAATAAGTATTATTATTATAATACTACTTAATAGAAATTACTAGAACTTAAATATAAAGGCTAGTATATTATTTTATAAGTAGAATAATACTTAAATAAGAATATTTATATTAGAATATAAATAAAAGAGTATATTAATAAAAAAAGAAGCTATTTTTATACTTAATTAAGGTAATAATAGTACTATTTTTATTTAGGCTATTTTTATATTTATCCCTAGTATATTAATTATAGTAAATTAGAATATTTATTAAGAGTTAAAATTAGTAAATAAAGCTATATATAAGAGAGTTAATATTATTCTAAATAAGGTATATCTTAAATATCAGGTCTTAGCTAATATTATCTTTTACTTTAAACTACTATATAGCGATTATTTAATTATACTTATATATATTATATTTAATATAATTATAATTACTTATAATATTATAATAAGAATTATAAGTTATATATTATAACTTATAAGAGATAATATAAGTCTTAGTAGTTAGTGTTTATATGTGTGTATTTGCTATTAATAAACTACTAGTAATAATTATTTTAGTATTAGAATCTATAAAAAATCTATACTTTATTAAGATACTAATAAGAATAATCCTTTTTATATTATTAAGCATAAAAATAAAATACTAAAAAAAGTAACCCTAATAGTAAATTAACTATTAATATTAAGGTCTTTTATATACTATAGCTTTTACTTATACAAATTATAAGGTACAGGGTAGAATACTAGATAAAGTAGTATTAGAGCTCCGGGGAATAAGAATAATAACACTTAATAGCAAAAAGTGCTTGCCAGGTATAACCCTTACAGCCTATATATACAACTATTATAATATCTAAGTCTTAATAGAGTAATATTACTATTAAAGGTAAGAGAGAGAGCTTTTATTAGAAATAAGGTGCTTTATAATATAATAATTATAATAAAAAGTCTAATAGAATTAAGTTAAAAAATAATACAAGAATTTAAGGATTAAATAGAGGTTATTATAAGTTAAAAAGGCAGTAACAAGAAATCTGCTACTAATAAATAGCCGAGTAGTTAGCTAAGATAAAATACCTTAAAAAATAAAGTTCTAAAAAGTTTTTTATTTTAACTTAAAATTTATATAAGTTCTTTTTATTATAAAAGTTAATTATTTTTATTTTTATTTTTATATTTAATTTAAATTCTAGTATATTTCTTCTTTTTTTAATATAAAAAGTCTACTTTTTACTGCTTAAACTTTTAGCTTAACTTATATAATTCTAAGTCCTTTACCTCCTTATTTACTCGTATATTTACAAACTCGATAATAGCTAGCGCGACAAACTAGACCTTTCACAGATAACCTCTAACACCTTAAGAGTTTCCGGCTTATAAATACTACTCTTTTATTAATAATTATCTCTTAATAATAATAATAAATCCGCCTATATAATTTATATAAGTACTTATAATAAATAATCAAGTAATATTAAGTAAAAAGTAGACTTTTTATATTAAAAAAAATATACTAGAATTTAAATTAAATATAAAAATAAAAATAATTAACTTTTATAATAAAAAAACTTATATAAATTTTAAGTTAAAGTAAAAAACCTCTTAGAACTTTATTCCTTAAAGTATAATTATAGTCTTAATAAGAGGTACCTAGATTTATCATGTTTATCATGTTTATAGTCTCAAATAGCTAGTTAGTTACTCATTTTATTTACTACCTAGATACGCCCACAAATGAATGCCGCCCATGTTGACCGCCATGCGAACATGGATGGACGGTATTCTGACGAACTCACATGTCCTGCCTTAAGTCCAAAACTTCAATGCAAGCATCGATCGACCACCTTGGCTATTTCCATACACTCCTCGTCACGCATCTTCTGTGTAAATACCTGGATGGAGCACGGGGCACCATCTAAGTTTTCGGGGTTATCTGAGGAGTGAGACATGCCGGTCAGTACACGTTGCCAGGAAATTTCAGATTGATAGAATGCCACATACATTTCGGGGCACTTTGGCCAGCTTTGCTTTCGAATTTCTCGGGGGGATTTAAGCTACGCGCTCGACCGAACGGAATCACACAGGCAGGATACTGCGACTTGGTCAGCTATCAATTCAATGGTGGTAAAGGGTGTTTTTCGGTCTCCACGAAGGGTAATGTTTTTTTTGAGACAAGACCTACATCGAGAAAGTTTAGCAGCTGTGTGTACGGTGGAATTCCATACTCGTCGTGTTCAACGGCTGTATTCTGTGCCGGAGGCCCAATGACAGCATCCAACTGATGATGCTGCCACAGCTTCCGCCATGCATTGATAATCTCACTTCTCTTGACTGTAAGGGCAGCGAGTCTTGCTACCCCAGGTGTACTGCCTACATCGGCAATGCAGCTCCAATCAATCTTGGCCATCTCCTCTCTCATTCTGACACGGGCTGGGATCGGTGGCTCACCGCCGGCCGCTACAACACGGTCGGCTGTATCATCAAGGTCCATGAGCGCCCATGCCACCAGAGCTGATTTGGCAACGAGGCAGTCTTCAGGTTGAAGCCGCACAATTTCATGACCGTTTGCTTCTAGAAGCTTAACTGCCTTGTTCACCGCGTTCTTGACGGGAGGATGGATGGGGAAGACCGAATCTTCAGGGATAACACCAAATCGTAGTTTTGGTTTGATCGTGCCCCTTACTTCACGCCAGGGAATATCCAAAACAAACGGGTCCAAACGGGCTGGCGTAGCGTTGACGACGGCCTTCATGAAGACTTCAAGGGCATCCATGCTGTTGGCAATTGGGCCAGCGCAAGACGTAATGGTGCGAAGGCCACCGTTGGCACAGGACTGTTGTCCAAAGTATGGTATACGATCCGCCGAAGGACGAAAGCCATACGTTCCACAACAAAGCGAGGGAATTCGGACAGAACCTATGTACGGATGTTAACATTCTTCTGCCCCTGATAACCCTGATTCAGCTGCGAAGGTCTATACCGGCAAGGTCAGTTCCAACTCCTAGGGGAGACCCTCGAAACGCAACAAGTGCAGACTCCCCTCCACTCGAACCACCAGCTGTTAAACTAGTGTTCCAAGGATTCAACGTACGACCAAATATGTAGTTGTGGGAATCGGCAGCCTTGTATTAACATTAGCAAGAAGAATTTGGCAGGCACCACTCCTCTTGTGTGCGACGTACCATCATTGTCTGCGGGATATTGGTCTTGCAATAAAATACTGCCCCAAGCTCGGTGAGAAGCTCTACTAGGGCGGAATTAGTTGTTGAAACGTGCCCGGAATAAGCAAGTAGGCCCAACGTAGCCGGGATCCCATCAAGCTGAAAGCATTCTTTAAGACTGACGGGCAACCCATGAAGAGGACCAATGGGTTTGCCTTGCTCTCGCTGGGTGTCCAGCGCACGAGCCCTGTCTAGAGCTTGATCGAAGAATATTTCAGTCAAGCAGTTTGTCTGCAACAAGAGCAGATCTCGTTAGCATATAAGCTCATTGGAGTGTTCCTTGTGGGCTCCAACCTACAACTTGGTGGGCAATTGATGCTCTCTTTGCAAAAGCCGTAGTAACCTCAAGGGAGGTCAAGCTACCCTTAGCCAAGCCAGTCAACAGTTCATAGACACTATACGACTCTGTGATCTCAAGCTCAGATTGACTGAGAATGTCGGATTTCCGAGGTAGATCTAGCTCTATCAAGTTGTTCTTGAATGTTTCTAATGGTAGTTTCAGGCCAGCTAGAAGAGAAGGGTCAAGCTTCCAGGCCTCTGGAATGGCCTTGTCGGTTTGCTGCCGTCCGTCATGGAGTGCCTCGCCCGCCCTGGCAGGACCGTTGGAAGTAACTGAATTTACAGTCATCTTGGGACTATAGTAATTGATATAAAAGACTAAACCGAAAGATATTTAGCAAGTGTGTTGATTGAATAAAATATCAAAAATTTGCAAAGACGACTATTTATAACTTTCGCATTTGCAAATGGGGCCTTTTGGTTTCAACTAGAGAACCAAGGGCGGGCGGGAATCGGGGGATTTCTCCACATTCTAACCCCACCCGGAAACTTACCGGGCAAGGATCGAAACTCTAGGTTAGGAAGCGAACAGACAGACGATGTATGCGGCGGCCTATCTTCCGGTTATTCTATGGATAGTTTATTTTTGGGAAGAGGGGGCAGGTAAGCCTCTGGGAGGTGGCCTTTCGCCTCACCTCCATTCAACGTCATGAGGTTGAACCTGCGAATCGGCCAGTGTCGAGAGCATTTGGTACAACAGATGGTTTCTGTGATTTCAGTCTCAGAAGTGCACGGCCACGTGCACGCCAGGTTGGAACGCGATTGTCACATCTGATTTGAAACAAAATACAGAATAACCAACTAGGCACTTCCAGCCCTTTGCAAAAACCACGAAGGCTGGATAAAATCGCGGTCATCTCATAATCTAGTTGTTTATAGAGAAGTTAGACTAATACCCAATTGAGGGCCGGCATATACATAGAATTGTACGGAGATACGACTAAATGTACAGTGTACAGTGCGAATTATGAGTCCAGTTACTTCTCTATAACTGGTTAGCAAGCAAGGCTTATAAATCCAGCAATATATTTAAAAATATAAGGAAAATATTCTAGCAAAATTTCATCACCTCTAATTCAAAAACGGCTGTTTTTGCAGGGGCTTGAAAAGGGTCCTTTGTATGGGATATGGAGGTGGTCCACTCGCTATGCAACTACGTTAGTTATACTGCATGTTGTAGTTTAATTTTCACCACAGAAGCCATTGACCTTTCCTAAACGAGTAAAAAGTAGAACCCTCCGGCAACCCTCCGGGCAGGGGTACTCAACAGCCGGAGCAATCTCAACACTAGAACCTCTGGATTATCACACACATTCAAGGGGTCGGAAAGACGTTGATTCGGTGTGATGCATTGAAACATTGGTATCCGATCCGAAGATAATTCAAACCCGAAGGACTACGCAATCTTACCATCCTCCTCAAGCTGTTGTCATATTGGCATGCTGGCAAGTTACACGGCTGCGCAAAGGTGTAACGGCATCAATGGCTACGGCCACAACAAGCCCGATGAGCGGTCCCAGACTCTTTGATCTGGGAGACCGCACTCCTGCCAATCTGAATCAGGTAGCCCGCGATCATATCCTCAGGAACAGCCAAGCTACTGCGAAAGCCGAGATACAGCGCCTCCGGAGAGACTTCCGACACCCGGCCGTGCCATCCTCTCTGCCGATCAATACGACGCATTTCATTGCTGCCGCTACGGAAGGGGCACAGCAAGCCAATCAACCAACAGCCCAAAACTTAGATTCGACGAATGAGAACCCTCCTGTGACCATCGCTGAGACAGCCAACCGACTTGCCCTAGAAACGGCTCAGATTCACGACACAAAGATTGCGGTGTTTAGAGCCTTCTGCGCCGCATTCGACGACACAGCCAAATAATTTACTTCTGGCCCTGCTTTCCGCTTTGCCCAGGCCTTCTCCCAAAGCTTCCTGGAGTTCTGGGACAGCGCACTGAACGGCGCAGCCTCGAAGCCTACCCTCTCCAAGCCATCCTACGCCGCCGTCGCCACCAGTGGCCTCGCCGCCGCACCTGCCTCTCGTCCTCCTTTCCCTGCTGCCCAGGTAAACAGACAGTATCAACAAGAATTCCCTGCCCGCCACCAGGAGCAACCAACCCCGCCAGCCCCGCCCAGAGTTGACCTCCGCGTCTTCATTCGCTTGAACGAAGACTCCCTCTCCTGGGACCGGGAGAGCTATGCTATCCGGACCTACATCGCCGGTCGTCTCGGCATTGAACTCGGCCGCGTCCCGCAGGCATCGCGTACTAAGACCGGATGGGCTGTCCGCACCGCCGACCTCACCACCCGTGACCTTCTGATACAGCGGCAGTCAGACTGGATTGACGAACTTGGGGCCATCAAGGCCGAGGCCAGCCAGAAGTGGTATACGTACATTGTTGACGACTGCCCCCGACACCTCTACGACCTCCAGGGACAACCCGTTGACCAAGAGGCAGCAACGCTAGAGGAGATAACATCGCAGACCGGCCTCGAACCGGTCAGCGTTCGCCCGACCAGAAGTGACTCCGACCAACTGCCTACCAAGTCCCTTTTGGTCTCCTTTCTAGAACCGACTAAAAGACGATGGCGGCTGTTTGGCTGCAGCAGACTGGCAAGACCGATCATCAAGGCACCTCTGCTGTCGCAATGCGAGAACTGCTGGGACTACCACTCCAAGTACGGATGCAACCGCGAAGCTCACTGCAAACGCTGTGGCAAGACCGGCCACGGACACGAAGAATGCTCCGCGCCGGAGCAATGCGTCAACTGCCTGGCGCCCCACGCCGCCGACTTTCCTATCTGCCCGGCACGCCCAAAAAGGATTCACGGGGCGATCCAAAGGCTGACGAAGCCCCAGAGGGACCTGGTCAGACAGAACGGAGCCAGCCTCTTCCGACAACACAACATGGAGATTGTTGCGCCTGCTGAGGCAACCCCCTCCAGCCCTTACCCACCCATCTCTTCGCCGTGCGCGCGCGAACCCCCTGCTACTCCTGAATCGGATGATAGCGAATCCTCCCAAAGCCTTCCCGTTGCCCCGAAGAAAAGACGACTCGAACCCACCAACTCAGATCTATGAGAAGGAAGCAAGCAACCCCACGCCGTAGACAGGACCTCCGAATCTTCCAAGCCAACGTGGGCAAAAGCGGCCCATCACACGACTGTGCCCTCGCACTTGCCGACGCAGAGCGATTCGATCTGATACTACTACAGGAGCCCTGGACTGATATCAAAGAAGGCCGATGCCTCACCAAAACTCATCCCGCCTATGACGTATTCTCCCCGGTGGATTACTGGGACGGGCCCAGCACGCGGCCCCGGGTTATGACATACCTTCGACGCAGCCCTGCGTTGTTGGCTGACCAACTCCGGCCCTCACCGTCAAGGGACATGTTGTGGCTACACGTTGATGATATTACCTTTGTGAATGTCTATCGACAACCTGGCGTCCACGAGACGCTCGACCTTCTCGTACAGTGGCCAATTCCCAGTCGATGTGTGGTCGTCGGAGACTTCAACGCCAGACATTACTCCTGGCAAGCGGGAGATACGACCGGTCGCGGCAACGACATCGCGAGTTGGGCATCACAGAATGACCTGTCCCTCCTCAATCCACCTAACAAGCCGACCAACCTGCACGGCAACACCATCGATCTCGCCTTCTCAAACATTCCTCGTGCGGAGGCCACGGTGGAGGATCACCTGGCCACAAGCTCGGACCACTTCACGCTGACCTTGACCATCCCATCCACGCATCACGCTCCCTGTCTGCCTGGCAAGATCCGGGTCACATCGGACAACGAACTCAAGCGCTTCGCTAAGATCGTGGAGATAGAGGCCTCCGCTCTTCCTACTCAAACATCCTCCACAGAAGGACTTGATGCCTTGGCAGCATCGCTCACATCCATGCTGCAATCAGCGGCCAGCAGGGCCGGGCACCTCACCAGGAAAAGGGCACGGGCCGCGCCATAGTGGAATAACAAGTGTGCACTGGCTGCTGCCGAGTATAGATCTATGAGACGCATCTACCCTCTGGGGTATAGCAAAGAAGCGCAGCTCGCTAGGAAGCGGCTCCAACGGGTAGTCCGCAATGCCAAACGCTTGTTCTGGCAAGCACTGGTTGACAACGTGTCAAGCAATAAAGACATGTTCAAGATCACACGATGGACTAAGGCCCGAAGCTCTTTCCAGCCGCCTCCACTACAAGTAAACGGCACCGTCTACGAGACAATGACCGAGAAGGCTACGGCTCTTCGCCAGGCAACTCTCGAGAGAAGAACATCTGATGACGACATAGAGAATCCCTGGGCAGACGTCTCTCCCAACCAATATCTGCCCTTCTCCTCACATGTTTCCGCAGAAGAGGCGCGAAAAGCGACCATCGACACGGGAAACACATCCCCTGGTTCTGACGACATCACTGTAAAGGTGCTGCGAGCCGCATGGCCAGCAATTGGGAACCTGGTGCGGGAGCTCTATGAAGGATGCCTAACGCTAGGGCACCACCCGAAAGCCTTCAAGGAGGCTGAGGTTGTCATGATCACGAAACCCGGGAAGAGAGACCTCATATCACCCCGGGCTTGGAGGCCTATATCCCTCCTCTTATGCCTTGGGAAGGGGCTGGAACGACTTGTGGCGCGCAGACTCGCCTGGGCCGCTGTGCACTATACTATGCTACACCGTCAGCAGGCCGGAGCGCTTCCCAAAAGGTCAGCGGTAGATCTGGTCGCTGCTCTGGTACACGATATCAAAGTTGCCTTTTCACAAAGAAAGGTTGCCACCCTTATAATAATAGACATTCAAGGCGCATTCGACACGGTCATGAGAAACAGGCTCATCCTCCGCCTCCGCCAGCAGGGCTGGCCCCTACCACTCGTGAAGTGGGCCGCCTCCTTCATGTCAAACAGAGCAGCCCGTGTCCGGTATCAAGATATCACGACCGAGTATGCGCCCCTACTATGCGGACTCCCACAGGGCTCGCCAGCATCTCCGATACTCTTCCTTCTATACACCGAGCCCATCTACAAGCTAGGCTTCCAGCTAGGTCGGTTTGGCTACGCCGACGACACCGCCATCCTCAGGACCGGCCGGACTCTGAGAGAGACAGCAAAGCTCGCGACGGCTGATGTGCGGGAACTCATCTCCTGGGGTGCGGCGAATGGCATCACCTTTGACCCCGAAAAGACAGAAGTGATGCACTTCAGCCACAAGAAGGACGACACGAGCCCGTCGGTAACACACGGCGGTATTGCCAAGGTTCCAGCAGAAGCGATCCGCTGGTTAGGGATCTGGCTGGACAAGAAGCTGACCTTCCGGACACACATCGAGAAGTGGGCGGCTAAGGCGAAAAAGGTGGCCGGCCACCTGCACGGCCTCTGCAATACAAAACATGGCCCTCTCCCGGCCGCAGTCAGGCGGGCGGTCAAGGCATATGTCGAGCCTATCCTGCTATATAGCATGGAAGCTTGGTATACCGGCACTAAGAGCTACACGGCTTGGCACGGCACAAAGAAAGTTCGGCCTCAAATTCAGCACTTGGTTGACAAGCTTAACCCTGTCCTCCGCCGGGCTATTCAGGCTATTCTCCCTATATGGAAGACCACGCCGGTTCCGATATACTATTAGGAGAGCAGTATTCCTCCTGTGTTCTTACTTCTTAAAGCCCGACGTATTCGATTTGCAGCACGCCTAAAATCCCTGGACTTAGCTCATTTACTGGCCCAGCGTACAGCGCCGACACCGATTATACGCGCTGTTAAACAGTCCTGCTAAGTCAGAGAAGGCGGCTTTAATACTTAACAGGAGCGGACAGCTCTGCTCCTCTCCGATTGTCCTCGACTAACCCTGATCCAAGCTAGTGACATAGAAGCCGTAGCCCTCCAGACGAAGAATAAGAATAAGTCGGCGGTAAACTTCCTTAAGTGGCTTAAGGGAATCTCTCCTGACGAGCTCGTCGTTTACTCAGATAGCTCCCAGCTCCTAGGCGGGGCCACAAGATACGGATATGTAGTCCACTAAAATAGTGTGGCCACCTGCGAAGGATCTGGGCGCCTTGGCCCAGCTGAAGTGTTTGATGCCGAAGTAGTTGGCGCGCTCGAAGGCCTCCGCGCTACCGTTAAGATCCCCGACGCATCGGACAACCCGATCGTGGTCTGCTTAGACAATCTAGCTGCGGCTATGTGCCTCCGAGGCACAGCATCGGATTCGTCCTAATCGGCCTTCCTCAAGTTCCAAAGTCACCGAAGTCACCCGAAGATCAACCGAAGCTATTAAGTTAGTATTCAGAAGTAAGAAGTCACAATAAATAAAATCACTAATATATCCAAAAATAATAATAATATACAACTAGACGTCTTAAGCGCTCTAGTTACCAAGATACAAAGCTTAAGAGAAGAAAATACCCGAAGAAATACTGAGCTGGAGGAACGTTTCGCCGCCCTGGAACTTAACCAACAGCAAACCCGGTTGTCTGAACTCCCGGCAGTGTGTCTAATAGTGTGATATTACTATATATAATTTGATTTTTAAAGGTTATATTATATATAATATACGCGGAACCCTTACTATATTATATAAGGTTTCGCGGCGCGGTACTAATTGCGCTAGTATATTTAATATATTATAATATATATATAAATAGTTTACTTTTCTAGTTTTTTATTATTTTTAATTTAATATAACTTAATATTATTTTAGATTTTAGATTTATATAATATTTATATTATATATATAATAAGGTTTGCCTCTATAATAACGGTGGTTGAGGCTATCGCGAGATAGCCTTAGCTAGCGGCCGCGGCGCGGCACTAATTGCGCTGGTACGTCTGACGCGTTATAATATGTGTATAGACGGTCTACTTTTCTAGTCTCTTACTATTCTTGGCCTGGTACAGCCTAATATTATTTTAGATTTTATGCTTATATAATACTTATATTATATATGTAATTTTATTTAACTACAGAGCAAAATAATTAAAAATTAAAAAATTAATATTATATATATAATTTTATTTAATTATAAAATAAAATAATTAAAAATTAATTAATATTATATAAAGTTTATATAATATAATTATAATATATAATAATATATATTAATTTTTAATTATTTTACTCTATAATTAAATAAAATTATATATATAATATAAGTATTATATAAGTATAAAATCTAAAATAATATTAAGTTATATTAGGTTAAGAATAATAAAAAACTAGAAAAGTAAACTATTTTAATATAATTAATACCGCGCTATAACTACTAGTTAAGGCTATCTTATAATAGCCTTAACTACTATTATTATAAAGGTAAATTTTATATATTATAGTAATTTTATACTTATAACTTACACTAAGTTATATTAAAAACTTAAAATACTTATATATATA
>AZNH01000178.1:0-27912 GCA_000814955.1 Metarhizium guizhouense ARSEF 977 | reverse complement strand
TATAAATATATATAAGTAATTTAATTAAATTACTAGGTAAATAACTAGTTATAACCTTTTTTAACTCTTTTTTTTCTCTCTTTTTAACCTTAAAAAAAAAAAAAAAAAGTTCTAACCCTAAAATAAAAACTCTTTTACTTAACTTTAACTAATAATTAATATAACTAATAATTAGTATAAATAACTTATATATATTATAATAAAACCTTATACCTTACTCGCTTACCGCCCGGAAACTAGCGCTAACTACTAGTAGCCTCTTAGTTAGGTTTTTATTAAAATTTACTTAAAAGAACTCTATTAAAAACTCTTAAAATTAAACTTATATTTTTTATAAGCTCTTTTTAAATATTATAAATACCTTATTATTAATAAGAAGTCTATAATTAATATTAAGTTATTAGGCCTTTTAAATTAATATTTTAGAGAAATCTTCTTAGCTTATTAAAATAAAATATATACTAGTATTAATATATTTATTTATAATAATTTTTATTAACTTTCTTTTATTAAAGTTATTATAATATATTTAAATTTTCTTAATATATAAAACATTAACTTTTTAGCTAGTTAATAAGTATACTAAGCTTTAAATATAATAGTCTAGCTAATATAATTAATATAATAAGATAATAATAATAAAAAAATACTTTAATTCTATTATATACTTAAAAAATTAAGAGTTTATTAAGTATTTTAGTAGAGTTAATAGCTTTTAAGTATATAAGTATAAAATAAATTAATTTATAATAAAGTAAAGACTTTTAAGAATATATTATATTTTTACTTTTATTAAAAAAACACTTATATATATAATTATTAGTGCTTTTATAATTATAAATAGCTTATTCTTAAAATTAAATTTATATATATAAGTTAAAGTATAGAAAAAATAAATAATAATAAAGTAAATAAGTTAAATTCTTATTTTTATATTTATTTAAAAGTAAAAGTTATATTAATAAATAATATTTAAGTTAAAAATAACTTAATAAATAAATTTATAAAAATAATAAGAGATAGTATTTAGAATAAAAGTTAAAATCCTACTAAGAATATATTAATTATAATTATAATAAAAGTTAATAATTATAAAAAGCTTAAATTCTTTAGTATTAATTATATTTTTATTTTTTTTATTATTAAGTAATTTAAATATAAAAAATATAATTATTTATATATTAATTTCCCTTTTTACTTTATATATATTATTATAATATATAAAATATAAAAATTAATACTAAAAAAAGTAGTTTTAAACTTAAAATAAAAGAATTATATACTAGAATTATTATATATTATTATATTTTAAGTTAAAAAACTTTTTTTTATTATATTTAAAATATTATTTAATTTTAATTAATTTATAATTAAAATAAGCTTAAATATAAAAAATAAGAAAAGGAATTAATACTTATATATATTCTAATACTTATAAATTAATAGATTTATAAAATATAAAAATATAATAAATATAAAGATAAAAATATAAAGAGAGCTTTTTTATAATAATAAGCTTGTGCTGGCATCTTAGCTGCGGGGGGCACAGGGGGCCGCAGGTCCCTCGTTTAATTTGCGAGCTGGAGGCTAGTTGACAGGCTTTTGTGGATTATCTAGTCCATTTAAACCCACAATCTCGAGATGTACGGACTTCTTGCTGGCCTTGCGGCTATCCGCTAAGGGCTTGTTCAAATTGATTATATTACCGAGAATAATAATAATACTATATTGCAACATATTTAAAGGTTGTATTACGCGGTAGAAAGTTGTTAATACTATTAGTCGCGAAAGAGTAGTCAAGAGTACACAGCTATAAATTGTTGGTAAAGAAAACTTAGTTCTATATCAATTGTTCAAGAATCAGTAGCCTTCTGTATTGTTCTTGGAAGGTATATATCACATCATATATTCTACCCAACATGGACAGCCCCTAGGGTATAAAGGTAGGGCTGTACAAAGCGGCCGACAGTACGACCTGGCACCACCCAAATCGATAAGGCTGCAAGGCAGAGAGCCAGCCCACTGCCATGGCGACGCGCAGTGGACGAACAGAGAAAATGCCGATCATACTCGTCGGGCGTGCAGAAGATACGCCTTGTTAATGTTGCAATTGGCACCCTGTGGCTTCAATGTCTTACTTTTCTTCCCCCCCGCTGTCAGAGCGGTCGCACTCCGTACACCAACTGCGATAACGCTAGGGACGTTTAGGGGCTGACAAGGCGAGACTCCTCTGGTTCGACAGGGCGCATTGGACTAGCTGACAAGTTATTGGAGACAGCGACGTAAAAGTAATGTATTTATAGGAATTCTCGATGGTTATAATGCCGTCCTCCGCGCTAGCCGTACTAGCTGCAAGATGAGTAGAATAATTCTAATTGTTGCGTGGAAGATGCTATCAAGTATAGGTGATATCGCTTTCCTATGATGCCAATGTTTAACCTTCTATCTACCCTGTCGCGTTTGGCAGTCCTGGTCGGCCTGGTATGTTTCACTGATTACCCCTGAAGTGAAGGAAATATGCTAATCCATGTAGTACCTCGTCGCCAAACTCGTCTACAATGTCTACTTTCACCCTTTAGCAAATTTCCCAGGACCAACGTCGTGGACTCTTACTCGACTTCCATGGGTGATGCACCTTGCCCGCGGGGACCAACATATCCAGATTAAGGCTCTTCATGACTGCTATGGGCCTGTTGTCCGGGTTGCTCCCGATGAGCTGTCCTTCATTGAAGGATCTGCCTGGGCCGACATTTACGCCGGCGGCAACCGTAACAAGGGCCTGCCGAAGAACAATGTCATATACGGCGCACAGCAGTTCCGTAATCTCTTGGATGGTACTGACGACGAGTATTTCCGGATGCGCAAGGTGCTTACGGCCTCTTTCTCGGCTAGAAACACCGTCGGGCAAGAGAAGTTTCTCCAGCGGTATATTAACAAGCTAGTGCAGAAGCTCCGTATTGCGGCAGAGAGCGACCACGATGTCAACCTCATGGAGTGGTTTACCTGGCTCGCCTTTGACATTACTGGAGAGCTCGTGTTCAGCGAGTCGTTCAACCAGCTGGACCAGACCATCTCCCATCCTTGGGTGAAAATAATTACAAGTCATCTCAAGTACTCGGCTTTAAGTGTCTGCCTTCGCTTCTACTCGCCACTTGACCGCCTCATGCCCCTGATTGCCCCCTCCTCGCTGTACCGGGAGAAATGGTCGTTCTTAAATATGGCTCGCCAGAAGGTGCTTCGCCGCCTGAACCGACCAGACTCGAAGCTGCTAGACGATATATTTGGCGCCGCCGTCACGCCAAACGACGAGGAGCCTATCCAGATGAGCATGGACGAGTTGATTGGAACATTTACATTTCTTATCGTTGCAGGCAGCGAAACTACCGCTACCGTACTCACCGGTATCACAAATTACCTCTGGCGCAACCCTCGAGTCCTAAGACTACTGACCGAGGAAATCCGCTCGGTTCCAAGCGAACAGAGCCTCACGCTGGCCTCCACAGCCACGATGCCATACCTTAATGCGGTCCTTAAAGAAGGCATGCGACTCTGCCATCCCGTGCCTGGCGCGCTATCACGGGTCGTGCCTCCAGAGGGTAAAGTAATTTGGGGCCACTTTGTGCCTGGAAACGTGAGTCCCATCCTCGCCACTCGCCCACCAGCCTCGGGCTAACTTATACCGACGATAATAGACCGTCGTTGGCATCCCCCCCTACGCAGCCTACATCTCGGAGTGGAACTTTAGCTCGCCTTACGAATTCCGCCCCGAGCGGTGGCTGGGTAACCAAGATGATAATAATAGAAACGTCTTCCAGCCCTTCTCCATAGGCGGGCGCAACTGCGTTGGGCAGAACCTAGCCTTGGCGGAAATGCGGCTAGTTCTGACACGGGTGTTGTACAATTTCGACTTTGAGCAGACTGGGGGCGTGGACTGGGTGGAGAGGAGCACGTATCTGTTGTGGGAGAAGGACCAGATCCTGATGCGAGTCAGGGCTGCCGGTAGTGGCAGGGAGGAAAGGTGAAGATCTGGACTGGTGGGGTGGGCGTTTGTTTGCCTGAGACTCTGAGTGGGCATTACGCTGCGTGAGCATATTTGTACAAGTCCAGATGTCGTCATCTGCTACTCTGTAGTAACTTACAGTAGTACTCCGTGGTCAAATCTTTAGTGTTTCCATGTCGGGACGGGCCGTGCCAAGGCCGGTTCTAATTACTCCGCACCAGGGTACATGTAGCCTGCATGTGTCAAGTACATACAACCAGACTCCGTGCCTACTCTTCGTCACTCTTGGACCCCGCACCATCGACGTTTAAAGTCAAGACGGGGCACGAGTACTCCGTAAGACCTCGCGATATAGCCGCTCTAGCATGGGTAGGCGCTGTTGGTTCCGGCTGGGACAATCACTAAGCCGCCAGTGGCAGCTGCAGTTAGTCTGTCTGACATGCAGCGACGTGCAGATCGAGTGCGATGTGTTTACAGTGGGTGTAGTCAATGCCACTTGTCCCGGTGGCTTAGCTAAATGCCGGCTTACTCGGGCGGATGGGGTTGCATGCTATTGGGGGCGAGGGCGAGGTTGCATTTCGACCGAGAAGTTAGAAATAGTGGCAAGGTGGAAAGAAGGGCCGATTTCGACAGTGTTGAGACAGGAGTGATATTGACACGCGTTGAGACCTTTGAGGGGACTGGACTGTAGGGACAGGTCCGCACGAGATGTACGCTGTGATCCCACTTATATTAATTGCGATCGCGAATTGTGAGAAACTAAATTATATCCAACGGCCTAGTTTTATTAGTCTTAACACTAGAGATACCCCCACTACACCTCAATATACCTATCTTGCATCAAGTATAATAATTGGGCGTCAGCCATGATCCGTGTTTGGCCCCGCAGCACGACCTGATGAGGTTGCACTTTTCTCTCTGGTCCCTCGATGTCGATGGCTACGCTAAAAGGCAGGCATTTTTCAGCCTCCAACCGCCACTGGCCTCGTGGCACGACCAGTCGGGATCCCTAGAAGCTTACTTTTCCCGCCCCCATTATGCGCATGCCACTCCATGCCAGCACCGCACCCCATGTCAGCCCGGAATACATTATTATCTAGAACGTCCCTGGTCGAGCTGCGAAAGGCTCTCTTTAAGTCTCCTACCGAAGAACAGGTATGCGAGCGACGTTGACGCTTCCGTACATGTCAATTTGGTTGACCTACTTCTCCCGGAAGAAGGCATCCGAAGATTGTCCTGCTGTTGGATTTATACTCATCTGCTTGACACTGCCATTGCCATGCCAGTTTTACCGCGGCAAAAAGACCCCTCCACGACGCCGCTCGTCCCGGCGCCCGAGGGCTACGAGTCGAATTTCATCAATCCCGTCAGTCGCGCCAACCAGTACTACATTGTGGCTGGAATCTGTACGGCCTTGATGACTATCCTCGTCCTCGTGCGGTTGCATATCCGGTTTTTTATTACTTACAGCTCGTGGTGGGATGACTGTAAGGCCTTCCCGCCAGAGAAAGCATTGCTTTGGCTAATATAAACTAGTAACTGTTGTTATCGCGCTGGTAGAGACTCAGCCCCCAACAGAAGTTAAGCCATGCGTACTAACTCACACAACACAGCTCTCCCAAGCAGCATATACAGCCGTCATTATTAAAGGTTTGTCAACTCCTCCATTAATTGTAATGACAAATCTAACAGGTGCTTGACAGAGGGGTCTTATGGCCTCGGAAGGCATGCATGGGATGTCACAGTCGCCCAGTTCGCCGAATTTGAGCGTGTAGGTCAATCAAGGAGAGCTGGAAGATAAGATACGCCCTAATACTAACAAAGTGAGCTGTTCGCTATACCCTCGGCGATCCTAACAGCGCCCGCGATATATTTTACCAAGCTGACGCTGCTCCTGCTATACCTTCGCCTCTTCTCGCCTAATAGGCCTGTCAAGATCGGCATCTGGGCCGGTGTCGCCTTTTGCACTGTCTTTTACACGGCCGCTCTTTTTCTCAACATCTTCGTCAAAAGCCAGGAACAGCTCTTGCGCGTGACATACAGCATTGCTGTGGTCGGTGTCGTGACCGACGTATACATCATCACTCTGCCCATGTTCGCTATTGCTCAGCTACACCTCAGCAGCACCAAGAAATGGCGCGTAGCAGCAGTCTTCCTGACCGGTCTCTTGTAAGCTCTGCTTATCCTATATATACTCTGCCGTCGCTAACCGTTGTAGAGGTGTGACCATGAGTTTCCTGGGTTGCGTGTACCGCTTCCAGCTCAATCTGATGGATAGCACGCACTCCGTACTCTCCATATACATGGTCAAGTACGTCTCTGTCCCCATTCCGTCATCCCAACACCCCAAACTAATCCCTTTTCCTCCCCAGCACCGTCGAAGTCGACATCGGCATCATCTGCACCTGCTTACCCCTTCTCGGTGCCCTCTTTAAATCAGACCACAAAGACTCCTGGTGGATGACCAGCTTTCGCTCCTTGCGCAGCCGCCTCCTCTCAACGGGATCCGCCTCAGAAGCCTGCACCGGACCCGGTAGTATTAACAGCGGCGCATTATCTCACAACCGAGCGCAAGTACGCTCCCACCCGTTTAAGTATAGGGATTGTAGCTTAGAAAATATCGAGCTGGTAGCTCAGACATCGGCTGCGAGTGCGGTGCGGGAGGAGACATCTCCGCCGCTAGGCTCGGGGACGGGCATTGAGCGAAAGATGATAATTGAGCAGTGGGGTGGGAGTAAGGGGAATACGGAGCGCGAGGTGGGAAAAATTTATAGGTAGTGTTGATGGTGTTGGATTGGGATGGTGCTTGTAGATACCATGCCGTATTTGTTCGAGTTTTATATATCAAGAATAGTGTATGCATCGTGACTCCAATTGTGGTAAATATACTCTTCTGCCCTGTATATTTATAATACTCGGGGAGCTTCATGTCAAATTCCATTTAGTCACTTTAAACTAATATCCTCTCAAGGGATAACATAAATTATATGACGAACAACTAGTAACAACCCATTAAGAGAAATGTATAAATTCTCCCGAGGCGCTCCGCCCCCACATATTCTACCAGTTAACGTTTTCTTGTCAGGAGGATTTATACAGAGGCAAGGTCCTAGCAGCTAGCTGCCCGACGTGACCAACGTCTAGGCTTCGATGTTCCGATGATAAAACTTCTAATGAAACTAGCCCTAAGTCTACCACGCCACGCTACGCCACCCACACTCAGCCTATAATGTCTTTCATTCTCCCCCTTTAATCTGCCGAAGGGAGTAGGTTGCTCGCCGAAGGACCCGTCCGCGAGATTATCCCCGGCCCTATTTCGATGCTCCGTCGTCCCGTTCTGCCGTGCCCGTTTTCAAGTAGTTGACTTTGACCGCCCCCTTCGAGGCGTATGGTCCTTCTGCACATACATCTGCCCAAAGACGTCGACAGCGGTGGCAAACACTTTAAGCGCTTGGAATGTTTTTGGTGAAAGGAGTGGCTGGAGATCATTATAAAGAAGCCGGCGGATTGACCTTCTTTCGTACTCTGCCAACCTTAGAAGGTGTTTTTTGGCGGTCGCTAAAGTACTATTGGTAGCCGTAGTGGCTGATGACTTGTCCCCGTTGATGCTGTTTACATGGTCGTTCGTCGCTGCTTGTTGAGATTGAATGAGAAAATCAACGCTGTTGAGGTTTCCTTCTGCTCGATCTCGATCCAGGGATCCGTAGTCATTCTCTAGCCGAGATAGCGCCGCGAGGCGACTAGATAGTTCTTCTCCTAGATATTTTGCTTGCGGAGAGGGGAGAGTATCTGTTCCTTTCCCTGACCCGATTAGGCAGAGGAAGAAGGAGAAGGCGAGTCGGCCGCCGGTGTGGTGGCTCGAGGTTGACTGGATCCATTGGAAAAGGGAGGCGTGGCGTGGCTCCGTCGATGATGTTGGATAGGTGCAGCACTGCTGGAGACAGTCGTTATCGTCGAGTTGGTCGAGATGGGCGATGAAGTAGCGGCGGAGATTTGTGAGGAGGGCGGTTTTGTCGGGAGTCGATGCGGATTGCACCTTCGGATGATGCCAAAAATAGTTGGTGAAGCGCTGTAGTGTTTTATTATCTAGGGATGGAGAGTCGGGGAGAGTGCCATGGCGGTCGAGGCCTGCGTTGACAGCGTCCCTCACGGCTCGCCGCTCTTTCTCCCCTTGAGCTCCAATGACGGCCTCCATGTGGTGATCAATGGCGTAAAGAAACGCGGACAGGGTCATCATCTCCAACTGCATGCTCACCGCAAGGCCTTCCTGGACTGACCGAGCCGGCAGCGTCCAGGTAGCCGGGATAAAGATGAGGTGTCTGCCGCTGCCGGTCCCATCAGGGAATGCTTCCTGGCACTTTCGTTGCAAGAGGGGCCAGAAGAGAGAGCTCTCGAACAAGGAAGCCTCTATTAACCATCGGGGTGTTTGCTGTAATACTGGAAGATGTTCAAAGCTTTTTCTTATAATTGAGATGTGCTCGTCCGAATTGGTGCACTCGGATATTTGACGATGCTGGTGAATAAGGCAGCCGCGCAAAGCAGTAAGTATGTAGGCGTCTGAGAGGTTTCGGGACCCATATGTGACTTTCTCAATCCATAGCCGATCTGCAACTGCTCCTTTCTGCAAGAAGTCCTTTGAAAGAACAGTCTGCCCTTGACGTACTGCAGTCCATATCTTCCAGTGAGGTAACTCTTGCCCGGGTATAGAAGTTATAGTATGAATGGCTATAAGTGCGTAAGCAGTTGCCTCCTTACAACCATCCCATGCGCCATCAAACCGTTGTGTCTGGAGAACATGCATCAGGACCTGAAAGAGAACTAGCTCAATGTCCTGCCTTAGGTGCTCGCAAATTCGTTCTTGTAGGATACTTGGCTGATGCCAGGCTCGCAGCATCCGAGTCAAGGCCTGGGTCATCAACATTATTGTATAGTAAGATGAGATATTCTGATTAGGATTAGGACCAATTCAACAAGCTCATAATGCAAGGCAAGGCTTACCCATTTATCATGTACTTGGGCTTTGAACCATTGGCTACACAGATATCCCGTGACTTTGATAATGACAGCGCTGTGCTTCTCGATATTTGCCGGACTGGACAATAGTGCAATTAGAACATTGCAGTTGGTGCTAATACTGCTGTCCGCTTCCTGAGGATATGTCTTGAAGCATTCTCTCTGCTCGAACGCAGAGACCAGGGGTGACGTGGAGGCATTCGCCCCCAACAGGTTCAAGCATGTAATTGCCTTGGCAGTGTCATCTGCATCTGCCTGGATTTGAGGGGCTAAGTTTCCAGTCAGCTTCTGAAGCACTTTCTGAGGAGGTTACATATACCCGTACCGAATCCAACCAAGCCGTTCTGGGCTGTCATTTCATCTTCTAGGAGTCTCCTGAAAGCCTCTAGCTTCTCCGCTCCCAGCTCTTCCACCGTGAAACCGCCACTGAGTAGCGTCGTCAAGACCTGCAAATATCAGCGTCATATAAGATGAATATCGTGAAGAACAAGTAAGCACTACCCAAGACAACTCAAATAGCGTGGCGGGAAAGAAACTGGGCACGCTCCCATTTCCCATCCCTTCGCAATTTGCAAGAACATGGCGCAAATAAGCTTCAGACTCTTGGTCCCAGCTCGATGCATGGATCAGGTACGCGGCTGTGGCGGACGGCGACGCCATCATACTGCCTTGAACTTTGTGACGCGCGATTCTGTCGAAATCAATGTTCCCCCCCAAGGCTTCCAGGGAGTGCAAGATGGAATGGGCCAGACCTTGCCCGTCCTCCAGGCGGCGGATGTCGACCATGGCGAGTTTCTTGTCCCTGGTTTCGTAGAGGGCCTCCCGGCCATTGAAATGAAACTGTATGTTGTATCTCTCGAGCGCAGTCAGGAGGGCCGGGACGAGAATCTCAGATCCCACATGCAGTCTGCGCCTGGGATTCCACTGCTCGAGCATCCGCTGTAGCGCATCTTGGGCGGATGCAATTCGTTGGTCAAGATGAAAATCCACTGTGACCATCTGGTGCGGTGTCTCTCGGTGTCGGCACAGCGCAAGGAGTGCTGCGGCCGTGTTAAGGATGCCATCAATCGGGGAGGCGTACGTCTCCCACGCACCGTCCTTATGCTGCTGGTCTAACAGAAAAGAAAAGCTTTCAGGGAAAAGCCAGCGAGCCATCCCATCTTCTACCTTGGAGACCATAGACAACCATGCCGTGTCGTAGATGGAGCAGGTTATCGAGGCAAAACCATAATACGGGTGGTAAGCGTTGAGCATGCGATCCAAGAGCTCGCCTGCGAGTACACCGACGGCAGCAGACTTGAGTTCCATGGTTGCGGCTGAGTTCAAGCAAATGGGATCTAAAGACACTCTGCAGAAAATTTCTTTTACCCGAAGTCGACGTGGGATGGAGGCAATGGGCTGAGCGACTCCAAGAAACAGACGTCTTCGGCGCAGATATGCCTTGGCTTATGTATATCCGCACGCCCGGCTTTACGCATAAGAGATTAATATAGATCGGATGTCCCTTACACTCAGTTGGTGGCATTTTCATCCGGGGCTAGAGTACGCACACCGTATTCCGTACATCCATCCTGCCAGCACCCGCGTGTGCTATTCTCGGAAGCCACCAAGTTTCAACAGGCACCTCTTTTGCCTATGACAAGTCGCCTGGTTAATCCGCCAGGATTTGAAACACACAGCTGGAATGTTACCGGTCCGGCCCCAACTCTAGGCAGAGTACGGTTTCTGGTGTGTTGGTCGTCACAAGACCGAGGCTTACATCGCCCTGCCATGGTAGAGCGGAAGAAGGCATTGGCTAGGGTCTGGTTGACTGCAGATGTTGGGCTGCAATGCAACCTTGAGATTTGTGTCGAGGTAATATCTGCAAGAGGCCGCGGAGAGAGCAGTGCCCGGATGGTGTTGGGGGCGGTTTTTCATTTCTTTGTCCTCTGTACCGTTTCCCTTTTATGCTGACAAAGTTCGCGCCTCTCTATAAATACTCCGCTATCGCCTTGTCCGCCCCCAATCTCGTTTTCGTTTCCTCTTCTTCTCAAAGCACTCTCCCAACCCCCCACTTCTTTCTCACTCCCATTTCAACCTATATTGTTACTAACAATACACCATGTCACCGAGAGAGGCCGACGTTATCATCATCGGCGCCGGAACGGCTGGTCTCGTCCTGGCGTCACGTCTTTCCGAGGACCCCTCACTCCAAGTCATCGTGCTCGAAGCAGGCCAGGACCAGAATGATGACCCTCGTGTCAAGATTCCGGCTCTCTGGCCAGGCCTCGTCGGGAGTGAGGCAGACTGGAACTTTGTCACACAGCCCCAGGTGAGCTCTATCTGCCATGTCTAGACTCGCCAAGCACTAAACCTAGGATACAGGCGGCTTTGAACGGAAAAGTAATTCCGCTTCCACAAGGCCGCTTGATCGGTGGATCGAGCGCCATGAATGGGCAGGCATTTATCGCTAATTCCAAGGCCAATGTTGACGCCTGGGGCAAATTGGACAACCCCGGCTGGGACTGGGATACGCTCAACTCATACTACAGGAAGGTCTTCACATTGACGCTGCCGGAAGAGAAGAAGCAAAAGGAGCTTGGGCTGGAATACGTCGACAAGAGTATCATGAATACCGGCCCCGTTCAGGTGTCCTTCCCGGACTCGGTCAAAGATCCAATTGCCAACGCATGGGTCAAGTCGTTCAAGAGCCTTGGATATGCTATGAGGCATGATCCCTTTTGTGGAAAGGCTGTCGGAGGCTACACCAATGCGACTACCATTGATCCGGTGACCAAGACGCGCAGCTACGCGGGAAGTGCCTACTACAAGCCTGCTGCCAGACGATCCAACTTGCAACTCATTACTGGTGCTCTAGTTGAGAAACTTCTCTTTAAAGGCTCGACTTCCGACGGTGATGTTATCGCTACCGGCGTCCAGTTCGCCAAGGATGGAGAGTCGCAGACTATCAAGGCCCGCAAAGAAGTCATTCTGTCCGCTGGTGCCTTCAACTCGCCCAAGATACTCGAGCTCTCAGGCATCGGCTCGCGGACTCTTTTAGACGAGCACAGAATCCCTGTTGTCGTTGATAATCCCAACGTCGGCGAGAACCTCCAAGACCACGTCTTGGCGGGTATTAGCTTCGAAGTCCAAGACTTTATTAACACCAAAGATGATCTTATGCGTCGAGTTCCGGAGGTTGTGGACGCTGCAACGAATGATTACAAGACGCACCAATTCGGGCCCTTTACCGTTGGTGGCAACTATTCCTCGGCTCTGCTTCCGGTTCCCGATTTCTCCAGGCCTGAGACTGGTGCCTCCGAGCTCTCAGCGGTTCTTGATGCTGTACCTAGTTCTGTTGATCCCACCAAACCTTTCCAAGCCGAGCTCGCTGGATTTGTGCGCTCTCTGCTCACCAACCCCGAAGAAGCCACCGGCGGCTACTTCACTTACCCCGCCCAGTCCGACTTCAGAGGTTCCGGTGCGGGCGAGAGCATCATCCGCACCAAGTTCCCAGAGAACTATATCACTATTGCTATCAGCTTACTGCACCCCCTCTCCTGCGGCAGCAGCCACATCGCCTCCGCCGACCCCAAGGTCTCTCCTGCTATTGATCCCCGCTACCTGAGTAACCCGGCGGACGTCGAGGTTTTAGCCCGACACGTTCGTTACATTGATGTAATCGCCAAATCTGAGCCGCTGGCATCTATGCTAAAGCCGGGTGGCAAGCGCTCCCCTGGTATACCGGATGACCTCCGTGATGTACCGCTCGATAAGGTTAAGGACTTTGTAAAGTCCGCAGCAAAAAGTACCTTCCATCCCACAAGTACTTGTGCTATGATGCCGCGGGAGAAAGGCGGTGTAGTAGACTCGAGGCTCAGGGTTTGGGGCACGAAGGGATTAAGGGTTGTGGATGCTAGTGTAATTCCTATTATTACAAGGGGAAATCCTCAGAGCTCGGTATATGCGATTGCGGAGCGCGCTGCGGATTTATTAAAGTTAGATTTAGTAGCGTAAATATTAACAGGAATTATTATTTTATTTTATAATTAAATAAAATTATAAGTATAATATAAATATTATATTAAAATTAAAATTATTTTATTTTTATTAGTTTTATAAAAGAAATTTAATATTATTAATAATAGTATTTAATTTAGTAAGTAAAAGTAATTTAAAAAAAAAGTTATTAATTATATATATTAATTTTTAATTATTTTACTTTATAATTAAATAAAATTATATATATAATATAAGTATTATATAAATATAAAATCTAAAATAATATTAAGTTATATTAAATTAAAAATAAGAAAAAACTAGAAAAATAAATTATTTTAGTTACTCTGATAGATCAAATAGACTTTTTATACTTAGAAGTAAACTCCGCGGAACTTCCTTTATGTTATTTTGTAACACTACTGATATATTGCGATGTTTGATCCCTTGATAATTGCTTTTAATAGCTGCAGGCGCTGTATTAGAACTGCTCATACCACTCTCGTTGAAAGCACATTATCATGTTCTATAACAAAAGTGTAATTTTCCCACTCTTCACCGTCAACTTTGAATTCTCAATATGGGTACTATTTCCGCCAATATTATAGTTGTTTTTATTAATTCTTTTCCTAATAATATACAAATAGCATTTTAATCTTATGTCCGGAGCCCTAAATATATTAATTAAGAGCGAATAGAATACTCTAAATAGCGCTAATTGCATATATTTCTTGACTGTTGTGATCTAAAGGCAGAGAACTAGGCTGAATCCCGGCTTAGACACTATGTATATACTGAATTCTAACTTATTAATTATAAGCTCTATTAAAGGGCTAATTCTAGGTTTCTAGAGTTATAATATATTATTCTAGAGAGCAAAGTATTTAATTTTATTACTAATAAACATTTATAACTTTTTTACGCTAATTAAATAAAGACTTAAGCTATAATTTAATAAAAGTATTACAGAATTAAGCGCAAGAATATTAAGTTTATACTTAAATAATATAAGAACTATACTTTAAATAAGCTAGTTATAATAAAAGAGCTATTAATTCTAATTATTACTAGTAGAGCCTAGGAAAGAGTTTAAATTAACTTGATTAATATACACTACGAACCCTCTAGCTAGTTTAAGTAGATTTTATATATTAAAAATTACTTTTTAAAGTATACCTAGTTGTATTTATTAAAAAGCAAGTATATTAAGCCGATTATAACTGTGTTTACCTAATTTTATTACAGTATTCCTACCACTTAAAATTATATAAGCTAATAACAAGAAGGAATTTAAGGGAGCCCTTCTAATTCTGTTAAGAAAATATGGAATCCAGATTATAAATGGAGCTCCTAGGTCTCCACAAACGCAAGGCTTAGTTGAATAGGCTAATAGAGTGGTTAAAACAAAATTGAGGGCTTGGAAAATGGACAACGGGTCACTGAATGGGCTGACATAACAAGGTTTGCTGGACTCTGAACTTGTTTGTATTGCATCAGTTCAATAGAAACTAAAACTTCCATACTCCGCACTATAATTCTTCAGAGACACTCCAACGACTACAGAATCATATGGCGACTGTCCCCAGGGTCCTCTGTGCGGAGCGCATCGCTTTGTTGTACCTCCTACATTCAGTTCCGGCCCTGCCGTCTCCAAACACTGTGGACTCTATGCTTGCTAGTCAATTTAAACACTATATCTTCCCGTTTAAGAAGGAGCGTATTTTTTACTAGCACTCTTGCTTTTATGTTTAGTATCGATGATAATCCCAATCATATACCGGCAGTGTGCGTGCGCGAGGACTCTGCCGCTAGGTATTTGAAGGTACTCATTGCCGTCAATGAGGCCAAGTGTGGCGATAGCCCCTTGATTCTGCGGGATCTGAAACAGGGCTTCGAGGAGATATTCTCGATATTGCCTTTAACATCGCCTAGTGAGTGCCTCAATATATCGAATCTAATCTTGAAGAGATAACCAAAAACTTCAAACCTTAGCAGCCGAGGATGATATTTTTGCTGCTGTTGTGTCTATGTGCTCTAAGCTCATTCTCTGTCGTCTGCGACTCTCTGGCGGACAGGGACATATCCATCACGAGCTTCTGGCCATTTATGAACTCCGACTTTGTACTGTGGACCAGACACACCCGCAATCCCGTGTACGAAGCTTCAAGAACGAGATCGTGAAGCAGACTTTTCTTAGAGCTCAGGCATTGGCATGCTCAACTGTGCGATCTGTGGCTTCATGAAGAGACAGAGTTAACGCGACCGATAACATCGAAAGGTGACGCTGATAACCCTATTGGACGCCATGTGCTTGGGTCGCAGATCTTCGATTATTGGTGGGATACCACTGGCAATATGGTTGAACACTACACGGATGGAGACTTGCTTAATAGCGAGACTCCAATCGCCTATGTGAAGGCTGGGAGTGAATCTCTGGCTGTTGACCTGATATTGACAACAGTAGATAGCGATAATCAGCCTTCAAATCCCGATCAACTCGCTATGGTCGAGTAACGCGCGTAACCGCCAAAGCACGAACATCACGATCCAATCAATGGCTATTTGAACAGCTTAAACGACTGAACTAGACATGTCTACAGCTTTATATCCCTTTGTAAAAACTTGTCGCGACATTCAATTATAGAAACGCCTTTTGAATGAGATCTGCGTCGCTCATACAGCCGAATAAATCCTCGTTAATAGGAATTGCCAAAATTCGACGAATTTGAGGTCATTTTACTGCAAAACAAGCATCAAGGGCTGGGACCTTGCTGACTTTTCAGGGTGTGTGTCGGGCATGCCGGCTGGGTTGTGTCGGGTCTGCTATCCTTTCAGAGTAAAACCAGCAGATAGATTGCCCTTTAGCTATCTATATATATTCATCTGTGTATAGTAGCACTGAGAGTCTTTCTGGCCTTGATATCATTCACAAAGCCGACATCCATCTTGCGCGCTCCTGTAGCGCCCTGGATCGGCTTGTTGGATTGTGCAAGTGGCCTGCCCACGTACATTCAAGTACAAAGGCCTTGAAATAAGATTATCTGACTTTCTTCCTTATTTTCTTTTCGCCTTTCATTCAATACAGCATCGAAGGTCGTTGGTTCCAACGTCGGTGTTCACTGCTAGTTTATTACCTCTTATATGTAGATATTCGCAACGATCTATACAGAGTTCAACGCAATGCCAATTCTAAATTCCTAAAACACCATAGCTTTAAGGCAGCAGCCTAATCCCGGTCCCTTATAGATACTGGTAACAAAAGGGCCCATCAATAGTTGAGACGAGGTCACCCAGTCGCTGCTTTGGTGCCAGAATGCCAAAATCCATTATGGTGTCGAGGGTGGCGTTGGCGCTCGGCGGGGCTGACGATGCGGTTAGTCACCAAGGATAGGATAAGCGTCGTTGTCGAGGAAGAGGCTACTCACTATTTTTCGCTGTAACAGTCCTTCCTGTCTGCTGGGTGCGGTTCTGGAAATCCTGGCTCTGCCACAAGGTCCACACGCGATCAATCATGCCGTGGTGGAGGAAGAATGCCGGGTCGCTCGGGCTCGCGTACTGGTCAATCATCATACCGCCAACGCCGAAGTGGCCGGCGGCATGCACACCGTTCAGCCCTTCAAGCTTGATATCAAACGATTCGATGTTGCTGTATGCGCTGATGAGGTCCACCACGTCTGTGGGCTTGGCGTTTTTGCTCCACTCGGGCGAGATGTCGCGGATCAGGCAGCGCGGGTTGTAGTCGAGCCCCTTGTTCTTACCGGCGGGCAGAAGCGCTACGGGGCCGAGGTGGATGGTCAGGTTGGCAAACGGGCCGGACTCGATGCAGCCGCCGCCGGTGCCCGGGTTGATCAGGCGGGTGGAGCCCAGTGCGGTGTCGTTGACGGGGCCGTGGGGGATTGCCTTACCGTTGCTGCCCATCGAGTATGGCGAGCCGTCGAAGACGGTCGACTTGCGCCAATCTTGCCACGTCTGGGTCCAGTCCCAGTAAGGCTGCGCCCCCTTATAGCCGCCCTCATCGCGCAGAGCAAGTTCATAGAGGTAGGTGAAGTAGCGGTGCCATGAGAGGAACAGGCCCTGAACACGCCGGCTGATTAGCTTGGAGTATCGCATTGGACTCTGGCTGGGCATCATACGCTATGATGGATTGCAGTGGCGAACTGCATGTGGGTTGCGGTGAAGTCATCGTAGAGGCTGCGCGCTCCGGGCACCTGGTCTGGCGCGCTCCGAGATGGCAGCTCCATGAGCTTCTTAACGGCGCCGATGTATCTGAGTCTTTCTTCCCGGCTGAGCGCGCCCCTTCATCTAGGTCAGCTTGTCTCCAGCGCAGAGTTATATGTTTCACTTACCATTCTTTACGGTAGAGAATCTTGTCTGGTGTGCAGCCAGATTGGCGATCGCGAAGCACTCCATCCGCGTAATCATTGTATTCTCCCTGCCAAAAGGCAATCTGGCGCGTTGCTCTTCTCTGCAGGTAGTCGGGGCTATCATAGCTGCCATATGGTGCAGCCCAGGCAACAGCAAGGCTGCAAAGGACGACGGAGAGCGTGGTGGTGAGCTTCATCTCGGAGGGACAGAGCTACGAAAAGCTGCGATGAGATATGGAAAGTCGAAGTATGCCGGCTTCTGGAGAGTTGTGTAAAGAGGTAATGATGTCTAGATATGCTTGGGAGGCGGGCGGTGGAGTGTCTAAATCTGGCCGTGAACAGGTGGACAGCAGGGAAGACGAAAGGCAGTGTTCAGGATCGGACGTGAGGCATTGCCATCGGGAGAGATAGTGTTGGACTAATAATAGGGACCAGGAAGGCGAGGCTGTGAGCGATCGCGACCGTGTAACTGGCATAAAGCGTGGGGTGTTTCAACAGCAAGCCTGTTTGCCAGCGCCTAAGAAGCCACTAGCTGAAGCCACTCGTCGGTAATGCGCAACCACCAAAGCCCTATGATCTATCTACCCACCCCCCATGCCCCATGCCGGCATTGCTGAGGTGGACGCTAATGCACGCCAAAATACTAGCTTGGGCGTTCTGGAAACATCCGGCTGGCTGGAACCAATCGTGTCAACGCATTCGAAACCCTTAGGCTGGGTTCCTACCAGACAGTTTTCCAAAGAAAGCTGGTGGCGTCTTGGTGGCTCTGACCGTTGCCTGCGCCCCTCCTGAGCGGTAGCGAGGCGTCCGGACCAGAGTATTATTACTCTGGACAATTCCCAGACCGAGAAGATCAAACCATTGACGCTCGAAATCCATCACAACTATCATAGTAATTACCTTTTCTTTCTACTCAGATCGCATCTTTCATTGCATTCTCTCATCAACCTCGTCGCACAATGAAGGCCGTCACCATTCTTTCCAGCATTTGCCTGGCCGTCGGAGGTATGGCGACCAACATGCCTTGTTCAACATACTCGCGCACACCCTGCATCTGCCCCGAGGGCACGGAGTATTCACAGTCCGCCTCGTGGGCTGTCGTCGGCACCAGTGCGAAGCATGTCGAAGAGCTCATGAACGACTGTAAGTTTTCCCGTATGAAACAGCGCGCAATGAGATGAAACTGACTTACACTACTAGATTATGAATGCGGATGGCGTGGATCTGTTCCCTACGCGACCGTGGGGCCCAACAACTCCCCTGGCGAGTCTGTTCGTATGTCAACGTTCAAGACTCTGCAGGGGATCTTTAACTTCTCTGAAATTGTACGACAGATCGCGAAGTGCCCATTTTCGATGATCAATTGCTGACCTGGTGCTGGAATACAGCTCACGGACCAACGCATTCAGAGAGACGGCTCCTTTATCCAGAAGTTTGAATACAAGTCCACGATCCCGGGCTCTAACAAGAATGGCACCGAGACACCGTGGGGCGGATACTGGGTCACAATTACGGGTGACCACATCTTCGAGAACGAGACGTTGATTAGATGGAGCACCTACCTCTGCTCGAGAGGCTATGTCAATGGTATGTACACGTTTCCCGCATCGACACCCCAAACCGAGGCTGATTCATGTGTTGGTTAGACTTCAATAAACTCCACGAGAACGCATTCAACAACATCATCAACAAGCTGAAAGGAGAGGGCAAGGTCGACGGCACAAACGTCGCTGCGTTTTCCATATGATGATCTGGCTTCTTCTGTGTAGTTGGCTACTAGTATGGCAATTGGGTAGGTGGCTATCATTTGTGATTACATAGATTTCTTTTTCCCATAATACAGAGATTTCTTAAAATTATTCACTTCTTTTTGCATCTCCAATTCGGATGATAGAATGCGTGTGTAAATCTTATAGGCAATCTCGTGAACAAGAGATGGCAGTTTAGTCAAGGCGTCAATCGGGCTACTTAACCTAACGAGACTCTGCTCCTTATGGTGGTCATAACACACGGCTTCTCGTGATTATCACAGCTATTATGACAAGTCGAACAGAGATCCATGGCTGATCTACGCATAGAAGATTAAACATAATTTGACTTGCCGATTAGTCGCAGCCCGGTATTTGTTAGCCCAACGCGCTGTCGATCGGTCAGGTATGGCTCAGAGACGCCACCATCCGAGTGACATCTTGAGAGAGCCACATGGCTTACAACACTGAATAGCATCAGCTTACGCCACAAAGCCACCCAGCCCTATAGGCACTGCCCCTGTAGCTGAGACACATTTTTCTAAGCTTCAAGTTCAGTGTGCCTTGGCTAATGACACTTAAATAAACTTCCCGAGTCAATAGTCAGGGTAGGTAGCCCGATCCGTACTGTGCCGAAGACACATGCAAGTGCTAAGCTTGATATAAGCCGCATCCAAAATAACTTAAGCGTTACTACCCGGGTCTATTTCGAGTATGGGGCTGCCTTATCTGTAGTGGCGGACGCTTTGCCAGGGATGACTAACTAAACCACCCGAATCTTGGGGCGTGCTTCTACGACGGTCATGTCGTGTATGGTTGTAAGGATAAGGCATACCAGCAATCTCCGTGAAGCAACACAAGCAGTCCAGCTCCTGCACCGTCATCAATCTATCTGCTCAGCCTCGTTCCTTACAGACAAACATTGAGGCAGACGGCAAAGCCACAAGGCAGGCTGTGAGTAGACATGATGGGGTATCACCATCGAGGCAGGTGGAAACGCCGCAAATGTAAGCCGCCAGCAGGCATGGAAAGGCAGTGGCATCAATATGTATATGAAGAGCATTAAGTCCGCAGCTAGATTGCATATCCATTCTGATCTAAACAGCTTCTTCCTCAAAGAGACATAGCATTCTCACTCCCTGTTCCCTCATCTTCCCTTTGTCTTCCCTTTGTCTTCCCTTTGTCTTCCTTTTACTTATACCCTTTTCCTTTCAGAACAGACGAGTTGCCCAAAAAAGTGGACAAAGAGAGTTATTAGCCATGTGTTCTATAAGCGCCATTTCACAGATTGCCCTTGCGGTAGTTGTACTGGTCCTCTACCGAAGTCTGCGTTATGCGGCCAGTAAGGAGGCAGAAACGACCGCCACCCAGGGCCTAAAAGAGCTCGCACAGCATCATGAAACCGCTGCAGCTCTACTGCAGCTCGTCGACACAGATGGTGCTGGGAGTTGGCCCCCAAGAACGACTCATGGCAGCGATTGGCCAGCTGCCCTCCAGCCCTATCATGAGATCTACCTGGAACTTCTCCCCCTGCTCTCGTCGGCCGATCCCTCGCTTGACGATGCCGTCAGCAACGAGAAGCGCAGCCGGTACCGCGAACTCATGAGAAAGCTGTTTGTGGCCCGTGTCAACCTTGCCGAAGTCGAGGGGATCCTTGCGCAGGCGGCAGCAGGTAATTGGGGTGTCTGTTCCCGCCGGGCATATAACGGATTTTACTCCTGCATTGGCGTGAGCCGCCATGCTTATAGGTAGGGATTACACCCTGTCAAAGCAGACCCCTGCTACTTGATGGACACGGCGAACTTATGATCGCATTCTTCGTACAGATGGGCCGCTATCCCGATTGTCAAAGTCGCCCAGGACGAGAAAATTATCGACTTTCCTGCCGAGCTTGATATACCCTGGGGTTACCTCCAGAAACACTTCGGCCTAGCAGCCGACAGTGGCAATAACACCTCCAACGTGCTCCTCAACTACAACGAAAATGGCCAAAGGGCGTACAAGATCAACCATGAGATTTCCGATCTGGTTACCTCCACCGAAGAGGCTTTCTTTCGACTCTTTTTGGATGTCGAAGTAATGGTATGCAAGCTCCCATCCCTTTTAGGAGGAGTGTTATGTTATCTGTAGAGTTTTAGAAGCTGACAGGGAATTATCAGGGCGCTCCCATCTATACAGAGATGATCCGTGCCAATATCGCCTATGACCAGAACGATAAAGAAGCATGCCTGAACTATATGAACAATATCGGCGATCAACTGCGCAATCTCCTCAGAGTCTGGTATCAGAGCATGACCCAGGTCCGAGTGAACAAGTCCGTCTGGCTCCGTTACTGCCAAGGCTTCCAAGGCTGGGGATGTGGCCGGATGGTAGACGGTGAAATGGTTGTTTATGATGGGGTTTCCGGAAGCCACACCACCTTCTTCATGGCGTTGGATGCCTTTCTGGGCATGGATCAATATCTCAGCCAGGAAAACGCCTCGAGGTGTATTCCTCACAACCAGCGCGAGCTGTGCGCCAGCCTGAGGAAACACTCCTTCATCAGCAGGCTGCAGGCCGAGGGCGATAAAGATATTGTTGAGGCATCGCAAAAGATCGTAAACCACCTCAAGGTACGGCATAATCTCCAACAATTCCCTAAGAAGCTGTTTGGTCTGATTTTTAATTACAGGTATGGCGGTCGGCTCACAAAACAAGGGTTATGCCGTATCTCGCACAGCAAGCTCCGGAGAGGACCATGATGACGGCCGGAAAGTCTTTCATGGAGTCTGGTTCCGACACGGCACACCTCAAAATCCTGGAGGATATACTCATAGGCAGGCTGAAGAAGACCATCGCTCTGAGCAGCAGGCTTCTTGGAATTTATGGCGACAAGAACTAAGAAAGCCCGGCAACCCCCAAGTGATGAGCTTCTGGAAACCAACATGCCAACACCAGCAGTCATCTATTCGGCATATGTGCTGTTGTTCTACCTACTTGGGGTGTTGGGCTTTCGGATCTGAGGTCGGTAAAATTGTGTTTTCATCGGTTCGCGGAGCATCATGGAGGGTTAGTATTACTAGACTTTTGAAATTCCTTGTATTTTTTTTGTATTGATTGGTATACTATTAAGCTATGCTTTGATATCTAGGTAGTCCACCTGACTATTCGTCTGGAGCCCCGCTATCCTTCCACCCTAACCCTCTTTTGATATGCTCTCTATAGAAGTGATCCTAACATCATTTTTATCACTTTTATTATAGTCCTAAGATCTTAACACATAGTGGAAAGGCTCTTATTAGATCGATCAATAATACGACAGGGCAGGAGATAGAGCCCCAGGGACTTTATTGCTTTATGCTAATTAGTATAGCATTTTACTCAACGCCATGTATAGAGACCTCTAGGCAGTTAATTCGTCATATTATTGTAACAGGTATGTAACTAGCTATGATATTTTATTCTAAAGCTTGTGGAAAATTCCCTCTCAACTTGCTCAGCAACATGCTATATTATTGGCTTATAGGGCAGCTGCCGCATTTCAACTGACTTGATGTTTGCCACCAGTCTAAGTTCCCAGCCTTGGAATTTGACTTGACCGTTCCAATGGTGTAACTAAGGCACCATCGGGAACCTTTCGAACTGCTTCCCGACACCCAGAACCCCATAGGAATCTATGTGGCTCAATCGGCAGGCCGTCTTGCTAGCGGTCAAGATGACTATTTCCTCAATCATGTGTTGTTTAAAAATAGAAGGACCAAAGCGCCTAGTCGCTGCGGGCGGGCTGAGTTTCCGCGTGGTTAGCTCGAGGATCTTCAAGCCTACTGGACGTGGCAGAATGATGCTGTCTTGATTAGATGCGCGACAGCTCAAACAATTCGTCGCTGAATGACAACCATTCAGCCCTAGATTGATGGGGGTGGCTGTGCTTCGGCCATCTCAGCCCGGCATGATGCCAGACTAGCGCTTGATAAACGTGGGAGGGGAGTGGTGATATCATCAGCTTATGGCCACTCCCGCACCCATCGGAAGTCCAGTCTGACAAGCCACCACGTTGACCCGTAGGCATGCGCTCAGGCAAGGCAGCACGGAATATGCAGCTGGTCAATGACTTGTTAGGCAGCGCCCAGAGCCGGCACGTCTAACTCCAGAGCCTGCCCAACTCGGCTCGTATGATGCAACCAAGCCACAGAATAGTCGAAGAGTCCACCATCCTCGTTTTAGTTAGGGTACTGCCTCTAAAAATACAGTGTGCGTGGTATCCTACCAGCACGGCCACCTTGATCGTTTCTGGTGGCTGATGCGCAGCACCACAGTCGGTGTAAGTAGCAACGGAGGCAGAAAGCCTTCTGAAGCTCAGCTTGTAGCTGTTTCAATAACTATGCGCATCTTTCTGCCCAGAATACCTGGATGGAAAGCACACCTCCTAGATTCTATGGTTACCGCCGAATCTAGTCCCATGAACATACACATCCCATGGAGTCATTGAAGCCTCTCCCACCGCTACCTGCAAGGACGCATAGTCGTCTGGGTCGTTCAAATTCGCGCTACAGCACACGGAGCCGATACTGCCCTACGGCCGACTTGCTCGACTGCTATATTGAGATTGAAGACACTGAACCTTTCGCCGAGCCATCAACACACGCCCGGCCACAACGGTCCAATACCGCTAGGAGCATTCTCGGACGCTTTAATACACGGAGGGACATAACTCAGAGGCCGAGCGTGCAGACAAGCATACTTCAAAGGCCAATCACACGGAAAGCCGTACCGCAAAGGTCAAACACGCAGAGGAGCAGATGGACGTGGATCGAACCTCTAGACAACATCCTGAAAGAACCTGATATTTGGGACAATCTTTTCGAGGGAATATGCCCAGAAAGTGCCAGTTCAGATTCCTTTGTAACAGAAAAGACGCTCTTACCGGGGCGCGACCCGACCTTTGAAGTTACATGGGCCAAGGATGGCTCTGACATCCCCCGGAAGTGGCCGGCCTGGTATCGCGCCATCAGCCTGACATTCATCTCGTTTGCGACGCTCGTAGTGTGAGTTGACCACCAGCCATGCTCTTTCTCTTAGACAAGACTGACTTTCCCTTGATTAGAATCATGGCGTCAACCGCATACGCCATTGGCATTCCGGGCATGGCAAAAGATTTCGGCATACAGAACAGAACCGCCCTCACGCTTGGCGTCTCAACCTATCTATTCGGACTTTCTCTAGGGCCGCTCGTTCTAGCTCCGATAAGTGAGATGTATGGACGGCGCCCGGTCTACATCGTGTCCTTATTCTCATTTGCGATCCTTCTCATCCCTTCAGCGGTGGCGCCGAACCTGGCCACTATCCTCATCACGAGGTTCATGGCCGCGTTCATGGGATCGGTCGTAATGTCTAGCGCCCCCGGGACACTGAACGAACTCGCCGACGAGGACACGAAAACCGTGTATTTTTCAGTGTGGATTCTTGGGGCTGTCAACGGGGTGAGCCCCCTTACCAGAAACAAGTATATTCTGTACAGATGACTGATCCTTGGGGAGTATAGCCGGTCGTGGGCCCAGTTTTTGCTGGAATCATCTTTCAATATGCTGGCTGGCGGTGGATTCATTGGTTTCTCGTCATCCTCGCCTTCACCTCCTGTGCCGTTATGGCAACAATCCCGGAAACACATAGCGCCGTCATTTTACGCCGGCGATGCGAAGCCCTGAAAAAGATTGATGACAGATACTGGTGTGCCCACAGCCAGACTATGATATTCTCAGAGCGTCTCAAAACGAGTTTGAGCAGGCCACTTGCTATGGCCTTTACAGAGCCCATCTGGTACGTATAGCAAAGCTTGTCATAATTCGCAGACCATCTTGGAGTTGACCTTTCTAGTCTTTTCTGGGACTTCTTCGTTGCCATTATATATGCCATTCTCTACCTCTGCATAGTTGGGTATCCCATTGTCTTTTCTCAGATTCGCGGCTGGCCTCCAGCTGTAGCCAGTCAGTTCTCACATAATAAGCGTTCTTCATTGATTCGGCCTCTAACTAAGAGAATCGATAGATCTCCCCCTGATTTCCTTTGGATTCGGGGCCGTCATTGCCATCTTGGCAGATCCGCCGCTTCGGCGCCTGATGAGGGCGATCAGCCCCCCGGAGGCGAAGGCCAGCCCGGATGCCACGCTGCCAATCATTATCGCAGCAAGCATACTGCTCCCGATCGGACAGCTGCTCTTCGCTGTCTCGGCGCCGCCGCCCAACTCGGCCGTCGTCCCCATCCTCGCTGGTGTGCCGTTGGGTATTGGCAACATGTTGGTCTTTCTCTACGTCACTAACTATCTGGCTGTATTATATGGCAAACACGCAGCAAACGCACTGGCCGGCCATGCATCCATGCGATACTTTTTCGCCGGCGCATTGCCACTACTGGCGCCGGTTGCGTATAATCGGTTGGGACCACTGATCATTGGACTGGTGTTGATGGGGATTTTATCCACTCTTGTGATTATTCCGGTGATATTCTTAAAATGGGGTGATAAGCTGAAAGCACAGAGTAAATTAATAGGTCCGGCTATGATGGGTTGATTTTTCATGCATATTTCTGGACTCAGACGCCGACTTCAAAATGCTATCCGTGGAGGAGATGGTTTCTTGGTCACAAGATGAATTGGATACCTAGTATATATAATAGGGAGTTGGACACTGCTTGCATTTTGTGGCGGATTTTTCAGGCTCGGCTAATTGGGCGTTAGCATAAAAGAGAGGAGATATAACTATAGGCATATACTACGATAGGTTACATGTGGACACATTCTAAACTGCGCTTAACTTCTGCATGTCCATTAAAGAATAGCCCAGACCTTTAGTATTCCCAAAGGTGATTATACCTTCACATCCTGCCCCGAAAGAATTTCCCCTTTTTCGTGATTACAAATAGAATCTTTGCCACCCACGAAGCAGATTCAAGCTACTAGAACTCTTCTAAACTTCGAGCAACGGCAGTTCATCCAATGTCCAGCAGAAAGATAGTATGCCGCTGAACTAGAGGATATGAGCTCGGGAGATGAATTTCCGCCCAAACATTTCCGGGTACGATCCGAGCATCCTTGCAGGTCCTTTTCTATGCAGATTGCCCAGCAGGACAAAAAAACCTTCCTCTCCAGCAACCATATCGATCTCTACTTTCTGGTTGTTCGAGATAGCGGTAATTACGTCCCATATAGTCTAGAAGGACATTATTAATAGTTTAGCCACTTGATTCTATATGTAACCTCACATGCCTGGTTGGTGATATTTATGCGCTATATTGCCTGGAGGCTGCGTTTATCCCCTTAATAGAGGCATATTATTATTATTATTATTTATTTATTATACTTAGTAGAGAAACTCTTATAAGGTAACTATAAACTAACACTGATGCGCCGACGAACTGTACTAGAGTTCGTTGAAAATTTGTATAGCCCCACTGTAACGACTGTTGCACAGAAGGTCTAATAGGAGTCTTTAACGTGTAACGCTAAGTTCTTAAAGGATAAACTAGTTATATAGTTTATATTAATAGAGTTATTAAGGTAATTAATTTAAGTAATTAAGTATTATATTAGTAATAAATTATAAATTATAATTAAGTAATTAAAGTTAAAAAGTTATAAGTAAAGTTTAAGTTAATATAATAATTATTATTAAAAGCTAAAAAGCTAGAGTTTATTTATAAAGTAAAATTAAGGGTCTTTATATATTATTTCTTAGTATAAAGAATTACTTTCTTTTAATAATAATATAATTACTTTTTATTATAATTTTAAGTAATTATAAGTATATAATTACTTATAGTCTAGTAATTATTATTATAATAAGCTTATTATTCTGATTATTTTTCTGTTATTTATCTTACTTATATTACCTTGTAGCTTATATAGCCGGCTTAACTTGTAGCTTACTTCTTGTATATAACTAGGTTATAATATAATATCCTTTCTCTTATAGTCTTATCTTTAAGACCTGAGTTTTATTTTATAAATAGCCTTATAGTTCTTTCCTTTTATTAGTCTATTATTTTCCTTTTTGTATTATACCTTATAATATTTTTCTAATATTATATCTAGTTATATCTTAAAATTAAAATCTTAAAAGTTAAAGGACCTTACAAGGAAGTTTATTACTGCCTAGTATTATAATTACTTAGCTATTTATATTAATTTATCTAGTTATAAAGTTATACTATATTTATTTTGCTTATTATATAGGTTATAATATAAGATAATAGAGAAAAGTACTTATTACGCAAAGTATATAAGGCAGGGTTATAATTATAATACCTTTAAGGTGGCTATAAATTCTTGTTTATTAGCTCTCTTAGTTTATAATAGTTTTTATATACTAATTTATTATAGTATTTTATATTATTAATAAATTAAAATAGTTAAAATAAAAGGAGAAGAAAGCAGAAAAGCTCTTTCTTGCTTATTAGTAAATTCTTACTAAAAATTATAAGAAGTTTATAAAAGCTTAGGCCGAGCTTAACAAGTTCTTTGCCTAGTTAGCTTGCTTATATTATTAAAAAAAATAGCTTATTTCTAAAGGTAATAAAATAGCTTATTTAAGTTTAAAGTCCTTAAATACTTTAAAGGAGAAGAAAGCCTAAAAATATAATTTAAATTATATTTAATAGCAAGAGTTTAAGGTAATTTATAATATCTAGGATTAAAGTGCTATTAATATATTCGACTAGAGCTCTTTACTTAGTATTAAATTATAAGCTATTAATAATATTACCTTAATAGAGCTTAGTAATTCTTTAAATTATTTATAAGCTCTTATATATTTTCCTTATTTTTATAGTTTTTTTA
>AZNH01000177.1:0-25840 GCA_000814955.1 Metarhizium guizhouense ARSEF 977 | reverse complement strand
TTAGACTTAATAATTAATAATTATAATTATAATTAATACTTAAAAAAATAAAAAGCTTAATATAAGTAAATTACTTATTATAACCTTTAAAAATTAAAGTTAATAAGCTTAAAAAAGTAATATTAAAAAAGTTATAATTATAAAAAAAGTTAATAAAAAAAGAAATATATTATTAAAAACTAAAAATATTAAAAAAATTAAAAGATTAAATAAAATAATAAGAAATATAAAAAAAAAAGAAAAAATAAAAGGGAAAATTAAGAAGAATACTATAAAGCTAATTAATAAAAAGTAGCTTTATATTATAGTTTTCCCCCTTATTATAGAGGGAATTTAAAACTTATAATATATATTATAATATTTTATAAAGTATTTTTTATACTTAAAAAAATTATTAATAATTAAAATAAAAAATAAAATATTAAATAATTTAATTTATATAAACTTATTAATATATATTTAAAAGTTTTTTTATATTTTAAATAATATTTTTTATAATTTTTATAAAATATTAAAAAATATATTTTTTTTATTATATAAATAATTATTAAATAATATAAAAGTTAAAATAAATAAAAATATATTTTTTAAATAAAAAGTTCTTATTTTCTTATAAATTTATATTTTTAATATTTTTTAAAAGCTTATTATAATTTAATTTAAGCTTTTTTAAATATTAATATTTTAAATATTTTATAATATTATTAAATTAATATAAAATTTATATATAATATTTATTTATTAATTAAATTAAGTATATATTTTTTATTTTATAAAATTTAATAAGAAATTCTTATAATTTAATAATATTATTAAAATAATTAATAATATATATATTAAAGTATTTATTTTAATAATTTAATAATAATAATTTTAATTTTAAAAGTATAAAATATTATAAAATATATTTATAATTATAAATTTTAAAGAATTATTTACTTATATATTTATTAATATTAAAAAATTAATTAATAATATTAAATTATTTTATTTTATATTAATAAAGTTTTTTTATATATTAAAAGAAAAGTTTTATTTTAATAATACTAGTTTTAATTTAAAAAAAAGTATATTAATATTTTTTAAAAATAAGTATTATTATTTTTAGAATTTTAAAAAAAAAATTATTAGTTAATAATATAAAAAAAGCTATATAATTATTATTATTTATAATTTTATATATAAGTTAAATAATAATTTAAAAAAGTAAAATATAAATAAAAAATAATTTATTATAATATAATAAAATATAAGTTCTTTAATTAAATATAATTAATTTATATTATAATAAAATTATTTAACTTTATTATAATAAATAATATTAAACTTAAAGTATTTAAAAAAATAGAAATTAAAGCCCTAAAAAATAATAAGTATTTAGTACTTTTAAAAGCTTATAAATAAGTAAATAAAATAATTAAAGTATTTTTAATAAAAGATTTATATAAAAATATTATAAAATAATTTTAATAATAAAATTTAACTTTTTTTAATAATAAAAATATATAAGAAATAATAAAATTAATAGTATTATTATTATTAAAAGAATAAAAAGAGCTAATTATATAACTTAATAAATAATAAAATTATTAATTAACTTATTAATTTTTAATATTTATAATAATATTATAACTTTATAAGTTACTTAAAATTATTATTAAAATTTAAATTAATTTATATATTTTTTATTAAGCTAAAATTAAGTAAATTTTATATTATAATATTTATTAAATTCTTTTTTATTTATTTTATTACTTTTAATATATTAATTAATTAATTTAATTTTATATACTTTTAGTAATTTAAAAAAGCTTTTTTAATTTCTTTTTAATTTAGTACTTTTATTATTATTATAATTATTATATAATTTTTAGTTTATAAAGTAATAAAAGTTAAATTTATTATTATAATAAATTATAATATTAATTTATTACTTTTTCTTTTTATTATATTACTTTAAATTAAATTTATTATAAGTTTTATTAATATTAATATTTTAATTAAATTTAAAGTTATTAATATAAGTAATATTAAGTTATTTTACTTATTTTATTTATTAAATTAACTTTATTTTAAATTATTAATAATAAAAGTAATAGTATTATTAAAGTTATTATTAAAATTATTTAATATAAATTTAAAGCTTTTTAATTATTATATTTTATAATTTCTTTTTATTACTTTTATAAAAATAACTTAATTATTAATTTTAATAATATTATAATTAATAAAAAAGTCTTTTATAAATATTTTTAATTATATATTAAATATAATATTATTATTAATTAATAATAACTTTTAAATAATTTAATTTATAATTTATAATAATTTTTTTACTTAAATTAAATTAATATTATTAATATTTATTAAAAGTATTTTTATTTATTTATAATATTTAATATTTAATTAATTTATTATTTTAAAAAATATTTATTAAAAGTTTTAAAAATTATTATTTTTTTATTTAATATAATATATTTTTAAGTATATTTTAAAAATTATTTTTAAAAATTTAAAAAAAAGTTAATAAATATAACTTTTTAAATATTTTTTTTTTAGTTTTTTAATTAATTATTAATTTAAATTTTATATAAAAATTATAAAAATTATAATTATTAATTATTAATTTATTTATTATAAATTATTTAAATATTAAAACTCTTTTAAATATTATAAAAAAATATTATAAAAAGTTAATTTTAAATAATAAATTAAATATAATATAATTTAAATAATTTAATTATTTATAATTTTTAATATTATTAAAAAGCTTTTTTTAACTTAAAAAAATAATAAAAATTTAATTTTTTTATATATAAAAATAAAAAAACTTAAAAAAATTATTATAAAATAATATAAAATAATATTTTTATTTTAAATATATAAAAAATATATTAATTAAAGTTAAAAAATTAACTTTAATTTTTTAACCTTAATTCCGGGAATTACACCCTTACTAGTGGGAGTGACATATCTTTTTCTGGTGTGACAAGACACCAGACGGTCACGGCTGACGGTGGCGGCTGCATCAGGTGTCCGTTCACGGGAAACTGGTACATGTGCATCTAGCAACAACTCATGTACTTATGCCCGTTATGTCCGCTGCCCAATTTTCTTCTTTGTTGGAGGGAACCTTGTGTGACGTGCACGTGCACGGTGACACTGCATTCCGCCTCTGGCACGCCCGCTCAAGCTTGGTACGACAATGAGCAAGAAATGGGTCAATTATTTGTAAACTTACTAGGATCAGTGGACCATATATTGCCGTGCAGGTCAAGGTCGAGATCATCAACCTACGCGATTGCATGGATAAGCATGCAGCCATCATTGTTAACCGGCCTAGTGAGCAACGTACCGTGCTAAAGTAGTAGCCATAGTAATTATTCACCACCGTGGTCGATTTTCGTGTCCTGGGATCGACCGAGTAGATACCAGGACGATAGGGACCCCCGGCCAGGGTAGACGACCCTCCAGCAGCGGCAAGGTACACCTTGCCTTTCCGATACCGCGCTCCAACAGGGTTCAGTATTGGCGGATCCAAAGTGACTTGTGATAGGCGAGGCGGTGACAAGTTGAGATTGACAATGTTGATGGCGGGATAGCCTGGCGCGACCGAGGAAATCCACAGCTCATTGGTGTCAGGAACATAGCTAATGCGCAGGGTTAGCGAGAAACAGACACGGTAGCCGAGATAAACATTGCGGGGACCCGGCATCTACCAACACGGGCGCTTCATGAGAAAAGTTGGTGGGGAAGACGACGTCAAAACGGGCATCGGAGCCCAGCAGAGAGGCCACGCTTCTTGTCCCACACCACGAAAGTCGCATTGCCAAGAGCGGCGAAACTAGGGTCTGCAGGCACAGAAGTAGAGTAAAAGGTATCCTCTCCATGCTTAATGTCAACTTGGCGCTTAAAGTCCCCAGGCATGACAGATGCATAGCGATTTACACAGGCTACCCTAGGGAAGTCTGCGACATGGTTCTCACAGGGCCCAACGAGATGTACTACTTGGTCTGCATGAGCCGAAATGAGTATGTCTGAGACACACGCCAGGTAGACCAGTATCGCGAAGGGTGGTAGGAGTGGGAGTGGGTTGACTATCCTGGCGGAGCGTCGAAGCTTGATAGAGCACTCAACTCACGAGATGCCGCATCTCATTCATTTCAACTGTTTGCTCTGAACCTGCCAATGGAGATGGCTGAACGCCGTGCTGACAGTGCTGACAGTGCTGACATGGCTGACGAGGGTTACAATAATCTCCGAAGTCCCTTTCCTATCACTGATGGGGCAACTATATTAGATGCCGCTTCGGAAGACGGGCTGACAACGCTAATGCCGCGAGGAGCCATATTCAGTAATGCCATGTTTCCATAAACAGACAGTGCCGACCGCCTGCATTCCTCCCATACCCCTCATAAAGCCTGGTGCTGTTCAGCTGGTTGTTATCTCCACTAAGTCCGGTACTGCCGACAAGTCCGTCGAGATGACAAGCTCACGTTGAGCATGCACGTCACACGGTGCGCGCCGTGCCGATGATATCTGGATGGCCCTGGAAGCCATGGCCGCCACTCGACTGCACAGTCGCACAATTGTGGGGAAATGCGCGGGCCAGGTTCATGTTTATGCCCGTTTATGCAGGCAGATCTGGCCCCGTTTCCACTCGGGTCTGTTATTCCCGCGTAAAACGGCAGGAACCATGTGAATCGCGCTTTCCTATCCCAGTGTCCTCAGCACAAGAAAACTTTTCGACTAGAAGACGAAAAAAGCCAACATGGTCCACTCTTGAAAACTCTTTATCAAGGATACAGTCAGGCGTATATGAGTCAACTTGGACGCTGACCAACCTTGTCGAAACATAGATATCAACATTGAACGCGAAGCCGTGTTTCCAGCAACTCACCATGGCACAAACCGAGAATCCAGCGTCCGGCCTGGACGTTGAAGCGAAATCGCCGCATTCCTCGTCTTGCAGGTCTGCAACCTCCTCGGCGGAAGCACAAACAAGTAACAACAACACCTACACCACCGCAACCAAGATCGAAGGTGGTTCGGTTGACAACGACAAGTCTGCAGAGACTGGCCGCCATGGCGACACTCCAATCACTGTCGACTGGGACGGACCCGATGACCCTGCGAATCCTCTGAACTGGCCGCATGGCCGCAAGCTATTCATCATATTTCTCATCTCGGCAGTCACCTTCAACGGCTCGCTAGCCGCCACAATCTTCGCCCCAGGAGTACCGAAGCTGATGCACGAGTTTAATTCCACCAGCACGTCCCTCTCGAGTTTTGTCGTGTCCGCCTACATTGTTTCCTTTATTCTCGGGCCTCTTGTTTTTGCGCCTCTTAGCGAGCTCTATGGTCGGAGTATCGTCATGCGCACTTCCAACGTGACCTTTCTCATCTTCACCATCATCTGTGCCGTCAGCCAGAACATGCCCATGTTTATTGTCTTTCGACTCCTTCAGGGACTCAGTGGATCCGTGCCTATAGTTCTAGGAGCTGGTATTATTGGTGATCTGATGGTTGCTGAGCACAGAGGCAAGGCTTTGAGTGGGTGGCAGCTTGGTCCATTGCTGGTGCGTAAAAACCGAACGTGCGAACTGTACCGACCCACTGATTCTTTTGACATGAAGGGACCGGTCCTTGGACCGGTTATTGGCGGGTATATGGCTGAGAATGTCGGTTGGCGCTGGGTATTCTGGCTTGTGGCTATTTTGGTATGCTCACCAATCTGCCACATGATCCTGGCATTTTGACTGACGAACAAAATCCTTTACAGGCTGCCGTCTTCACCGCAGTAAACTTCTTTGTGCCGGAAACGTACGCCATGACTCTTCTCGGTCGCAAGGCAGCCAGACTCGCTAAAGAAACGGGTGCCAACTACGTGGCCCCTGGATCTGATGGGCGAACACCAGGTCAGCTGTTCCGTAAGGCCATCATTCGCCCCATCAAGATGTTATTTCTTTCGCCTATAGTAATGTTGCTCTGCCTGGAAACGTCAATGGTGTACGGATATCTGTACCTCCTCTTTACCACCTTTACATTTGTCTTTAGAGACCAGTACGGCTTCAAGTCTGGCGCTGCTGGTCTTGCTTACTTGGGCCTTGGCGTTGGCTTCCTTTTGGGACTCTTTAGCACCGGTATCACCTCTGATCGTATTGCCAAGAAGAAGGCAGCTGGCTCTCCCATGAAGCCAGAGCATCGTCTCCCCCCCCTTCTTTTCGGCACCGTTCTTGTGCCAATCGGACTCTTTTGGTACGGGTGGACTGCACAGTACAAGGTGCATTGGATAGCGCCCATTATTGGCACATCCTTTGTTGGCCTTGGCATCCTGTTTGTCTTTATGCCGGTGCAGTCATACCTCATTGATGCCTTTACCGTGTACGCTGCCAGTGCTATTGCCGCGAATACAGTACTCAGGTCAATCATCGGCGCGGTCCTCCCACTCGCAGGCCAGCCCATGTATGACGCCCTGGGATTTGGTTGGGGAAACAGCCTTCTTGCCTTTATCGCGCTCGCCACGGTCCCGTTTACATACCTCCTCATGAAGAACGGCGAATACATCAGGACACATCCTCGGTTCCAAATAGACCTGTAGCTTACACGAATGCTTCCATCAGGGGCAATAGGATAAACTTGAGACGCTTTGCAAAGCCTGTGCAGAAATTATGTGTTTATATACAACTCAACATGTTGGCTTTGCCAACAAGAGAAAAATTGGCTTCCATCTAGTATCTAGCTTCTTGCTTCAGTGTGTGTATATATATACACAAAGCTCTATTGCTAAACCACGACGCACACCAGCTTGCCCTTGGTCTCGTTCATCTCTATGAGTTCATGTGCCTCGCCAACTCGCTGCCAGGGCAACACTCGCTCTACCACATGTCGTAACCTCCCATCCACCAATCCTGGCAAGACAAGCTGCTCAAATAAATGGCGCAATCGAACCTGATAGTCCATGTCACGTCCTCGGAGAGTGCTCCCTTCTATTCGAGCGCGCTTCAAGAGTATGCCAGAAATGTTGGCACCGGCTGCAAGTATCGGTCCTTGTAATATTCCCAACTGCACTATGCAGCCATCCACAGCAAGAAGATCTAGGTTTGCCTCGAAAGATGGTCCTCCAAGGAAATCGACAATGAGGTCGATACCACCACCGTCGTTCAATGCTCTCACCTTGTCAGTCCAGCTCCGGTCACCATCTCCCTTAGCCGCTAAATTGATGGCGCCTCTGCACCCAAGATCTCTGACACAGAAATCGCATTTACCCTGCCGCCGAGCCGTTGCAAAGACCCTCGGCCTTGTTGAAATGCTCTCGCCAAATAGTTCTTTGACCTGCGAGAGCTGGATGCCGGCGATGGAAACGGCGGACGAGCCCGCGTGCCACAGGATGGACCTGGTTTGTCCAGGTCTCGCTCTCCCGATCAAGTGAAGTGCCTGCAGAGCCGTGAACCAAGTCTGTGGACAAAATTCAGTTTCTAGCAAATTCTGAGTCATGGGAAAAGATGCGTACCTCACACAGACCGCCGCACTCCTCCATGGACAGCGACTCGGGCTTCGCAATGAGCATCTGCGTGTCTACCACCACATACTCGGCATAGCCTCCTCCGTAGACGAGACCAAAGACCTCATCGTCTATCTTCCATTTTGAGTCCCTGGTCTCGTGAGTTTCGTCTTCTGCGATGAAAGCGATGGTGCCGCTGAATTCTAGACCGAGCGTCTTTGTCAGGTGGGATATACCCGGGTACTTGCCTTCGCGCTGTGCGGTGTCAGCGCGATTGATGCCGAAGGCGTGTACTTTGATCAAGCATTCGCCGGGACGGGGGATGGGTCTCGGCGTGTTTTCGTTGATGAAAAGGGCCGAGGCTGGGCCCGTGCCGTTCTTGATGTCAATCTATGTAACATGGGTCAATAGGAGCGAGTGCAGGTGTTTGAACGATGGCTGCTTACTGCTCTCATTAATTCCGGAGACATTGCCCTGGCATGTGGTTGTAGAGATCGTCAAGTATACTCGGAGGGCATTGTACATATATAAGTCTCATATAATATAACCCCAACTAATTCTCCATCTTTTGTGACCCCACAATTGTCTGACAGTATGCGTAGCAGACACAAGCTTCTGTTATTTATAGGGTCGTTAGTCACGGTATTTCTTCTTTTGGAAGTTCGGGCTGGTCTCGTTGTCATTTTGAAGCAAGCTCGCACGGAGCCAAAATGCTTGAACTGCATGTCTACAATTCCTCGAAAACTGCGGGCCATCTCATAAACATAAACGTAGCAACACGCCATATTTATACGTTCTTTTAGTGTCACAGTAATATGCATACTATTATTTGCGGCATCAAAGCCGCTGTGGCAAAACTTGTTTCGACTTCAATTGCCACTTTTGAGTCACAAAGTGTGGCCATTCTACTTCTATTAATTCTTCTACTATCCCTGCCGCATCAACAGCCTCGCTTATCGAAATAGACACGTAGCGCGGGTAGTCCCATGGTAAAGTGATCTAGCGTCTTGTCCTCAAAACTACGTACATCATCAACTACACCAGTCCTAATCTCGAAATTCATCACAATCTCGGCAATGGTGTTCCGGATGTTCTGGAGCGCGAGGGACTTGCCGATACATGCGTAGGCTCCTAGGCGAGACGATGGAGTTTAGTGTGTGGACTGGGCAAGTAGAGAATCATCAGTGATTCTTACCAACGGAGAAGGGCGCAAAGACTGTCTTATCGGTGATTGTATCGGGTCGCGAATACCATCGCTCGGGGAAGAAGGTTCCGGCGTCCTTGTATAAGCTCTCGGCTAGTGACGATTGCGTCAGCATGGGTGGAAGCTGGGGATCGATAACAACTACTCACTCCGTCCTATGGCATACTGCGGACACCATACTGTCATGTTGCCTGGAACATGCGTATCGCCCACCATTATACCCTCCGATGGTGTACGGCGCGAGAGGGTTGTTGGCACCGGCGGGTGAAGCCGGTGTGTCTCGTTGACGATGCCGTTCAGGAGAGGAAGGGTCTGGATGCGCCTAAAATCGATAACGTCTCCTTGTACAAAGGGTGCGAGCTCATCTCGTAGCATGTCTATGTATTTTGGCGCCCTGAGAAGCTCGTATACCATTGATGTCAATGTCACGGCGGTTGTGTCGCTGGGGAACCAGAATCTGTCAGCATTTGCCCTTGATGTTTTGTCATTCCCTTTTTGGTGCATCACATGAAACGTATCAACAAATCAAAGAGACTACAATAAAGGGTTGGAGATTTCTCTGACCTTCCAGCGACAATGATCAATTGCGAGTCCCCCTCCAACAACTTTCGCCGTTCTGTCGCAGTAAACTTGTCCATCGGCGCCTTCAGAAGTGCAGCCATGATGTCGGGTTTACCATCTTTCGCCTATGGCCAAAGAATCATGATTAATGCATGCATCTCCGGGGCGGGGGAAAGGGGGCAATGGTATAGAATAGGAAAGGAGTACACTTATACGCTCGTCCAGGCGTTCGCGACAATAAGCCATGAAACGAAACCAGTCTTTTCCAATGCCAGGAATATCCAAAAATAACCGAAAGAGCCATATCGGTAAATGAAATGAGAGAGGTTTCAGACCAGCTTGCAACAGTGTCAGAGACCAGTGCTGCTCAGAAGTGTCGAGCATCTTGAACGAGGAGCCAAAGGCAAGGTCACCCATCACGTCAAATGTGTAGAAATTGAACCATTTCGCCACATCCACATACTTGGAGTTGTCTGCGCAGGATTCGATATGACGCAAAAGCTTGGCTCTGTACGTCTTCATGCGATCCTCATATGCCGCTAAAGCCTTGTCGCTGAATGCTTCACTCCATACACGCCGACGGACATGATGCCGTTCCTTGTCGCGCAATGTTTGTAGCGAGATCATGGGGTAAGTCAGATCGTACCAAGCTCCCTTGACGCATTTTGACTTTGATCCGTACACGGCTTGGACCCCGGCTGAGTGGATGATTGAGAGGTCAGACGATCCGACTCGAACGAAATCTCCATATTTTTGGTGCAGCTGCAAGACCCTCTTGTGAGCGTCGCCTTTTGCCAACTGGGTTGAGAGCCACAGAGTTGACCACTTTGCTGCAGTTGGACCGGGGAATGTTCTGAGTGGGTGGAACAAGATTCTGTAGACGGCTATGCTGGAGTACAGGCCGCCAAGGTAGGAAGCCGCGGCCAAGATTGTGTCGCGAATCGTGAATGGGAAAGCAGAAGGCTGGAGATAGCAGGTAGATGCTACTAAGGCTACCGCCGACGTAAAACAGAGTGCATATAGAGAGCCATAAAGATGGTGTTCCCCGCGATTGAAGTACAGTAGATGGCTGAGTAGACCTGCTATCGCGGCCAAGGCGAGATCTCTCGATGCCACAGACATCTTTAATGCCCAGCAAGAACCCTACAAGTTTTTCGGAGCACTCTTTGACCAAAATGAGTTACGCAAAGACTTCGACGACTAGATCAATGGACCATTCTGACTTCCAACAGACGTGTAGACTCTCTCAGGTCATGGCGACAGTCCGTCATGTATTGCTTCCAACCCGGAAGCCCCCGCCCCCTACTCCTCACTTTTTTCAGCATGCCACCCTTCAGCTAGTTGCGTTGTAGCTCGTATGGGTAAGTCGGTGCGACAAGTCAACGCCAACACTTCCATATTGGGGAATTCGGCAATTCCGGTCCGGACTGGATTCACCCTAAAGTCCGCTTGGCTCGTGATTCCGGTTGATGAGCGCCGTGTAGAGTATCAATTTCCCGTCTGCGATTCTTTATGTTGACCCAAAGTGGAAACTTTTGCAGTGCAGTGAGTTAAGACACTCGTGTGTTTAAATTCCCACACTCGCAATTACTGGCGCGGGGGTTCTTTCACAGGAATTGTTAGCGCCCACACAGTCACGTGGGAGGCACCAACCATATCAATGTTGCTGCGCCGGCACATTCTAGCTAGCTCTTTTCCTTTTCCATCATGAAGCTTTTTACTCTTCCTAGCTCTCTTGTAATACAACTTGTCAGTTGTATCACGAGCTCTTGTGACCTCATCGTAGATCCCTCCGTGCGGCCCCTCACATCTTTCATAGGTCAATCACGTCCGTCTCGGCGTTGCGCCATAAAAATCCTATTCCCTTTCACCAATTCTTCTCACTTTTAGTTCGCAAGTGCCAAAATGTATCATCTCAACGAAGCCACTGTATATTTGGGGTTGATTGTATTGGTTTCTGTAGCACCATTGCTGGTATTTCTTCTCGAAACCACCATGTCTCAGCCAATTCTAACGCAAGCGCTCTCAGATTCTGGGCAAAGGCATATACAACATCTTTTTCCATCCATTATCCGCGTATCCCGGCCCGTGGTACATGGTCGCGACCGATCTCTTCAGGCTGTATCACCTCACCAAGGGCAGCTACGTGAGGCTGAACCACGGGCTGCACCTTCGATACGGCCCTGTCGTACGAGTTGGTCCCATGGAGCTTTCCTACATCGACCCAACGGCCTGGAAAGACATATATGGGCAGAACAGGATTGAACTCAGGAAAGATCCTCACTTTTTCGGTCGAACCCCGAATGGCGTCGATCACATTGGCACTGCCAATCGGGCAGACCACAGCCGCATGCGCAGCATATTCGCACACGCCTTCTCCGACCGTGCGCTGAGAAAACAGGAATCGCTCATTCGCGACTATGCTACGCAAATGCTGCGTCAGATGCAAAAGCTCATCGACAAGACTGGCCATGTCAACGTGCTTGACATGTACAATTTTGCCGCGTTCGACATCATGGCCACTTTGACCTTTGGCGAGCCGCTTGGACTGTTGGAGACGACTGCTTACACGCCGTGGGTCAGGGCACTGTTTCAAAGCCTGAAGTTCATGGCGATTAGAGGCGCGTTGCTCAAGATACCGGTGATTGGCCAGCTTCTACATTTGTTCACGGATAGGAGCCTGAAGAAGCAATTTCAGGTTCATTTTGACTATTCCAGAAAGAAAGTTGATCAGCGACTAGCGCAGGGAGACATTGACAGAGCTGATATATGGAGCTTCGTACTGAACCAGAAATCGAGGGACTTGACGTCGGACGAAATGCATTCGAATGGGTTCGGCTTCATTATTGGTGGTGGAGAAACCACGTCAACGACATTGAGCGCACTTATATACTTGCTCATTCGTCATCCGCCAGTGATGAAGAAGTTGACGGATGAGCTTCAGCAAGCCGGTGTCGGCGCAGACACGTCATGGACTACCCTTGCGCGTTTGGAGTATCTTAATGCTTGCATCACCGAGACGTTGCGCATCTACCCGCCGGCCGCTGCGGGACTTCCGAGGATAACGGCTCCTGGTGGCTCGCAAATATGCGGCAAAGTCGTGCCTGGAGGGGTAAGAACGATGAGATTGTATACTTGGGACCTTGAAGAATCCAGCTGACAATTGCTTCTCCTCGTCGTCCTTGGTAGACCATCGTCTACGTAAGTCCGTTCGCCGCCAGCCGGTCACCGGTGCATTTCCATCGCGCAGACGATTTTCATCCTGAGCGCTGGCTTCCTGGGTCCGATCCTGCCTGGGCAAAGGATAGAAAGGATGTTGTGCAACCATTTTCTATTGGGCCTCGAAATTGTCTGGGCCAGCAGTAAGTTGTCCCATTTGTTTAGGTGAACAAGCACAGAGAGGTGAGCGGGTAGCCAACTTGGTAGCAAAGACTGGAGCTTAAGACAGTAGCGTGGATGCCTAAAATATCCATTTCCTGGCGAGAAATTCCAAGTCCCTAAAACCGCCACCCAAAAAAATTGATTCTTATCGCATTAAGAAGGAAATTTAAAGTTGCCCCCACCCCTCCTCCCGCCTCCCACAAGAGTGCATAGCGCGTCTTGTCCTTCTCTCAACCCCCCTTACAATCTAAAGTTGTCCTGTTGATGGCTCGCGTAAGACAAAACTAAAGCCCAAAATGGATATTCTTTCCGAAAATGCAATGGTTTGACGCCTAGCGAGGGTTATTATATCATGTTTATGTTTATTTAGTTATCACGATTAAAGGGCTAATTGTTTTTCTGTATAGTCTGGCGTGGCATGAAATCCGTCTTCTTATTTGCAGCACCCTCCTAAGCTTCGAGAAATTCAGCCTGCAGTCGCCGGATCAAGACTGGCTTGGTGTGCAGAAAGTTTTCATTACATGGGAGAAACCGCCTCTGGTAATCCAAATGAAGCCTAAAGAGGTTTAATATGTGCCGGCAGCGCCTAGGTTCGTGGGGACCCGCCAAGTTTACTATGCACAGTATGAATGCCTTTTGTTAGAAAGGTCTTTAATACTCGCCTACCATTTCGCCCGCCAGCGCGACACACGACTATGCCTTGAGGAACAAAAGGTCTTTACCTTAAAAAGTTTTTAATTTCTATTAAAAAAAAAAAGAGCATTACTATTTGCACGGATAAAAATCTCTATTTGCACGGGAATGTCTCACTATATTAACTCACTTGCCCCACCGTGGTGCCCATCAATTTCTGGAAGGAATGTTGCCCGGCACAGGCGCAAAGTGGAAAACCACTATATCGCTCAGTTTAGTCACTGCATCATTTACAGCGATATACTTGGTGACACTACGACAATTATACTGCGGAACACACGAGGCTACTAAAAAATTAACTCTTAAATTGATTTACTTTTTGTATTCCTATTCTAGGGAATGCTTGACTTGTGAAGTATTAGGACGAAGTGTTCTGCTGGCTCCCTGTCCTTAACTCATGGCTGCCGCTCACTCTCTTCCTCTTGTTGACGGTACCTCGGCCCTTTAACTATGCTTCTTATAGTAGTCTATTATAAAAGTTATAGTATTACAGCCGATTGTATTCCCGGGATAATAATGCAGCTCTCGGCTAATAACTCTCGTGACGCCTGGACCTGGTTTACCGGCGACCTCTCGGCCTGTAATACCTCCGTACACTTCGTCTAGCCGCCCCGCTATAAACTCGTCGACTCTTATTACCTCGCAATAGTTGCAACTAAAGCTTATTATGCTCGAATTGAGAGCGGTCACGGCAAAGGCTAGCGTTTATTTAGCGCGTTTCTCGGCTTATATTTTAACTAAGTTATCGGCCTAGACTATAATTTTATACTAGATACTTGCCTTAACTCTATTATATAAGCTTAACTTTAATATTATTATTATTTATATTATTAGTACTACTTTTTAAATTAAAAGTATAATTTATAATCTTAAAGTATTATAAAATTTTAAGCTTTTTATTATTAGCACTTAAGTACAGCCTCTTTTATACGCTTATAATAATATTTAAGCTACTAATATTAAGTAACTTATTAGTAGTATTCTAGTTAACTATTAATATTAAAGTTTTATAATAGTATTAAGCTTATATATTAATAGCTTTTAAAGCTATTAATATATAATAATCTAGCTCTATTATAAAAGTATATTATTTATAAGATAATTAAGAATATAATAGCTATAAAGTAAGTTATATTAGTGCTTAAAGTTACTTATATAAGAGTATAATAGTTTAGGGTTTATACTAATTAAGCAAGGTAGTAAAAGCCTAATAATACTACTTAGTAATAAAGTTAATAGCTATATATATAATTTAAAAGTTAAGTTTATTAAGCTATTTCTACTTAAAGTACTAATTATATTAACACTGAATTTATTTTATTACTTTTTAATAATATAATTAAAACTTATTATTAATTATTATAATAAGGGCTTAGTAAAAGTAAAGGAGATCTCTAGTGCTTATTACTAGGTAAAACTTAACGTTTATATAGGTAGTTTTAGTAGGGCTATTAACTTATTAGCTAAAGTTCTAATAGGGTTAATATAATATTTTACTTATTATTTACACTATAATATATATTCTTTTTAGATATATTATAGGATATATTCTTACTAGTAATTAAAAGTTTTAATAAAGGACCTTTATAAGTTCTTAAATATATTATAATTAATAGTATATATTATAGCTTAAAAGGCTTTAAATATTCTTTTATAATTATAATTATTAGAGGGGTTTATAAGCCTATTCTCTACCTTATTTTATATATAGCCTAGAGCAGTAATATTAAGATCTAGCTCTTATTAAACCTAGTTAGTGTTCTTATTACTTAAATTAGCAGAAAAAGTATTTCTATTATTATTAAACTTTATATTAATATTATTATTATTATTACTCTTATTATCCTTCTAGCGTGTATTAATTTTAGCTCGGATGTTAGCTAAGATGTGATATACGCATAGCTGCTGTTGCGCACCCATGAACAAAGGAAGGCAACTGGACTGTACGATGAACTTGTTCTCTCCGTAATAGACTTGCCAGATTTCCCGCAGAAGCTTTCCCTCCAAGGCAAGAGTGCGAACTTGGCGCAACACGTCTTGCGGACTCAACCAATTATCGTCGTTTGCTTCAGTGATAACAACTGGCGTGGACTTTTAGAGGCAGGAGCGGAGTTTCGCTTGGCGTTCGTTCCAAGGAAGTTGTACGAACTCGAAGGCATCTATGCCACCTAAAATGTCCCTATACCTTGCATTGTAGTTGATACCAGTTGTCTGGGGTGTGGTTTCTGTGCTTCCAGGCCCACAGGTAATAGACGCGTCATGGTTAACAGTCATCGTGAATTAAAGGTATAAAATCGAATAGAAGCAAGATTGAGGTTTCTCCAACGCAATTTATGCTTTATCAGGCCATGAAAAGAGGACGTGGTGAGAAGGTTCATCAAATCATTCATGTAGAGAGATAACAAGTCGGCTGTTTATTCCCGTTACTAATATATTAAATATGTTATGCAGGTTGTTGCCCGTCCCAACAGCATTTATTCCCAAAGAATACATCCAAGACATCTGGGCAGAGTCAATCTCCCTTGCGTAACAGAGTCACAGACATTGGCCGAAGCAAGTAGAGCGTGTTACCTCCAAGGAGGGTATAATATTAACAATTGACAATTTATACTCCCACCCACTATGTGCTACTAGCAGATATATTCTAGTTTTCAGGCACGCTAGAACCTATTCAATTTGCGGCCGGGTATTACTGTACGAATAAAACTGCGGTTTAAGGTCCTGTTACCAGGTATGCGGCCAGAAAAGTATACCTCGCAGGAAACTAGTAGTCCCCCGGAGATGCACTTTACACGCAGCGTCATAAACAAAGAGGACTATTAAGGGGCAAGAAGGTGACTTTAAGCGGGTCCAGCTCCTTTACTAATAGTAAGAACATTAGTTAGTCGGGAATATTACATATTAGTAAGGAAGTAATAAAGGGCCTTAAAGCTTAACCGCGAGGCTTAACTATAAAGCTACTAGTAGTTAGTACTAGTTTCTAGGTAATAAATAAGTAAAATATAAAGTTTTATTATAATATATATAAGTTATTTATATTAAATATATATATTTACTTACTTTAATTTTATTTTTATAAAAATAAAATATAATATAATTATTAGCTAATTAATTAATTAATTATAATTTTATTTATTAAGCTCTTAATAGCTCTTAATAATAATAAATATATAATAATTATATATATTATTTTATTTAATAAATAATTAAGTAAAAATAGAATTAAAAAAATAAAAAACCTTATTAAATATAATATAAATTTATTTTTATAAAAATAAAATTAAATTATAATTATATTAATAATAAAAAGAGAATAATTAATAATATTAAAGTAAATAATATATTATAACTTTAATATTACCTAACCGCGAGGCCGCTAGTAGTTGGCGCTGGTTTCCGGGCAGTGAACAGGTAGGGCGTAGGGTTCTACTGCGGCGCGTACAGGCTATTTACGCCGATTACTAGCCATGCTAACTACTAGCTAAGGTTAAGTAAGGGGTTCCTACTTTAAGGTTAGAACCCTTTTTTTTTTAAGAGTTCTTTTTTTTCTTAGAGTTAAAGAGAGAGAGAAAAAGAGAGAGAGAGAGTTAATATAAGGAAAGAGAAGGGCAACTATTACTTAAAACAAAGAGAGATAAGAGAGATAAAGAAAGAGAAAGAAAGGGGCTATAACCGGCCGCCTGCCCGGTAATTTAATCAAATTACTTACATGTATTTACATGCTCGCTTACTCGCTCACCTACTTAAGAAGCTATTATATATTAGCTATTATAGCCTTTTTATAAACCAGGTAAGGTATAGTACGCATATTTACTTACCCTAATTTCATTTTTGCAAGAATAAAATACAGCGTAACTACTAGCTAACTAACTAACTAACCGATTATAGTCTTACTTATTAAGCTCCTAGTAACTTTTAGTAGTAATAAATATATAATAATTATATATACTATTTTATTTAATAAATAGCTAAGTAAAAGTAAGACTAAAAAAATAAAAGACCCTACTAAATATATAATATAAATTTATTCTTATGAAAATAAAACTAAACTATAGTTATACTAATAAAAAAAAGGGGATAATTAGTAATATTAAGGTAAATAGTGTACTATAACTCTAATACTACCCTACAAGAAAAGTTATTATCTATTATATACATAACTTTATATTAGTATTACACGTTTTAAACTACTTATTGTAATACTATTACTATATTCTACTCTAAAAACGTAAGGTAATTACTTACTATTATAATAAGTTTAAGGTAGTTATTATAAAGTCTTCTTATAATAAGGGCAGCGAATTTACCCGCTACTTTACCTATAAACTTAACCGCCCTTGCTATTTTATGCCTAGGCTTACTATCTGCCCTAGTTATACCTGTAAAGACTATAATAACTACTAGTATTTTATTATAAGCTATAAGATGCTAAGAGTACACTATAATAACTAGCATATATAGAAAATCTCCCGGGTAAGCCCGGCGTAGTAAAGCGCGGTATTACTATAGACCTTCTTTACTGCGCCTAGTAGTACTATCCACTACTTTTATATTAAGAGCAAAGCAGGCAAGATAACTAGCAATTACTAGTTACTAGCAGCTAGCACTATAATAATAACAGCAAATATAAAGAACAACAACAACAAGGAGGAGGAGGAGGAGAAGGAGGTTATAAACAAGGGTAATAATAATAAGTACAAGAATAGTAATTAAGAGGTAAATAACCCTAGTAAATTATTACACTAAAAGGCTATTATAAATAAGATTAAAAGTACATAGCAGCATAATAAGCAGAACTAGGAGGAGGCCCAGCACCTTATTACTAAGGAGGCCACCCTACAGCACAAGACAATAAACTAGCTTAAGCGGACTAGCTAAAGCCAACACTTTAACGGTCAGGATATTAGTAATATTACCTAGCTAGCATAAATACCTCGCCCTAAGTAATAAGACCTTTATAGAATAACTACTACTACCCACACGCTTTTCTTTAAGTACTATATTAATAGCCTTACTACTATGCCCCTTATAACCCGGCTATTACTTACTAGCTTATACCCTAAAGACACTTATAATAAGCTGTTTAGGCCGCTCTAGGAATAGACTAGTATAACCTAGTATTTAAGATATTAATAATAATTCCTCTACTATTATATTAATATCTTACTACTAGATAAAGCAGCACTAGAAGAGGAGTATAAGTTCCGCTTTACTGCCAGACAGTAAAAAGCGCTAAAAAAGCTTAAAAATTACCTTAATAACAACTACACTACTAGGAATATACTGCAAGACAAAGTGCTTATAATGTCTACTAGTTTCTAGATACAGTAGATTACTAGAAACCTATTTAAGAGCCCTCTCTAGTACTTTATCGCCGTCCTAGGCATTAACGCTAAGATAATATAGCTATGGCCAGCACATAACTTTATATACGTGCTCGCTAGCCTCGTCTACGTAAGTCAGGCCCTGCTCGCTAAATAAGCTATACCTACGCAGGAGAAGGTGACTATACACAACCTTAAGACCCGCTTTAATAACGTGCGCTAGACCTAGCTATATAAGGCCACTTATAGCCCTATAAGTTATATTCTTAGCCTACTACTATATAGCTGCAAGATAGCTAGCGAGATAAGTAGTTACGTTACTATATTGTAGAGCAGCGCCGGCAACATTATATACTATAAGGGCTAGCTAATTATTATAGCTAGTATCCAGGACATAATAGCTAGGCTGATAGCTAATATTAAGAACCTATTATAGGACACCCTTATATTCTAGGATAGCAGTAGCGGCGGCGATAATAACAACAACAATAATAAGGGCACACAAGCAAACAAGCGCAAAAATGCTAAGGGTATAGCAAGCTACTACTTTACTATACTACTAGCACTTATACAAAACGACCTTACATAAATATAGTAGAGCCGGTCTTTTATACACCTTAATAGCCTTACTAGACGCCAGGATAAGATACTTAAAGACCTTATTACTAGCAACTAGAGGTCAGAGTTCCTTAACGCCTATAGCGACTAAAAGGAGAGCATTATAGTATAGTACTTACGGCTAGTTACAAAGTTTAAGGCTAATCTGCTTATACTAGTATATATAATAGGCGGCTAGCCCGCCTAAGGCGAGGAGATCCTAGGCTTATACCTTATTAATAGCATTAATTGCGACTGTAATATCTTTGTTATTAATAGCGAAGTTATACTAATATTCTAGTACTATAAGTCCTAAGCGCACTTTAACTCCCCCCATATTATACTGTAGTTCTTACTTAATTATATTAGCTAGCTTATAGCGCTATATATAGTTTATATTCGCCCCCTAACCGACTACTAACTAGTAAAAAAGTAATCCCTTATAAGTAAGGTCGCCCCTCCTAGCAACTTTATATAGTAACGTAATAATAGCGCTGCCTAGTAAAGCTATTAACTATTAATAGTATTAGCTATAAAGACAAAGTAGTATATAAGCACTAGGCTAATACTATAAGACTAGTAGTATATAATTATTACTATAAGCTAGAAGTATACTTACAAGCAGGGGCAAGCTAAAGTTAACTTTACTAATAATAGTAATAGTAATAATAACGCGGATAACTACTAGGTAGCAAATAACCTAGCCGCTACCTATATAACCTGTACTACGCAGTACTACAGTGTATCTATTAATATATTACGACGTTTAATAGCTAAGTCCCTTAAGGTATTTGGCCGGGTAAGCTGCTAGTAGTATAAATTCCTTAAGTACTATAATTATGCCTTAGAACCTACGCTAATACTACCCTAGTAAAATAATATAAAGGAAAAGGAGAGCACTAAGGGGGAGAAGGTAAGGCAAGGAGAGCCTGCTAAGCGCTCGTAGCGGTTAACTACCCTAGACTTAATATATAAGTCAACCTTAAAGCTAATAGCTAAGAAGATAAGGCCCGCAGCCGCGGATTACTACAACGGCGATAATAGTAATAGTAGCAGTAATAATACTCCTAACAATAATAATACTGCCCTCTTATTATAGTAGTATCTATAAGACGTCCTTAATAATAAAACAGCTAACTTTTACTCGCCCTAATAAGAGGAAGCTATACTTGCGCTTATAGCTAGAAAAACGCTACTAGTAATTATACTCCTAACTAAAGGCAAAAAGAGCTTACTCTTTATAGTCCCGGTTATACTCCTAGACGTAAGTATTACTATTATTGTGTTACTGTTCACCGCGCTTAAGGCCCAGCTTATATAGCACTACGTTAATGCCGGGCTTAACTATGCTATATAGCCGGACATAGCCTGCTCTTAGCCCTAGCTTGTAATTGTCTTAGCTAAGGCCGCCTCCTTTAATAACTTCCTTACCTAAGCCGCCGACTTAAGGACTAAGGGCCGCCTAGACAAGGTTATAATTAACAAGTATTACTTTACCTTCACCGCGGCCAACAAATACCGCTTACAGCTCAAGGGCCTTATACTACTATAAACGCTTATATGCTTTATTGTTTACCTTACTAGTACTCTCCTGCTACTACGCCAGCACGAGCTTAAAACTGCGCTACTAATAAAAAGGCCCCTCTATATATAGTTGTTAACTTATTGCCTCCGCGCTTACTATACTATTTATAAGGTTAAGTCAGGCCACCTCTTTTAGGAAGCCGTGCAGCTCACTATAGCCTGCCTAGCAAGCAATAATACCATAGCAGCAGTAATACTAGTCAGCAAAAAAGCTAGGGGGATCATTTTCTGCCTTAGCTACAGTAAGTATAAGGTAGCGGTGGGTATAATAAAGTGCTACTACTACTATATTATAGGCTAGCAATTAACTAAGTCCGCGGAGATTACCTGCTAAGACGCCGGGTTTTAAAGCTAAGTCTATAACAAGTCCCTAAGCCTATATATTATAGCTATAGCCGCCCTTAACACAAGGCTTAATATCGCTAGTATTACTTATATTATTCACCTTAACCTGCTTAGAACCCTTATTAACTATACTTAAAAGATTAAGTAAGGTAAGCGTGCTAGTAAGGTATTCACGGCTAATATTATCGTCAAAGAAAAGGACTAGCTTGCCCTTGCTAATACTAGTAATGCAAACAAGTTTTTTAATATTAAAAAGCGCTTTATTAACTAGTTTATTAGTACTATAAGCTACTACTATTATGTTTTTAGCTAATATATAAATAAGAATAGCTGTAACTATAAGGGCCTTATTAAGGCCACCTCTTATAATAACTATAAGCGGCAAGTAAGTGCCTTGTAAGAAAGCAAGGCGCTTTTACGCGGTATTGCCTTACACTAATAGCAAACCTGTCGCGCTACTAGTAGTATAATAGCTATAGTAGAGGCGCTAAAGAAGATCCGGCTACTAGCAGAGGAGCTAAGCGGCCAGCAAGGGCCTACGTGCTGCCCCTACTAGCTGTTTAAGGGGGCTATTAGCGCCTAGCACGCCTAGTACATATACAATAATATTAATAACAGACTCTCCTTCAAGTCTTATATAAACTTCTAGAGCTTAATTAACTACTACAAGGACCCTTACGCCATATATCTTAGCTACTTCTTCTATTATATATCACAGAAGATTTATACTAATAAGTACTTATTAAAGGGGCAAGTATACCACTACAAGCACACTATCCTTCCCTTCTACCTCGCAGCTATAATTAACCCCAAGCTATAGCGCCTTATATAAGCGTCCCTTGTTAGCTATAAACTTAAGGGCCTTAAGAACTATATTAACTAGCTAGGTTAAAAGCACTTAAAGTTAGTTTATAAGGAGAAAATAACTAATATAATAGCTGTCTTTAGTCTCCTTGTAAACTAGCACGCAGGGGGGCTATAAAACAGGACATTAATATTATAAAAGTAAAGTCTACATAGCTAGGGTAAGGGTTTATAGCCCCTATATAGCGCTGTATATAAAGTAGAGTAAGCTGTAAAGCAGCTAGGCTATTATAATATATATAGTTATAATCTGAGCTAGTACACCTAACTAGTAGCAAGTTTATAGTATACTACTAGGCAAATAGGAAAGCAAAGTAAAATCTGGCCTAAGCCTATATTTAGGAATATAAAATGCGGCTATTCTACGCACTAACCCCTTATACAGATCCTAGATCCCACCCTAATCCTCCTTATTGTCTATAATAGTACGCTATTATATCTAGAATAGTCACAGCGTTATCTACAAATTAAGTATAAGGGAGTAGCCTATCTCTACCCTGCTTAATACTAGGTCTAGTTAATAACTACAATCTTACTAAACGCTTGCCAAGCTTAACCGTTTAGCTAAACAGGGCTGTCTTTATTCATTTACCTATATAGCCCCCCATATAAGTATGTAGGGTCCCCTCCTTCCCCTCCCCCCCCCCTACACAATCTAATCCTATATAATATAATACTATAATAAGCCTATATATTTACGCGAGGTAGTTACTACTTAACTTAGTATAATAACTTTATATCTTACTCGCTTATAAATTATCTCCTATAACAGTTCTACTCGCATTTTATATTTAAGAAAATAAATTATATTAACAGAAAGTGAATTAAAGCCGCACAAACTAGGTATTATAGCTTAAAGCTGCACATATAACAAAAAAGCGGGTCTATACAACTTCTTTAAAAGGCCTCTTTCTTAATTTTTTTAACCTTAACCTCTTTTCTTCCTTTTATTCTCCTTCTCTCTTTCCCTTTTTTTTTTTTAGCCTTTTATAGCTAGTCTTCTCCTTCCCCTTTAGAAATTTTTATTTTCTAGTAAATAAAATCTACTTTAAGTAAAACTAGCATATAAATAGTTAATAATAGTATTCTAGTATTATTATATAAGTAAGCACTTATTTCTGCCTATTATAATACTAATTCTTAACTTAAAAAAGCGCAAAAACCCGCCTAGAAACACAAATAGTACTATAGTAATAAACAACTAGAATAAAAAAGCTAAGCAAGTATCTAACAAGAGTAAGAGTAAGAGTAAGGCTAAGAATAATAATAAGGTCAATAATAAGAACAAGACAACTATTAATAGTAAAGGTAATAACTAGGATATTAACAGGGACACTAACAGGAACGCCAACTATATCTTTAACTTTAAGCTTATACTTAAATTAGTATATAACCCTGCTTATAAGGACCTGGCTAATAAACTTAAATAGTAATTTAATAAGAAAATTATTAACTTTAGCTAGACTAAGTACTTAAAGGCTAATATATATCCTAAAACTTAAGAAAAGATATTAGAGCGTTAAGAGAAATAGGAATCTCTTAAGTACTTATCCGGACTAAACTTGCTTACTAAGATAAATACACGACCTCTATTAGTAGCCAGCATAATAGTAATTTACTGTAGGTTTAACTATATCTTGTTACTATATACATTTACTAATAATATTAGTATATATACTTGTCCTTACTATTAATATTAAAGTTCTACTATATCCTCTTATTTTGCCTTACGCCTCCCCTTATTACAAGCCCTATAAGGTACATTTTATTTATCTAAAAATAAAAAAAAGGCGGGCTTAACACTATATAACTGCCTATTTTTGCGAAAATAAAATGCGCTCTTATATATAAGAAAACTATTACTACTCGCGTATACACCTTATATTAGTATAATTCGCCTACTTATACTTACACCTTTTATTTATTTAAGAACAAGTTATAGTCTAGATTTTATTTTCTAGAAAATAAAATCCCGCCCTTAATAAGAGGGGAAAACCTCTCCTTATACTAGACCTAATCCACTGCCCCCCCCCCCTCCTGGGCTACTTATTAACTCCCTATTAATTATATTCTTTTAAACTAATAGTACACAAATAAACGCAGTTAATATTATTACCTTAAATAATATATAGTATTGCTCTAGGTTTACTAAGACTTATATAAGATAAATACTTGTATAAATAAATCCAACTTAAAACTAAAAAAGCCTATATAGCTTAAGATGCCCTTAACCCTTACTTAAATCCTAATATTCTAGTTTTAGTATTTAATAAGTTCTGCGTAAAGTATTAGTAATACACTATATTACTTAACAGCTCTACTTAAACAAGCGCTAATACTCTAATACCAAGTAAGATTATAACTAGGCTTATAAATAATAAATGTATTTATTAAATCCTTAGCAATATTATAACGTTACTTAGAACCCCTAGGTTTATCCCGATTATAAACCTAGTCCTTAATAACCCTAATAACAACATAGTCTTGCTAGATATTAAGGCCACCTTTCTTGTTAATGCTATATAAATACTAATTATAAGTCCTATAAAATAAGTTAGTAGACTAGACAAACCTATACCTAGTTTCTTGTCCGACCCTATAACTTACTTGTACTAATAAGCAAGCCCGGGAAATAATACTAACCCCAGTAAAAAGGGCTGTAAAGAGAACCCTCTTATTAGTTTATATTTAGTAGAGGACTTCAACTAGGTTATTACTATAACAGCTTATAAGTTCTATTATTATAAATATAAAAACTACTTTAAGGGTATACCCCGGTTTAAGTTACTTAATCCTAAAAAGTTCCCCGGCTATTATAACCCTAAAACTGACCTGGAGGCCGCTACTAGTAATCCTGCGCCTATAAAGGCTAGCAAGGTAAGCGTTATTACCGCCGCTAAGAACTAGGGTATTTATAAAGTACTACGCGTAACTGGGCGGAATACTAGGGTAGTAGTAAAAGCCGACGCTAAAAGACTCTAGTAAGCCTTATAGATATTCTTAGGTATATCCTCTTCTAGTAATACTGCAGCTAGTAATAGCAATACTAGCTAGGGCAATAACCCGTTTACAAATACTATATCTGCCTAGCCTTAATTACCGCCGCAAGGCCGACTTATCTTGCCCCCCGATCCTGATCTCCTAAATATAAATAACAAGCTAACTATAGTATTATTAAAGCAATTTAAGAGGCATCTAAGAAATATTACTAATAGTAGCTCTAATATTATTAATAATATAAATAGTATATATTTATCTACGTAAAAGGCCTTGCTAAACTACCTTAAACACTAGTATAAAATAAACAGGCCGGATCTCGCTAATATCTAGATTTAAAAGCGTATTAAGTACACTACCTGCTAAGTCCTAGCTAGCTTATATCTAGACATATATATAGTATAAGTTCTCTGCTTACTGTACTACATAAAGGCCGTGGAGGAATATAGTGGTACTAATATAAATGTATTAGAAGAGGCTTACAAATATTGCTTCCTAATTAGCGCTAATATGTCTAGTATCTAGCTAGACAGCCCTATTAAGTAGGACAAGATATTTAAACTCTTTAATATTTGCCTAGAGACACTCTGTATATACAGGGATAAGGCAATAACCTAGCCCCTCCTCCCGCATTAAGTGGTTAGTAAGTGTATTAGCCGTTTAACTCTAAACCCTCTTTACCTTGTATCTCTCTCTCCCCGGCAAGGCTCAGGTTCCATTTTCGGAAGAATAAAACAAGACCAAGCTTAGGGTTAGGGTTAGGGTTAGGGTTAGGGTTAGGGTTAG
>AZNH01000176.1:0-29070 GCA_000814955.1 Metarhizium guizhouense ARSEF 977 | reverse complement strand
CATGACTTTTGCTGCCTGGGCAACTGGTCAGTCCCCACAATGGAGCCGCCTTCGCGCTGCATCTCCTGGACTGCCCAACTGTAGGGTCTGTGCACGAAGACCCACACCGACAAACCAGTACCAAATCCGCGGGCGACTGATACATGGGCGCCCAGGCGCCCAATTAGACTTCTTTATGTTTTACCTTCTATAAAATCAACAAAAATAGCTTAAAATTCGATAAAAGTTTCCACAGCATGTAAAGAGCTATATCTATACTCTCAAACTATTAATATCCAAGCATATGGCAAATTTAAAGAGTTGTAGGTTATCAAGACAGACGCTTAGTCATGATTTCCAAGAGTCGCGCGCCCGGGCGCCCGAATATAAATATGACAGCTTTAAACACCCAAATATAATAAATAGAAATTCAAAACTGAAAAAAAAAACCTACTACCATATGTACTGTGTGGATATATATCCCAGAATAGCTTTTTGTAACTTTTTACATGTATTTTATCGGGTTGTCATTGAAAACGTCAAATACCTATAAATGGGCGCCCGGTGTAACGGGCTGGGCCGTTCAGGTGCACTCTGCTGACGACGATGCAATAACGCCACCAAATGAAGGTCTCACAATCTGCCCCTGAGTGTGAGTGTTGACTATGTAAACAGTAGCCAGCTCCTCGAGAGCTTCTAGTTCTTCTTCTCTGCAATGCAATCAATTTGTTGGTTTGTAACACGCTGAATAAGCCGCGTGCCCCTTACACATATAGCCCAGCATGCGGTTCGTTGCATCGTGAAGTGGCCGCCGCCTGTCGTTTTGCTCGCTTGCGATCTGCATCGGCCTTGGCCTTCTCCTGAGCATTGGCAAACTTTCGTGGGCGGCCACGCTTCTTCGGCACCTTGAACTCAAGTGGTTCGCTCATACTAGACGATGTACAACGTCGGTATTGAGACAAACTTCGAAGCTCAGCACCCATGAACGATCATGAACTCCTGACTTTAAATGAGCCATAGCAAAAAATCACGATTCAAATTAGTATTAGCGCAAAAAGCATCGGCACTGGTTTATATGGTATGGTTGACCGCTAAAACAGGGGTCTTCGCCGCGAAATTCTGACGATGATTTCAAGCACTGGTTACAACGCAACATACAGGCCTACAGGCCTTCTAGTCTAGCCGCAGTTTTTGTTCCAAAAAGCATATCTATGCCGATCCCGTCCAATCAACGTCGTTTGTCATCCTTTTTCATACGAAATCCCCCACCCCGACACGGCACGGCCCCGCTTGCCGGGACTACCGCTCTATCCTTCCTTTTTCCTCCAAAAATTACGCCCCTTAATTTTACTCTTCACCGGAGCCAACTTCCAGTAAATAAAGAAGAGGAAGCTTCTTTTTTTTTTGGCAGTCATGATGATGTTGAAAATAACCCGTCTAAACATTACCTCGGCTCCGTACATACAGGGCAATAAGGTACGGATTACTATCCGCCATAGTGCATTTTGACACGCTCCGGGTTCTCTCACTCGACTAGAATCATGTCCCTGCCGACGCTTCGACCGCCCAATATGCCGCAGCAATCACCTATACGCCTTCCGACACCTCCACCTACAAGCTCTCCCCATAAACCGCTGTGTGCTGGCCCTCCTGAACCATCGCCGCCTCCGCTCATCCCTATGCGAGAGTATGACGATGTGCTGCTCGCGCAGCATACTTGCCTATATGAATAGTAAGTATACTTGGGCAAAAAAGTGTAATATCGACTTTACGCTAGAAACTATACTTCGTAGTACGATAGTACGATAGTAAAGATAATATTCATAATGTATAAGGCAATTGCTACACGGGCCTAACCCTAACCCTTGGAGCGTCGACAATTGAAAGGGGAGAGTGCCTAAAGAATTGGATCCGCAGCGGCATAATAGCAGGGCTACCGGACGAAGATATCGAATAATATGGGAGCATGTCAAAGGAGGGCAGCACCAACGGGTCTATGGGTCTAACTGAAGACATGGACCTATGACGTCATTTTCTGTATTAGCAATACATAATTTAGTTCGTCATACGAGAATAAATCATACGCCATAAGTCATATAGGCCTATATGACTTATGGCGTATGATTAGAAAGCCTGCTGACAGCATAGGCCACTTCTGGTCACGGGACAACGGGACGGTTCCGTGACAATTATATGCTGACCAAAACAGTCCAGGATATTGCATGATGGATAGACGATCGCTCAACGCGCAATCCGAACAAAATGCTGTCTTGGCAGGCCGCGTACTACCTTAACTCTATTATGACTCGAAGAAGCTTGGCAGGAGATGGAATATTTGTGGAAACTCGAGACAATTAGATATACAGCATGACCGAAGATCCTCGGCTTACTCGGTGGTGCTAGCGTGTCACATAGATAACGGGAGAAGGAAGGCAGAGAGGAGATAAGCATTGCTGAATACAATTATCGGTTTTAGTCGGGTAGTAATTCGAGACGGGCATCGTGAATCTAGGCTACGCTCGCCAAGAACGCGCTAAGATTGCCGTACGGGACTCTTGCATTACATGTATGTATGGAACCGGTATCACCCTATCTTGGCTTGCCGCGTCAATGTTGGCGGGAGTCGCTCGTCGCAGCCCGGGAACATGAGGCCACATCACATGCATGAACATGGACATGGGGCTGGGCTCCACACCAACGACCCGAAGCCTACCGCTTGGCAAACCGAGCCACACAGTGTCCAGTCCCTTACATCATGCAGGCTAATCCTTGGTTGCCTCATGTGTTTTAGACGCGCGGATGATGCATACAGTTTTTCTAATTGTGGGCCAGGTGTGTTGGATTTCACGATGCCCCACTTGAATTACTACCGGGGTTAGGTCCCTTATTGAGGTCAAAAATAATGATTGTATTCCTTGATGCTTGTATCTTCTGTGTTCTTGTCGGGCGGGGAGACAAAGTCTCCCCTGCCAAGTTGCACCGCCACACGCCACTATGTATCAGTCGCCAAAACTTATCCGGTTCCACCGCAACGGTCGGCTTGCGACTGGTCCGGAATGAACGTTCCATTCCGGCAAATAGAGCGACTAGTATCCTCATGGTATGCAAAAAAAGGGTCTGTAGAGATTTAGCGGAACTCGGCCTCCGACCCGTACGCCCGCAAAGTTTAATCGCGATGCGTGCGCCACCCCGCCCGTCATGTGGTTTCGTGCTTGGCAGCCGCGTCATCAGCGACTATTGGAGGCGACTAGCCCATAATCCACCAGGCTGTTCGCGAACCAAGTCATTCCCCAAGTTGAGGCAATAAAATAAAGGAATACCCAAAGTAATGCAACGGAATAGAGGATGTACCATATAAGACAGCTTTGGCGGACTAGTGCCTCCATATTCCTGGATAAATTTACGATTTACAAGCTCTCCACCCCCTGCGGGCCGATATCATGACAGATTTGGTCCAATCGGTACCTGCCAAGCCACAAGTAGCCCCACGTAGCCATCCATTCATGAGCACACCCCCTTTGAACCTCGGGTTGTATGGCCATTGGGGCTGTACATACGATAAAATATCTACAGACTTCATGTGTAACTGCCCAAGCTAAGTATATTGACAACTATCTAGGCGAATTCTACGAGTGTCTAAGAGCTAGAGAAGAAAGAGAAAACGAACAAGGGAATGAGAGGTCGATACATAGCTGCTCTCGCCTGTGGTTGGGTCCCGCCCGGCAGACCTGAGGCGAAGTCGAGAGTGCGAGCGGGCAACACTCCAGGCCCTATATTATTAACCCTTGGTTGCCTCGTGTGTTTTAGACGCCGCATGGGCCCTGCCCGTTAGCCTTGCGTGTAAACCTTATTTCGAACATGGCAACGACTAGAACCAAGTCAAGGGGCGGATGAATTGTCAGGCTTGGCTGAGGCGGTGTTAAACCTCGATGCCATATCTCATGCAGGGTCCACGCTGTCACACAGCACCACTGTTTAGGACAGCATGGACTAAATGAATATACCAACTTCCGTTCAATGACGGATGTTCTCCATGAAGGAGCCGCTTGACCTTTGACACACGCCTTCCATAAATGGCCTATCTTGGCGGCACCTCTAGGTTTAAAAATGATTAAAATAAAGCCAGGCGTGGCCCGAGTAAGAGGGGTGTATTTGATTATGGGATTTGATTATGGGGCCAGGTGATAGATTGGCGGGAGAGTGTGCAATTAAAACGGCGCTAAAATGCAGAGTCGGCTACAGCAATAGCGGCGTGTGGCGGTGCAACCTGGCAGGGGAGACGCCCGACGAGAACATACGAAGTGTCACGGAACCGTCCCGTAGTCCCGTGACCAGAAGTGGGCTATGCCGTCAGGGGTTTCGGACTGCTTCCTCTTCATAGTAAATCAGGTATTCTTGGCCAATAGCCCGTTGCGCTTCGTGCCGTCACACGAAGATACAAGCATCAATGAATACAATCATCATTTTTTCACCTCAATAACAGACCTAACCCCGGTAGTAATTCAAGTGGGGCATCGTGAAATCTAACACTATGATTTATGTCCAGTTATAGAAAATACCACGTTACTTCCGTTGTGTCATACTTACTGTTCTCATATGCCAAGTAATATCATTTTATGCACTCTCTGCTACAAGCATGATGCATTCGCCGTCTCGGCTTGGAGACGAAAAGAACTAGTTTAAAACTAACAGCCTGTAAGAGATAGCCAGCGATGCTGTGATGGCTCGACTTGACAGGGGTTCTCTTGACGTATTTGTACGGGTAAAACTTTTAATCTGTTAGAACGCCAGCGTCGTTCATGGTCTGCATTGCTTTTTAATAGCTTGTAGCCGCCTGAAATAGCGTAACACGCAGCCCAGGTTAACCTTAGTATTAATGTAAGATACTGTGTATCCCAGAACATTCATGCTGCTGTTTATTTTTTTGGACTGTTGTTGTCGTCACAAATACTAAGCAGCTGCCCTAGCCAGGTATTGGCACTATCTCTCCCGCCCAGGGTTCAAAGCCACTACACACCACTACACATTCGGGGATATGGAATGGATATGGATGATGACTAAGATCACGGCCGTGGTATGGATGGATATGTATCCATAATGGATGTGAGTCCACATGTGGCAAGGATTTCCACATTACTGTGATGATTACTAGTAAGGTAGCAAGAGTCCGTGTTCCATCCGACTCTTGCCGTATCGCCATTATTCTCTCGATGGCTCTATCAGTATTTGACCCAGCTAGTCCGCCAATCTTGCCCGTACACAGCTGCATAAAGTCTAGTATAAGATGATGGTTAAAACATCTAGTCGATTCCTACGGCTCGTCAGCTGTCCCGCCACCAGAAATAAGTTCAAGTAACCTCTTGCACACTGCTGACATAAGCACCACAATAGGATTGATGAGAATATATGAGGAAAAGATCCATGAACATATGCACAGATGATGCAGCTCTTTTCTGCCAGTCAGGTGGTCATTCATGAGCAGCACCTAAGACCTTAGGTGACGGTGGTGACCTGAATATGATATCTTGACCACGGGATATTGTAACAGTTCAATTGAATATATTAACAAATGGCAAGGCAATTCATGCGAATACCAAAATTAAAGAAGAAAGCGAAAAATAACAAAGAAAAGAGAGGCCTGAGCTCAAGGCAGCTAAACTGCTTTGTCGGAGGTCCGGCCCCGCTAGCCGGAGCAGAGACGGGAACGCAAGCCGAGTTACCCCACTTAGCCCGGTACAGATATCAGTTAACAGATACTTTAGACCTGTCCTATTTAATATGTAAATTGCAGTACTTGTTAAACTTCGGAAGAAAATACCACAATTTCCACTGTTGCCACATGTGGCCAGGGTTTCGTGGAGTGGGCGTCATTCGGTGGACTTTTTGCAAGAAAATTGGCGGGGCAGCGATGCAAATGGTCCGTGCTTGATGCTTTTTTTTTTGAGGCAAGGTTCTGCAAGAAAACTTGGTCCGTGCGCGCCTTTGATGCTGAGTTCAGCATAAAACAGTGGTCCGTGCAAGAACTTGAGGCAGATTACCCGCCAGGGTTGGGGTTGGCGTTATTGGCAGAGCGGTGGTACTTCATTTCCACCATGCATAAGGATGCAAGGGCAATTTAACCAGAGCTGACGCGGTATAGACGTATATAAATCCATGCAAATGGAAGGTTTTTTTAGGCTCTTATTTCTGACGCTCGCAAACGATCGATATTGCGTGGTCTGCCACGTGTGTTATTTTGGCGTTATACTTGAGCTGCTGCCGATGCCACCATGGAAAAATACATTACGCTAAACAATGAGTTCCAGCTCATAATATGCCGTCCATGCGGCTGCGCAATACGGCCAGGGACATCCATTGAGCGCCATTTCCGCCAGGAGCATAAGCTTAAGGGCGAGCTACTAAAAGACATTATAGACTATTATGGAAGCATGGTCGCGAGCGACCCAATAACGAGCGATATTCCAAGCAACGGACGATTCCCAATAGAGGATATTAAGACGCACGACGGTTTTCGCTGCTATGAGTGTCTTTTCGTTACAAAAGCACCAACTGCTTTCGACGATCATCGCCGAGAGGCGAGACATGCGAAGGAGAGCGTTAACGAATGCAAGGTTAAGATCCAGACGTGGATGGGTGGCCGCTATGCGAGATATTGGACAGTGCGCGAGTATGGCAGCGAGCAAGGAGAGGCCAGAATCAGACTGGAGACTGAGCAGCAGCAAGAGCCAACTACCGCGGCAATAAGCGCAATGGATGCCGAGCTGAAAGCTTTCCAGGTCACCCAAGAGGCGAAGATAGAGGCACGGAACCGCAAGGGCAACAGTGAGGAGAGCTATGATAGAGACTCCACATGGGTGAAGGAGATGAAGTGGATTTCCCATTTTGGGGACCGAGACCGATTACCCATTTTCGACGCAGCTGAATGGGTTAGAGCCAAGGCGGACCGGAAGCGTGCGAAGAACGCCGAAGACCCGGCCGTGAAGAGAGAAGAGATTATGCTCCGCCGACTTGGCGATAGCTTTGACCGCGAACTCGATCGGTGCATTTGGCGACTGGATAGCGTGCCAAAGGAGACGCTGCAGTGGCTAAAGAGCGTCGAGCAAACAAGGCCGGAAGGGGTGCCGTTCAGAAATATGGCGCAGGAAGCATCGTTGACAAAGTACCGTTCGGTTGCCCACCGATACTTGGGCTTCTGCTGGCGAGCACATCAGCTCGGACGCCAAGAGGCCGAGGATCGACTCGCCATGTATTTCACCGACAAGCAATGGAGCTTGTTTTCAGACATCGTATGCGCGCTTAAGGAAGAGGATCAAGAGGATTGTGGTGACTATAATAACTTGGGAGGCAGCGGATATATGAGCGATAAGGAGGAGACGCCCCCAGGAGCTACCACGCAGGGTGGCGAGAGTAACCAATATAACACAGACGGCCATACCAACCAAGGCGAGTACCGCCGCGCCACACAGCCGCTTGATCGAGCGGTATTCTTATTTATGGTTGCGTCCATTAAAGTATCGGTTGGAGGTGAACTATATAAGAATTCGCTGCTATGCTTTTGCGCGGCATTGGGTATAAGAAAGCACCCGCTGGGTTTTCTCCCCGCGCACGTCTACACCGGGCTACTGGCGGCGTTAGTTTACATTCTGCGGTTGTTCTTTCTAGAGCACTGTTTCGAGGACACGACGCGAGAGTTACATGAGGTTGATATGAAGTCAATTCATGCTTTTCAAGAACAGCACGCGAAATGGCTATGCGTCGGCACATATTCCGTATTCAGCAAACTCATCAACTGGATGGCGTATGGCAAGGGGCACAGGAACCACTCCGTGGGGACTGGAACGGTCCGCTGGTCCGAGGACGAAGAATCGCTGTTCCACAACGGGGAGCAGATTGCTATCGAGGACTTCAAGCGCGGGGCGTTTAGTCTGATCGCCGAGACCGAAGACTTAATTAATGAGTTATTTGGCGGCCAGTGGGACAGCATTGGGCCGGCGATCGACATGACAAGAATCAGCGATAGCTTGGTGTTAATGGGCGCTGGCGAGTCGTTTGCCACGGCCAAGAAGAATCAGTGGCTAGAGCCCGGCTTTCAGAAGGTCATCCGCACTATCAGTCAGTCTGTTTACGATAAGAAACGTGCATGCTGGAAAAAGGATGGGACAGACCTGCCTATTTTACTGTGTTATCGTACTATTATGTCTACTATCGTACTATTATTTTTACTTCAAAGTATACTACGAAGTATAGTTTTTCGAGGCGAAGTACGATAGTAACTTTACTATCGTACTTTTGAAGAAAAATCCTGCGTTTTAATTGGCCGCAGAGATCTTATCTTTTGTGACAAGACTTGCAAAACTTTTTCTCCTCACTGCGATTGCAAGCAGCCGACACTGATTGATCAAAAGTCTATCGCCTATCACATTTTGTCATACTTACTTGTTTAGCATGGATTGCTCTCAGATTACGATCAACACTCTGGACGCTCAACCAATTGCTCCTCCTTCGAGTACTCTGTCTTCAAGTGCTGGGCCTTCTCGAAGTAGTGATGATGCTACTTCTGCTTCCATTCTTTTGCTTGATTTCGATATCACTCCATTCTTTCGTAAGATTTATCCAGAGCCGCCTAAATTAGGCCCTTCAGGTAAACGGAAAGCTACAGGGAATGCTGTATATCGATGCCTCCATTGCCCTGCAGATACGCCATGGGAAAGCAAACAGAAATCTAACGCTCGCAATCACGCTCGGAAGGTGCATTCTAATATCGTTATAAACTCCCGTAGTAACCTCGGTGTGGATTCGAATTCCGATGGCGTCCAACAGCCTTTCCAGAAGCCACGGATTGACCACTTTTACGCCCTTCAAGCCTCCGAATCATCTCTCCGCCGCGCATTTGATCGACGGCGATATATCCAGGCCTGGGTAGGCCTCCTAACTAGGAGGCGCCTTCCATTTTCTGCAGTTACCTGGGATGAGATGTCGGAATTAGTACTAGCGAGTAACCCGGCGGTGGAGGATTTATTGCTCACATCTCGGCATGCAGCGATGCGGCATATATCTGCTAATTTCGATCTATATCGAACCAGGCTTCGAAGTTTACTTGAAAGCTCTATCTCACTCGTGCACATCTCATCTGACCTTTGGACTAGTCCTCATCGGCATGGTATTCTAGCCCTCTGTGCCAGATGGATTGATGCAGATTTGAAGCCTCGACGCGCGCTGCTAGGGATGCCGGAGTGTAAATTCAGCCATAGTGGAGAGCATCAAGCGGAGCTCATGCTTGAGGTGCTTGAGATCTACGGTCTTCCTAGACGACTAGGATATCATACCAGTGATAATGCTACATCAAATGATACATGTCTGCAACACCTTTCGCGGCTCCTAAAGGAAAAGCATGGCGTAAGATTGTGTCCCATCCCTTAATGCTCAAGCTAAGGACTAAATACATCATACTTTAGGGCGATTTCAACCCCAAACTGCGTCGTATCCGTTGTGTTGCGCATATTCTCAATCTCTCCCTTCAGGCATTCCTTCTAGCCTCCTCAAAAGAAGCCCTGATCGCAGCCCTCGAAGCCGCCGATGATACGACAGGTGATGCGATGTATGAGCAGTTCTACGAAGCACTAAATACAGCTGCGGAGAGGGAATCTAGCCAATCAACTGGGCGGAAGCGCCTTGCGAAGAAAGGCAGATCATCTGATCCAAACTACCAGCGATTAGCCAACTTCTCTGGATGGCGTCAGATCTCTGCTCTAAGGAAAATACACCACCTTGCTGTGTGGCTGCGAACTTCATCAATTCACTCGGATCAGTGGGATATGAGAGTAGGCCTGCGCCTCGGCATTGATAACGATACCAGGTGGAACTCCTGGTATAAGCTACTATCTAATGCGCTACGGAAGAAGGCTGAAATACGGCAGTTCTTTCTCGATTTTGAGAGAGAACTTGGTGATAATATACTGACTATATCTGACTGGGAATTTATTGAGAGGACACAACAGTTTCTCCAGCCATTTGCGGCCGCGACATTGCTTGGAGAAGGGGCAGGATCAAATCTCTCCCATACTTTGATGATCATGGATGCTTTACTGCACCATTACGAGAAGGCAAAGGTAAGGAACTCTTATTTTCATTTTCTGCAATGTACTCAGGGATGTAACGCTATGTGTTTAGAAAATTTATAGCGCAGAAGCAACTTACGATCCGCACCTTCTTCATTGTGTTGACATGGGTTGGTTTGTTCTCAACAAATACTACGCTTTAACCGACGAAACTCCTGCATACGCTGCTGCCCTCCTTCTTGATCCATCAAAAAGACTCAAGTACATACAGCACAACTGGGATATCGGATGGATTGACAGTGTTGTTGAAAAGACCCGTATGTTCTGGGAGGAGAAGTATAAAGATGCTGGACCTGTAGGTGGTACTAGTCTATCAGCAAAAGATGAATCACCATACTCTCGGCGGCCGAGGAATGATTTAGATGCTCTATTTGATGAGATTACTGTATGGGAAGAAAGTAATCCTGATGTGGATGACTTTGATACATTTATCAAAAGTCCTCCGATTAGGATTACTTGCTCTCCTCTTCTCTGGTGGCTTAATCCTGAGCGGATTAAGGCGTATCCACGCCTTTCTCGGATGGCTATTGATATACTCTCGATCCCACCTGAATCAACAGATCCAGAATCAGCATTCTCCGGCGGAAGACGGACTCTTAGCTGGGATAGAGAAAGCATGTTATGTGAGAACGTGGAGAAGGTCGAGTGTATCGGCAACTGGATACGGTCGGGCTTAATTACACTTTCAATTGAGGGTGGAAATGGTATTATAGTCGATACAGCTATTGATGTAGATGTAGATAGAGAGGTTGATGATGAGCTAGACTGACTATGCATCTATTTGGAGAGAAAAATGATGAGGTTTGTTCTGAAGTAATTTTACTCTAGCTTAGTAACTTTACTATGCTACTATCGTACTATATGAATATTATCTTTACTATCGTACTATCGTACTACGAAGTATAGTTTCTGGCATAAAATCGATATTATACTTTTTTGCCGAAGTATACTTACTATTCATATAGACAGGTATGGGATGGGATTAAGAAATGGCTGCGTAAACTACGGATGTTCCGAGAATCAGATATGGTGGCAACACATGTATGGTATGGACAACCGGGACGGGGGCCGGAGCTGATGACTCTGCGACATTGCGATACGTGGCAGCTTATGAGGAATATTGTGTTGTACGATGGCCAGGTTATGATCATCACGGACCGCGATAAGATGAAGGCCATCCGCGACATGGGCCGGAAGGTCGCACGATTTCTGCCGGATCGTCTGGGACGGATGATGGTCGCTTACATTGCGTGGTTACTGCCCGCGGAGGAGTTACTTACAAGCATGGCCGGGATGGAGCAACCGCGGGAAGACAGCTATGAGTACGTATGGCGGCACGGTAACTCTAAGCGGTGGGATAGCGACAGACTCAGCGCAATTATGGCTAGGATGCTTCAAGCGAGCACAGGGGTTAGGCTGGGCATCGGGCGATATCGAGCTGTTGCTATTGAGATGGGCCGCAAAATCCGGGGGTTGGTGATAAGGCAGATTGATCAGTCAGCGGGCGACAGCATGGACGACGATGACATTGAGGTAGATCCGATCTCCGGCGAGGCTATGCATGTTGGCGGGAGCTGGAACATTATCTGGGATCTACAGGGAACGCACGGGACGGCGATCGCTCGGCAGCACTACGCGGTCAACGTGGGGACTCCGGGGCGGTTGCCGACGGAGATGATCAACAGCTACCGGGACATCAGCCGACTATGGCACCAGTTTCTGGAGCACGGCAACGATGTGGCAGGGTCGTCAAAGCGCAAGGGCAGAGCATATACGGCAGGAGGGAAGCGGGTGGTTGACAGGGCAGCGAGGCGAACAGCGCAAGATGTGGAGGAAGACATGGTCAACGGACTACGCAGACTGTACGGGCCAGCATCGACATGGAAGTCGGTCGTGCAACGGGAGTGCATGCAGGCGATACTGCGCATGGAGGGCGAGAAGAGCATGATCGGTGTGCTCCCAACAGGAGCCGGAAAGAGCGTTCTGTTCATGGTGCCATCGATAATGGACTATGGAGGAACGAACATCGTGGTGGTGCCGTTTGTTGCGTTAATGGATAACATTGTGGAACGGGCGCGGATGGCGGGCATAGACTGCGTGAAGTTCAAGACGGCTGTGAACAGGGACCAAGAGCGGCTGCCCCGAATAGCGCGGCTGGTCGTGGTGATCAGCGACGTAGTGACGACGGAGGGATTCATGAGCTACGTGGACAGCATACGGAAAGCCGGTGAGCTGCGGCGGATTTTTATCGACGAATGCCACACGGCGATTATGGACGTGGGCTACCGGGCGAAGCTAGAGGAGATCCGCGGGCTACACCGGTTCAAGTGCCCGGTTATACTGCTAACGGCCACGTTGCCGGTTACGCTGGAAAGCTGGTTCCGTGAGGCAATGCTGGCGAGGTCAGCCAGTATCACACGGGACCGCAGCGTGAAGGCGAACTGTCGATATCGGGTCGAGGAGGTTCAGGCAAGGAATAGTACGGTCAGGGGCAGGGTGGCGGAGCTGGTCAATGAGATCGGACTCCGTATGCTAAGTGGACAGAAAGGCATCGTATACTGCCGGAGCTACAGGCAGACAGAAGCGCTGGCAGAAGAGATTGGATGCCAGTTCCATCACAGCTTGATGAGCGAGGCGGCCCGGCGAGAGGCAAGAGAGGCATGGGCAGATGGGCGAGGCCACCGGTGGATTGTAGCCACATCAGGGTTGGGGACGGGCATCGATATCAGCGGAATCGTGGCAGTGATACACGCAGAGCAGCCATACGGGCTGGTCGACTTTGTGCAGCAGACAGGACGAGGGGGCCGCAGGGTAGGAGAGGTGGTAGAGTCAGTGGTTGTGCACGATGGTCGGCCGGTGCGGCTGGACGAGCACGCCGGGTTTGTTGAGCGGAGCAACCATTCGCAGATGGAGGTATTTGTGCAGTCGACGAGCTGCCGAAGGGCGATCATCTCCGGGTACATGGATGGTATCGGCGGGGAAACTTGCCGTGACATAGCCGACGCAGAGCTTTGTGATCGCTGTGATAGTAGTGACAGTGCTGACGTGGTTGACAATGGTGGTGATGACAACGAGATAGGCAGCGACGTGGAGGAAGGCAGTAGGAATATAGTAGCCGGAACTATAAGGGCAGGAGGCGTGTGGAAGGCAAGCGTGGCGGAAGATGGGCTCCGAGTAAGGACGATGATGCGTTGGTTAGATGAGGTGGCGGACAGCTGTGTAGTATGCCATTTCCGCAACTACAGCGAGGAGCTCAAGACAGGGAAGATGGGGAAGGAGAAGCGTCATAAGAAGAGAGGTGGCAGCTGCAATAATTGGATTGTGGAGGGAGAGAGCTACGAAGGAATTCGCCAAAGGGTGCGTTTCGCCGCGAACGCTTGCTGCTTCAAGTGCAAACTGCCATTAGACTGGTGCAAGGGAACAGGAGAGGAGGTGGAGGGTGAGTGGAGATGTGCGTACATGGACAAGGTACTGCCGGTGGTGTTGATCGCATGCGTGAAACCATCCATGGTGCGTTTAGCGAAGGAGCAGTTTGATGTAGATACGCAGGACCACGAGGGATTTTGGAAATGGCTAGGACAAAGCCGGCGGTTTTATGGGACAAACGGGACGAATATGCACGCACTTTGGGATGCAATGGTATGGAAGACATACAGGGGTGGACAGCATTGGTTTAGGTAGGGCAGTGGGGTTGGAAGGGGGGATAGTATAAGGGTTAAGAAGGTATTACTGGGCGGTATTGGCTCAGGACAGCGATATTCAGATACATTAAACTTTGCGCTATAAATGATAAGGCAGGGTAAGGAGGGGATTGATTAGTATAGGGTAGGCAGGTACGGGTCAGAAGTGCGTTACGAACCGCCCGGCCGGTACGCCATAGGGCAAAATAAATAAATAAATTGTAGGAATTATTACAGGCGGTTACCAGGTACTGTAAAGGCTTAAGCGTAACAAAGTGGGTGACAGTGCGGCTACCCGGCCGGGCTGAGCTCCCGGAGGGTGGCTGGCTCCCGCACAGGTGATTATAGAAAAGAGGAGATCACCAAGACTTTTTATTAAAGAACAAAACAAAGAAAGAAAAAAAAGAAGAAAAGAGAGGATTAGGACTTATTTTGGCATGAAAGGGGATATTTTATTATAAAAGGACTAATCTTAGAAGAACTAATCTTGTTGTTTTCCGCCAAGCACAAAGAGATTTTATATTGTAAGAAAAGAGGGGTTTATTATGGTGTTTGATGTTGGAAGCCAGTTCTATGTAGAACGGCTTGCGAAAGCAATTTTATGTTTCATGTTTTTTAGGATAAAAGAGAACGCGTTAAAAGCGACTTTTAACGCTGTCGAGGGGGAGCGAAGCGACAGAGGGTTAGGGTTATAATGTCATTCTTACATTAGTTTTTAATCTATACGGGGACAACCCGCTAGGAGCGGCCCGGCCCGGCGCGACTTAGGCCCACGGCAGGGGGGGAGCGCAGCGACAGGTTATTAGGGTTGAAGAAGCGATAGCGGTACGGCTACCCGGGCAAGCTCAACTCCCGGAGGGTCGCCCGCTGCGCAAGCGTACAATAGGTAGGTAGGTCCGGAGGACAACCCGTGGGAGCGGAGCGACAGAAAGGGTTAGGGTTAGAAATAAAGACCCGTACCGGTCAGGCAACCCGGCCGAGTTCAACTAACACTAATGCGCCGACGGACTACTCAATTAGTGTCTACCGTAACGGGGCCCGTTCCGACTTTTGAGCCAATCACCGCCGCGGAGCCACCCTTGTTTAAATCACTCTCGTAACGGGCCCCGTTCCCGCCCAATATCCCCTGTGCTTCGCGAGACGCGTCCCAAATCTCCCGAAACGGGGCCCGTTCCCAGATTGTCCCATGCAACCAATCACATTACACCGCCATGCCGGGCCGGTAAGGGACCCAGGCTGGCTTGCACGCGTCTGAGCATAGTACAGCGCGTGCAAGAATAAGACGAGAGTACAACTGCCATACATACATGACTTCTCCTTTTTCTTGCTTTGCCCTCTTTAAAAAGCATTGAACCCATCCGACACTATGGAGAGACCCTGCGGCCCACAGTCTGTGCCCCAGGTATCCGGGCAGCTACAGCCAGAGGAAGCACAACGCATTGCATCACTCGGCCTCTACTTGAATCAGCCAGAATCGGCTGTTATCTGTATAGAGTGTGGCTTCGCCTTAAAGGCCGATGGCGACCGTGTGTCTCGGCACCTCGGGGAGAAGCATGGCCTTTCGAGGAAGACGAGATGGGGCCTAAACAAGCTGATCAACTCGCTACAGCTCCCAGATCCTCGCCAGCTGCCGCCTAGGCAGGACGGCTGTCCGCAGCACCCGCACTTGGCTTTGCAGAGAGGTGCTGCCTGCTCCTACTGTCCCTTCCGCTCCACAAGCTATGATCTCTTATCTCGACACCTGAAGAAAGAGCACCGCCGCGAGGTCACGGCAAGGACGTCGTCCGGCTACTGGCTGCGAGACCACATTCAGGACGATATCCTCTTTCAGAGCTGGCTTCCCGGTGACATCCTTGCCGCCTGGCGCGTGTCCGCCTCTGCCATAGACAGTGTGTCCAATAGTATTTGCGATATGGCAATACGTATTACCATATATTGATATTACCATATCATATGACATGGTGGCCGTATCATATCCCATAATCTCATATGGTCGCCGTACGATATCGGCATCCGTGATATGACCATATATGGCCGTATTGATGCTGGAACATAGTGACTTCCATGACTCAACAAGCACAACAGAGGTCAAACATCTGCGGCTTCAAGGCACTACAGGTTAGGCCCGAAAGCGTTTTTCAGCTTGCGCTTTGGGGTTCCTTCCTGGGCAGCCCGGGCAGGGATCCCCTGGCAAGCGAGATTGGCTCGAATCTCAGGAGCTCATTCAAGCCCTCCTTTATTTCTGCTTCCGTTCGTAGCAGTCGCTTAGTCTGTTGTCAATATGCTCACCAAGACCGTTATGATGTATCAACATAATGTCATCGCAACCTTCTGATATGCTTTCGCGGCTTGGGAGCGAGCCATTAGACAACCTCGATTCACCATGTCATGATCCTACACCGTCCTCTCCTTCTATAACCACCTCGGCTGCTACGAAAAGGCGCTACTCGAAAGTGTGGCACTATACACCTGTTGGCCGCAATGAGGTTACTCTCAATGCGAAGGGGAAGTCAATATGGCGCTGCAAGTACTGCACAAAAGAGTATCTCGAGTCTGGTGGAACAACTGTTATTTTAACTCATCTGAAGGACCGGCATAATATCGATGTATCTTCTACCCAAGAAACCCGAACTGCATTGATGCAAGCCACAATCGTCGACGCCTTCGAAAAGGCCCAGCAAACCACTGATTATAAACGCCGCTGTCTCTCTACGGTTGCAACTCACCATTTAGACCCCGCTGTTGTCGAACAACTATACGTACGATGGATCACAACCTGTAGCGTCTCATTCCGCATGGCAACGCTGTCAGAATTTAGGACCCTACTTTGCTACCTGAATCCAGAGATCGACAACTGGCTGCCAAGCTCTCCCTCAACTATACGCAGTTGGACCTTGCGGACATACGAGACCCAGAAACTTCGAGTCAAACGCGAGATCCAGTCAGCTCTCTCGAAAATACACTTCACAGTTGATCTCTGGACTTCACCTAATACCCTTGCGATTCTTGGCATTGTTGCACACTACATATCCGAATCTGGCCTGTTGGAATACTCCGTTCTGGCTTTAAGAGAACTCGACGGCAAGCACTCGGGCCCAAATATGGCGGACTGTGTTATGGAAATTATCAACGACTATGGGATTGCCTCGAAAGTGGGCTATTTCATGATGGACAATGCAGACAACAACGGCACAATGATGAAAGCTCTTTCTACGCGTACGTACGCCATATGACCAGCTCACGCGCACAGCGGGGTTTTACGGACTACAATCCATTTACAACTCGTAATCCCCATGCTAAGTGGCCTGTGAATAGTACTTTTCGACCAGTATCAGATTGTCTACAATGCGGAGCACCACCGCCTGCGCTGCAACGGCCATATAATTAACCTAGCCGCTCAGTCCTTTCTCTTTCAGACCAGCGATGAATCTCTCGCAGATGAGAATAGCCCAAGCGCCTTGACAACGCCCACGGAACTCGAGATGGAGCAATGGCGACGCAAGGGGCCTCTCGGGAAACTACATAATATCGTGGTATATATCCAGCGGAGCCCACAACGCCTGGCCAACTTTAGAGAGCTCAGTGGCGGCCGCAACCTCGTACGGGACAACTCTACTCGCTGGAACTCTTGGTATGCGATGATCCGTACTGCAACGAAGCTCAAGACTGCGATCAACCTCTTTTGCCACCAATATCAAGAGAACAGCGACGACCTGCTGTCGGAAAAGGACTGGCAAGACTTACAAAAGCTCCAGGACTTCCTGTTGTTCTTTTATGATGCCACAACGGGGACAGAAGGTCGCAATGCAACCATTGACAGAGTATTGCCGACAATGGACTTCCTCCTTGAGCAGTTCGAGACAGCAAAGGAAAAATATGCGAATGACCCGTTTATGAGTCCTTGCTGCAACTCTGGCTGGGCCAAGCTGGATAAGTACTACAGCTTGACGGACAGATCGCCGGTCTATATTGCAGCACTCGTATTATCTCCACAATGGAAGTGGGACTATATTGACAACAATTGGCCTTCAGACTGGCGGGAACCTTGTCGGAAACAAATGTTGGATTTCTGGACCAAAGAATATAAATCCACCGCAGTTACAGTCCCTACCCAGACGCCAGACTTAGGTAAAGAGGTCAAGAACTCCTTTCACAAGTGGGCGCAGCAGAAGAAAGGGACTAGCCTCGATCAGGACGAATACACAAAGTATCTTCTTGCTCCAATAGTACCAGAGGTGACGGATCCGCGATCCTGGTGGCTTGAGCCTACTCAAACCTACTCTGACTCCCCTGGCTGTGAAGGACGCCGAGTTAGACAGGCAAGCCGAAGCCATCTGTGCCGCCGAGCTACAGCGCCTCACCAGTGCGTCGTTGTCTTCGCCGCTCCAGTCATCTGCACGACTCAGCCCTCGTACGGCCAGGGAGCCGCTGTCGCCCATCCTCGTGAGCAACTGGATGCGCCGGACGGGATGGGAGGCTCTCTTCGCGAATGCAAACCGGCGTCTCCTCATTGCGCTATATCAAACGCCCATGAAGTTGGATGGGCCCTACTATCTTGGAACGTACGACGGGAAACCAATTGAAAGCCCGGCTAGCGACGAGGCCAGGCTGCGTGCTATCGCACACGCGCTGGACAGGCTGTTTGATCGATGCGCGGATACAGTCACCCACACTGACACGGCAATACGACGATGGGTGCGCGGGAGATTTGCCGATCGGCCGTACAAGGCGCCCTTCCAGCTTGTTGCGCACGAGCGCTCAGAGCGCCAGTATCGACGGCTGTTTAAGCGATGCCTCTGTATGTGGCTGCGGCTCTGGCGGATTCCGCGTTCGACCGCCAAGTCTTTGACGAAGCGGACCATCACATACGAGCAGGGTCAGGCTTTACGGAAGCTTTGGGACGACCCGGTATGGTCAGAGACCGCCGCCACCACCAGCCAAGACAGCACGGCAAAGAGTCTTGACAAGGCGGAGAAGGGCCGAGAGGCTGCTGCTTCTGATCAAGACAGTAATGTAGAAGACGTGGAAGACAGCCACGCTGGGGGTTGGGGTGGAGAGCTTGACGGCATGATTGACAGCCTTGGCTCTGAGTACGAGGACAATTCGGACAGCGACATTAGCGGGGAGGAGGACTCTAATTACCAAGATGACAGCGATGACGACGACGACGACGATGGGATCATCACACCGCCCTCCTCCTACTCCGACTCAGAGCCAGGTCAAGCGAGTCAGGTGGCGGGCTCTGACGATGATAGCGATGATGATGAGAAAGCTGCTCCTAGGCCTGGACAGGATCAGCAGCTCGATGTTGTACTCCGATTCTGCCTCTTTATGGCGATGGAGGACTTTGACGATGGGCAAGCGAGCGCTACGTTGCTTGTCTACTTTAGCGCCGTATGCGGGCTTTCTGGCGAGAATGGGACGGAGTTCGCACGCCCGGCCTCCTATACGACGCATCTCTCTGGGCTCATTTACTGCACGCGCCTCATACTCTTGGAAGGGACGCTGCCTCGCGTGGCCCACGAGTACATACAGCATCCGGCGCGGCCAAGGCGCGGCCAGCTCGAGGTACTCCGTCAATTGCGACAGGACAAGATGTGCGACGGCACACTCTCGCCTCTTGGAGAGTTTCTCAGCCTCGTGGCATACGGCATAAGTTTGAGCCGTGCAGACGGACCAGCGTTTCTCTTCGAGTGGAGCGAAGACGGAAAGGAGATCTCATGGGACGGCAAGCACCACTTGACCATGGATGGTTTCCGCTGTCTCCTCGCAACAGCGGCCGAGCAGGTTGCACAGCAGTGCAAGTATATGCTCTTCGGCTGGCAACCACCTCGACCGCATTTCCGAGAGCTTCGCGACCGCTTATCCGACAAGACAGCCGGCTACTCCTTCGTGACAGATCCCGCCAATGGACTTTCTGATGCCTATCTCCAGCTTGTAAAGAGAGCCTGCATCGCACCCATGGACGGTCTCCTGCGAAGGGACCGCGTGGGGGGCGGTGGAAGGCGCTGGGACATGCAAGCTGTTATAAAGTATATCGACTTTCTGATGCCTATCTCCAGCTTGTAAAGAGAGCCTGCATCGCACCCATGGACGGTCTCCTGCGAAGGGACCGCGTGGGGGGCGGTGGAAGGCGCTGGGACATGCAAGCTGTTATAAAGTATATCGAAAAGCACGATGAGCTTCTGAAGGATCTAATGATCGCCGTACATGGATATGGAGGCCAGGGCAGCCGTATATCTGAACTTCTTACGCTCAGGCATGTCAATACGTCTTCTCAGCTTCGTGGCGTGGTTCTATATGCAGGGTCCATTTGCTGCATTACTCGACATGTGAAGAACCGGTTAAGCACGAACAAAGAGTTCCAAGTGGCGAGATTTCTTCCAGATAAGCTGGGTAGGCTCATGTACCTCTATCTTGTATATATTCGACCAACAGTCTCTATGCTTCGGCGTGTCTGTCTCGAGAAAGACGAGGAAAAGACCCTTCTTTTTACCCCAGCTGCCACAGATCGTATTTGGAAGACATCAACATTCTCAATGCATCTTAAGCAGCATAGTCAAAGAGTACCTACAGTGCCGGTAGGCATAGGCGCGCAGCTCTATCGGCAACTCTCTATAGCTATTGCAGAGAAGCATGTGGTTGGTGCCGCCGCCTTTAATCGGTACGATGAGGCCTCTGTCGGGTATAATGACAGCATTGCATTCGCGTGGCAGAGCGGGCATCGGCCATTGCAAAGGCACTCGACGTATGGCTTGGATGGTGCGTTCCCTGATAAGCTACAGCCAGGGCTTCTGCAGACATATCGCAATGTTTCAAATCAGTGGCACACATTTTTGTTGGCCGAGAGCGCCGGCAGAGATCCTCTGTCCCCACAAATCACCATGCCATCGCCAGTTATTCCCCAGAAGCGCCCAGCAGAGAGTATGTTAGAGCTAAGTATCAACGCGGAACATAACAGACACCTGCGCCAGCAGCATATCAGCCAACAGGGTATAGGGCAGAGTAAAAACCTAGATCAACCGAACACGCCATCAAAAAGCATGACCTGTTTTTCTCCGCCCACCACAAACCAGAGCAGCCCAATTACAATTAAGACTAGGATACCTATATCACCAGAGCGGCATGCCCTTGGACCATTCCGTATTTTACCAGAATTAAGGGTGCTTGTATGCAATACATGCCGATTCGCTGTACTTGCAGATGAAGTCATCACACACCTTCGGAACTCCAACCATGCGAAGCAATATAGCCCAAAGCAACGTCGCCAGTTACAAATGCAGATCAAGGAAACAACTGATGTGATAAGGTCACTAGACGAGCTGAAATGTTTCCAATATCCACCGCCAGAAACACCGGCTTTACCATACATACTTCCCCCTCAAAATGATGGGATACGGTGCGATCAATGTAGTTATGTTGTGCGCGGAATTGGAAGTATGCAACGTCATTGTAGGGAAGAACATAACTGGGTCAATGATTGGGAACGAGGGGGCAATATCCGTCAAAAATTGCTTACGCAACGCTCCTTGCCATGGACTACAGGCGTATATTGTCAACGGCTGTTTGCTAGCCGTGCTGGTAGTCGCTGGTTTGAAGTATGTCGAGGTGACGTGCCTATCATAGCTTCATAGGAACGTTTAGTAGATTCCATCGAAGGTTGCCATATTAATCAATGACCTGCTATCATAGCTGCATGGCAAACCATTTAAGCGATTTAAAACACAATATAGTTGATAAACAAATTACCATAACTACCGGAAAATAATTATCCAGGAAATCAAGAATATTCCAGGATTAATCAAGAATCACGAAGAGTTGAAAAAATATCCATTACCAGTTGGTAGAGCCGCAATTCCATATATCGACGATCCAAAGCCCGATGGTTTACAATGTAGGGTTTGTGGTCATGTTATCCGTCAAATTGGCCACATGCAATTGCATTGTAAAACAGAGCATGGTTGGGTTAACGACTGGAAAAAAAGGCGGCAATATCAAGGCAAAATTACAGGAACCACGCCAATTACCATGGATTAGCGGAGTTTGGTGCCAAAGGTTATTTCGCAGCCGCGCAGCCAGCAGTTGGTTCCAAGTCAAGAGTACAGCCGACATTGGATTTAGTATTGTCGAGCACAAACCAACAGCCAACAAAGAAGATGGCGATGAGAATAACAATCAAGCCGCCATATTAGCCGCATTAGACGAATGGGATGATATGCAAGAGCAGCGATACACAGATGGTCAGTCGATGCGGCGCGTGGAAGCATTAGACCCAAAGAACGAGGCCAATTCATGGTTGCAGCGGGTTGGTTGGACCAGGCATTTGGAGGGGTTGGACGTGGAGGAATTGCAGCAATTCACCAAAGACCCGGCCGAGGACGAGATTTTGTTGCAATATATGAGCGAGCAATGCCATAATTTGTTGGACGAGGCATATAAAACATGTCGGTCATACCGAATTGGGTTGCCGGTCATGTTTGAGATCAACCGACGCGAGGTATCCGTACAAGCCAAGCGGCCGTTTGAACCCCGGATGGAGGCGGATTCGTGGGCGCGATACAAGGGCGTAATTTGTAAGGTTATTTGGATTATTTATCGGACCAAACAACAGCCACGAGAGGAAAGGCCGCCATACGCCATGACAAGCACCCAAAACCGATATTGGAAAGGGTTTACCAAGGCATGTAGCCAATACCAGGCCGTGCAGGAATACCAAGCCGCGTTGGCCGCCAAAGAAGACCGTGAACAGTGGGGTGAGAGCAGTGCCAGCGATAGCGACGGCAGCAGCACCAGCGAGGATATCAACAAACAGATCAAGGAAAGTCAAGAATCATGCCGCGATATGTGTGCGCGGTTTATCATAGCCATGTTGGATCATTCATTGGGCGACCACCAGTATGACAGCGTATTGATCAGCGCATTAGCCGTGATGGGTGTCCGGGATGATGGCGGTTGGCACAATGCGTTGGATTACACGCCCATATTGTCGGCCGTTATCAAGGTGGCACGAATTGTGGTGTTATATCATGTATACACAGAGCGGCAGACCGAGATTCGCACGATCATGGAGGCAAAAGGCATAAGAGAGGCCGATGCACGGCAATTCGGCACATCCATGTTCGCGCGCACACGTCAATGCATCCATACATTCATGACACGGACCGGAAAGGAGGCCGACGAGTCCCCATCGCCGATGGATTGGATGTTGGAGACACGCACGTACGGAATGAAGATTCGGTTCACGACCACGGCCGGAGGTGTAATTGATTGGATCGGCGACCAGATTATATTCCGAAGGATTCGATTTACGATGGCCGAGTTAAGCGGGTTTATGCACGCCGTATTGCAAGAGGCACGCAATATCATGGCCGAGTTAACAATGTGTGGCAGCGAGGGTATACATGCATTGCCAGCCATTGCGTGGGACGATGTATACGATGACAACAGTAACGATACCGTTGGATATACATTTATTAAAGACGACCGAAACACGCCGTGGGTTGAGAAAGGGAAAGGGTATATCAAAAGGCAGTTGGTTCAGTGCAAAGAGCGGCGGAAGGCATGGTTGCATAGGCCAGACGCCAACAACCAACAAACCAGCCAACCAACGAGGCATCCATACAGAGAAAAAAAAGCCAGAGAATATGGGCGGTTATTGGATCGATTCCGCGAGAAGTTATTGATATTGATGCACATGGTATCCGGCCAGCCGGCGCGCGCCACAGAGATATTGACGGTACGGATGGAGAACACAGCCAACGCAGGGACACGGAATATATTTGCGAGCCACGGGCAGATGTGTTTCGTCACGGCATATCACAAGAATTTCCAGCAGTCGGACCAGGTCAAGATCATCCATCGATTTATGCCGCCCGAGGTGGGCGAGTTATTGGTGTGGTATGTATGGTTGGTTTTGCCGTTTTGGCAGAACGTGCAGGGCATTATCAAGAGGTCAACGTTCCGCAGCGCATACATATGGGCCGACGAGATCACATCACGCAATGCGATTGACCAGGCAGTGGATCAAGACATGCGATTCAGCAGCCAAGACGATATCCAAGACGCAGAGCGACCAACGGAGCCGACCATGCAGTCATTCCGCGAGGCAAAGTGGTCATCCGACCGTGTACGGCGCATTGTCCAGCAACACAGCGAGCGGTTGTTGGGTTGCAAGTTAAGCACGAGTAGTTGGCGACAAATCGCCATTGCCATATCCAACCGATATTCAGGTACCAAACACGACCCGTCGTATAATGGCGAGAATGGAGAAGACGAGGATGGTATTGACGATGTGAGCGATGCGCGGGATTTACAGGCGACACACACATCGCATGTGGCGGGCATGATATACGCAAGAGAGATGCAACAAGGATTGGGCGGGACGGCGATGATGCGAGAAAAGTTCCGCGAGGTCAGCCGGGAATGGCATCAGTTTTTTGATTTCGGCCAGGATGGGCACAGTCGGCATGGCGTGCAAGGCGAGGCAACAGCGGCATCACAGCAGCGGCGGCAGCGGAACAAGTTTGAGAGCAGCCGGCAGGAGGTGCGGTTGCGAAGATTAGAAGCATTGCGGCAGGTTGACATAGCGGCGATGTTGGCGGCGATCAAAGGCAAGGAGGCCACGTTCCGGCAGCAGCAAAGGAAGATCATCGGGGCCATCGTCCGGGGGGAGAGCCCGATCGTGCAGATCACGCCAACGGGAGGCGGCAAGAGCATGTCGTTTATGTTGCCGGCATATTGTTCACAGCAGGGCCGCACCATCGTGATTGTGCCGTTGGTGGCGTTGCAGGAAGACATACACAGCGAGTGTGTCAAGCACGGCATAGAGGCGAGCATATGGAGCAGCAGCACAGGCGTGCACCAGGGCAGCAAGGTAATATTGGTGATCCCAGAGGCCGTATTCACAGCGGCATTCCAGCATTTTATCCAGCGACTGCAGAACCAGTTTGCCATAGACCGCGTGGTGGTAGATGAGTGCCACACGATGTTAGATGGGTCGGACACGTTCCGACCAGCATTACGAGATATTGGGCGGGAAATTGAATTATGGGGAGTGCAGCGGGTGTTTTTAACAGCAACATTACGACCCAAGGACGAAGGGGAGTTTTTCAAGCGCGCACACATCCAAAAGAGCAACACAGTCATGTTCCGCGGCCAAACGACGAGGCGAAACATCGCATACAGGGTAGTATTCGTGGAAGGCGACAAGAACACGGGTGACGATTACAACGCACAGCATGAGGCAGAGAACAAGACAGCAATAGAGATGGCAGAAGAATGGATAAGGGAAAACCCAGAAGGGCGGGTAATTATTTATGCCGGTACGGTTCCGCGGACCAAGGAAATTGCCAAGCAGTTAGGGGTGGATGCATATTTTAACCAGGTAGGGAGCCGGGAAGAGAAGCGGCGACGGATGCAGTCGTGGAAGACGGCAAGACGTACGATTGCAGCAACGAATGCATTGGGATTGGGGATCAACGTGCCAGACGTACGGTTGGTAATCCACGTAGGGTTGCCATACCAGATACGAGCGTTTACGCAGGAGAGCGGGCGATTAGGGCGGGATGGCAGGCGAAGCACGTCAGTGATCGTTTGCAAGGCGATGAAGGGGCAAGGCGCATACCAAGCAGCGAGACAACAAAACGCCAGCAGTGAGATAAAGAGCATGCGAGACGAGGAGATGTTGGAGTACATACGAGGAACACGATGCCGGCGGTTTGTGTTGGATAAGGCAATGGATGGGCGTATACGAGAGGGCGGGTGCCAGAAGGAGGAGGAGGAATGTGACGTATGCATTTACCACGGCAATACACAACATACCGAGGTAATGGCGATCCGCAACATGGTTCGTATAGGGCAGATGGAAGAGGAAGTAACGGACCAAAACGGCAATACAATGAATGGCGATGGCAAATATAAACGGCGTAAAACAGAGGCAGAAGGTAAGGATTCGGTTTTACAGCCGCCACAGGAACAGGAACAGGAACAGGAACAGCCACCAAGCCCAGGTTATGTAGCAGCACCAAGGGTAAGGGAAGAGGAGGAAAGCCATTTAACGCCAGGAGTAGACGTGGCACAGGAAGAAGAGAGGCAAAGGATGCAGAGGGAGATGTACATACAGGTACGGCAACAGGAGTTTGCCATATGGAAGGAGAGCGAGAGGATACAAAACAACACGTTATTAACGGAGGACTTCGAGGGGCAATTGGCGAGTTGGAGCGAGGGTTGCGTATATTGTCGGATGACCAGCGGAGATTACGAGCACGAGCGGGACGAATGCCCATTAGAAAGCAGCAATAGGGAGATATTGGCAGAGATGGAGGGTTATGTAGAGCGAGTTAGAGAGTGGATGGGCCAGAAGGGGTCATTTGCGAGGTTTTGTGGGTGTTGGGATTGTGGATGACCGTATCGGATTTGCAATCAATGGCAAGACATATATGGAGATGGCGGGAAGTTCAAGCGAATAGCAGGAGCAAGGTGCCAATATGCGGATATTATGGCGAAGGTAATAGGAGTAGGGTTATCGAGGGCGATGGAGGTTATGCAGCACATAGTGCAGAGGACAGGATTAGTAGAGGAAGGGAAGAAAGTAAGGGCGGTGGATATATTACAAGTTGGAGGGCGAAGGGTTAAGGATTGGGGGGGGATGGAGACGAATGAGATGTGTATTGGGATGAGCATGTTAATGAATTGGTTCGATGAGGAGTAGGGGTTATAGAATCAGGAAATGAATACAGAGTAATTACAGTAATGGTTAGGGGCAGGTGTGTCCGTGATGGTTAGGGGAAGTGATTGCGGTGATGGTTAGGGGAAGTCAAAAATGTCAAAAATGTAATAATAATCAGTAGAAGCCAGAACGAGAAGCCAGCCGGGATATGGATTCCAGCCGGAGTGGAGTGCAAAGGGTGTTGCAGGAGGGGAATAGTAAGGGCAGTAGTATTATAAATGGTCAGAGAAAAGGAAAAGAAAGGAAATATAGATAAGAACACAATAATGTTAATAAAGGTTTAGTATTTATTGAGTTGCCAATAGATAGAAACAATAATACAATAAGGAGGGAAGAGAATAAAAGGGTTAGGATAGCGGTAGCAAGGATGGCGGGCAGCCAGCCACCCGGCCAGGGTTGTAGCGCAGCGTCATTAAAAGAAATACAAGGTTAAGAGATATAGATATAAAGTCGACAGACAGAGGACGGAAGGTAAAGGGGGTCGAGATAGAGACAAATCAGTTAGGTCGGGGTTTCCATCGATTGTGTCGATCAATAGAAGGCCGGGAGGATGAAGGATTGATGAGTATATTAAGATTGTGGTAATGAGTAGTTAGTTCCATGTAAATAGAGAAGGTAGTTATACAATTATGTTTATTAGTTTAAGCATATTGTAGGGAACGACATGCATGAAGAAGGAGAGGGGGATGGGAACGCACGAGGGGGTCAACAATCGGTTAGGGTAACAGCGACGTTTCCAGTGAGGGTTAGTAACGGGATGATGATGGGCAAGGTGTTGGATGCGCATGTGGAGCGAGCGAGCGAGCGTACAGGGTAGCAGAGGATGGGAGTCGGGCGGTCGATTTTAACACAGTGTGAGAGTAGGATAGGTAGTGAAAAGGGTAAAAGCACGCAACGGATGCGTTAAGCATTTCAAGAGAGAGAAAACAGAAAAAAAAAAAAAAAAAAGTCCAAACGGGTGTGGAGGCAGGTTCGTGGCGGAATTAGGCAAAGGGTGAATTTTGGCGGAAAGTTGAGTTGGATAGTGATTATGATGGAGACCAAGGCAAAGGATTAAGGGTAAGCGGCCATTTCAAGAGGAATAGGTGCCATTAGTTAAGACGTTAACGGACATTCAAGTTCAAGCGGGAAATAGACGTTTAGGTAGGGTGTTGTGCAGGCGGTTTAGAAACAGCAATACACAGGGGCGACGTGCAGGGTGATTGGGATGGAGACAGCGAGGGTGGCAAGATTGTTTGCACCGTTCAAACAACACATAAATTAAGCAAGTGCAGAGGATGACGACAATGGGGTTCAGCGAGAGTGAGTGATGGGGAGAGCAGAGATATTATATGGTGCAGGGGCATGGCATGCATGGCAGGGACGAGCAACAGAAACAGGCAGCGAAATTTATCAATAATTCAAGGTGGATGAGGGCAAAGTTGATTTGCAGGAAGGCACGGATATATGGACCGTAAGGACAAGCAATGCATCAAAGCGGGCAAGGATTGAAGGAGACCGGTCAACCGAGGGAAGGCAGCAAAAGGGACGGTACCCGGCCCCGCGAGTTACGATTCAATTTCCAACAGCGACCGAACCGCAAGCAACAAACGGTTCATTTATATATATATGTGGGTTACGTCCCAGCAGGGTTAGGGTTAGGGTTAGGGTTAGGGTTAGGGTTAGGGTTAGGGTTAATTGCAGCAATTCACCAAAGACCCGGCCGAGGACGAGATTTTGTTGCAATATATGAGCGAGCAATGCCATAATTTGTTGGACGAGGCATATAAAACATGTCGGTCATACCGAATTGGGTTGCCGGTCATGTTTGAGATCAACCGACGCGAGGTATCCGTACAAGCCAAGCGGCCGTTTGAACCCCGGATGGAGGCGGATTCGTGGGCGCGATACAAGGGCGTAATTTGTAAGGTTATTTGGATTATTTATCGGACCAAACAACAGCCACGAGAGGAAAGGCCGCCATACGCCATGACAAGCACCCAAAACCGATATTGGAAAGGGTTTACCAAGGCATGTAGCCAATACCAGGCCGTGCAGGAATACCAAGCCGCGTTGGCCGCCAAAGAAGACCGTGAACAGTGGGGTGAGAGCAGTGCCAGCGATAGCGACGGCAGCAGCACCAGCGAGGATATCAACAAACAGATCAAGGAAAGTCAAGAATCATGCCGCGATATGTGTGCGCGGTTTATCATAGCCATGTTGGATCATTCATTGGGCGACCACCAGTATGACAGCGTATTGATCAGCGCATTAGCCGTGATGGGTGTCCGGGATGATGGCGGTTGGCACAATGCGTTGGATTACACGCCCATATTGTCGGCCGTTATCAAGGTGGCACGAATTGTGGTGTTATATCATGTATACACAGAGCGGCAGACCGAGATTCGCACGATCATGGAGGCAAAAGGCATAAGAGAGGCCGATGCACGGCAATTCGGCACATCCATGTTCGCGCGCACACGTCAATGCATCCATACATTCATGACACGGACCGGAAAGGAGGCCGACGAGTCCCCATCGCCGATGGATTGGATGTTGGAGACACGCACGTACGGAATGAAGATTC
>AZNH01000175.1:6106-27970 GCA_000814955.1 Metarhizium guizhouense ARSEF 977 | reverse complement strand
CCGAACCAATGGGATCCAGCCGATATTGAACAAATCGCAATGGGGATCCAACATCTCAGCGGATTGGCAGGTAAGCCAGGCAATGGACCAGGGCCTGGAAATTGCGGTCGAGTCAGCTGTTCTTGGGGCGCCTCGATTTGGTGGTGTAACGATGTATTTCAAATCTTCCCTCCTCTCTCCATGTTACCGTGGACCGCGCTGATTGCACTTTCTTACTAGAATGCTACACCGTATCAACTGGACGGATGGGAGGATATCGTGGAAGGTGCCAAGAAGATTTTCGAGAAATGTACGGAAGCCAGTTCCGAGGTGCTTGGCCAGGCTTTCGCAAAGGATAGCTGGAATGTTATTATTCGGCATGATGCTTGTTGAGCAGGGTACGTGTCTTGTTAGATCCTCAGTGACTACAAAGTATCAAGGCTGGCCAACCTTCAGGTGGTTGGGGACGGAAAATAAAAAGATGTCAATTTGAGGGAACAGCCCCACTTTTAGGGCCTAGATAGCTCGAGTCAGAGCTTCCAAAGGAAGCTCTTACTCTCCTTGTGAACAATGGCTTCATCCAAGTTGCACCTTGTTCGTGCCCTTGTACCGTCACATCTTCAAGCTAGACAAAAAAGAGAACAGACAAGAATACAGAGCAACATTTTTGCCCCATACTACTACCACTGTATTTCTGACAGAGTACCTGCTAGACTCAACACGTATTGCTGGACAACTAAACAAATCAAATACCATTTTGGAGGGAATCGGGTAGGCTGGCGGTATCGAATTGACGGCAATGGCTTCCTGTCATAGCGAATGTCATCCCACTTAATGGGGAAATTACATTGAGAGCTCTTCCGTACCTTCCTTTCGTCGTGAATGGATGGTGTAGATGCTCCGCCATCAAGCGTCTTGGTTGGGGTTGAACAGAGCTGGGCGTGCTGGACAGAGTGTGGGGTTCGGGGCACAAGTAAGTCGAGTAATGGAAGCAGGTTGCTCTGCTTGGTTGACAAGTATCAAAGCAATCGCAACCAACCAAGCCAAGTTACTTCGTTGTTGGACACACTGGCTTCATGTCGTAGGTGTCGAATACACGTCCCATCTCAGTCGTCACGCATTCGAGTTTGTCGCGGATATTGTTTATGACACTCCCGATCAGGTTTCTCAATTTATCTCACTGCTACGCCTTATGGCGCTTGCCTTTGCTGTGCGCTCATACTGCTGGACGGATCTTTTGTTTCCTTGTGTGGGCGTTGCCCCCTTGCACCAGAGATGTAACACGCAGTGGTGTGTAGTCACAAGCTCCTGAATAGCTCTCATACCCATGGTCAGCGCAACGAGCGAAGAACGATGCACGGACGGTCTGGAGTTTTTCTTCGCCCGGTCTTTGCCGAAGTGGTTCTTTCGCCCGAGCCAGTTTTCTCAGTATGACGGAAAAAAACTTTGGGTCAGCTTCAGAGTCAAAATGAGTCAAAATAACCAGTTGTCCATCTGGGCGGTACAGCAAAGATCCCACACTGGGAATTTTGGCCGCAGCCAGCTACTCATAATCGGCAGCCACCACTAGAGCCTACCTAGGGCTTTTCCCCACTGCAGCTGGGGACTCAAGGGGAAGCATCAGGTGCAAGCCAGAAGGATCAGCCTGCCGCTTTTGGTTTTATTTCGACACATGTACTCCGAACCAGCGATGGCGTTGTCCTTTGTCATCTAGTCCTTTTGCGCTACCCACGCTCTTTTCTCATACCAAGTCTCGGCGCATCGACCAACGCGGTCACGGATGCGGTTCGCGTGACGTCGTGTATCCAAAAAATGCGAAGCCATCCGGTCCGGGTCAGTCTTTCCCGTTTGCCCGTCAACTGTTTGCCTGTCGGCTGTTTGCCCTCAACCGTCAACAGAGACGCATAGGCATTGGTGCGGTTTCGCATCATAGCTTAGTGGTCATTTCCGTAAATGTGTCTCGACAGACATCTTCTGGCACATTCTTCTGCAGCGGTGCCACATCAACCGCTAGCCAGCAGTGGCACGACTCCAAAGGCGCAAACAGAATCAAATATTGAGTGGACGGTGGAAAAGATCATTGTCTTGCTGACTATCCACCAAGGAGAAATCAAGGACAACCATGTCAAACTGACAGGCTACACGTTGGAATCCACCAAAGCTTCAGAAAGAAGGATTCGCCATGGACCAGACCTCTTCGCAAACATCGGCATGCCTCGTTCGGAGAAGACCAGCAGCAACACAATGCGAATCAAATTCAAGGTACATTTTTAAACACCTGTTTGAGATCAATCTACTAGTCAGCGACACGGGCTGATATGACATTTGTAGCAACATCTGAAAGGAGGGCGAGACCAGCAAGAAGGACATTATACGCCGATATGTACAAAGACAAATGTAGACCGTGTGCCACCATACCGATTTCATCCCGTCGAAATCAAAAAGAATGTTCTCGCTCCGAACACGATGCTGACATTTGCGCCGCATCTAAGAGACTTGGAAAGCTCTGAAGAGACTCGGTATGACATGTGGCTCAATGAGTTGGAAGATATGGATCGTCGGTCAGGATTCAAGCCCATGAATCTCGAGAAGAAGAAGCAGCTTGTCCTTCAAGGTGAACGAGAAGCCACGTTGGCCCTGTATCTGGGCTCGTGGCTGGAAAGGATGGCAATACCCGGCTGTGGCAAGTCGCAATTAATTAGGTACACCACCGACCTTGCCCTTGAGTCGGGTGAGACCACGTCGCCACAGCAGAAGGGGAAGTTGTTGGATTTCCTAAATGCGGCTCCGGGGGCAGAAAAAGCAGTGAAAATGTTTACCTACGCCTTTGAGCACGTGTTTAAATACGGTCAGCCACCAGCAAAGCAAGCAGAGCTCAGAAGAGTCGTGAAGCTTATGGACGAGACCGCGGATAACATTACGGGTTCGAACCCGGCTATAAACGGCGCCACCATTCCTCGGGTTGACGACGAAAATGAGGACGAACTAGCCGAATCAAACTTGAGTACATATTGCATCCTAGGTTGCTTGATCTGTTTCAGTCACTCATGCGACCATGGAGAGTATGATGACAAGAACACAAGGCACACATTTTCCATGGGGTCGTTCTCACAAGCGTTGCGACGCAGACGTAACACCGTGCACAACGACAGCGGTGCCACACCACACATCAAACCCTGTCGACGACAGTGTTACTTGAGAGACAGTGACCGTACACACGTGAAATCGAATCCTCGGCTGTGGTCAGAGGATGAAAGGATTGTTTTGCGATCGCTCTATACAACTGCTAACGACAGCACCTATCAAGGCGATCCAATATGTTTAACAGCTGAATTTTTAAACCGGGATTGTGATGAGGTTCACATCGAGTTCAAATCTATGGGAATCTCACTGCCGCAACCCAGACTTTCTGAAGCACCAATGAAGAACCTCCCGTGGTACGATCGGCGGCGAAGGGTTCTCCTAGGTGACTGGCAGGACCACACCATCAGCCACGCCCATCAACGCCGGGAATATCTCGAACTCTGTTGCCATGAAGGGCCATGTATGCCAGGATTATGCGCATGTGTAGATGCTGGTGTTCTGTGCGAAAAGTTCTGCGGGTGTACCGTGGATAATTGCGCGTACAAGTTCACCGGATGTGGTTGTCTTTCGCAAGGAAAGACATGTCTTGATAACAAGAAGGATAAGCCGTGTATATGTGTTCAGTTGAATCGCGAATGCGATCCTCTGCTATGCGGAACCTGCGGTGCCTTGGAGCGAGCTGATCCTCTCAACGCAAACGACACAGAACTGCATGCCACAGGGTGCCAAAACTGTGGTTTACAGAGAGGTGCTGGCAAGCCTGTGCTTTTGGGCCAGAGCCAACTTGATGGCGTTGGTTATGGTTTATATACCGCAGAAGACGTTGCTCAAGGTGAGTTCATCATCGAGTACGTGGGCGAACTGATCACGCACGATGAAGGTGTTCGACGCGAAGCCCGACGAGGCGATGTATTCGACGAGTTTTCCAGTATGTCGTACGTCTTTACGCTACTGGAAAACGAAGGCATATGGGTTGACGCCGCCAAATACGGTAATCTGAGTCGCTACATTAACCACGCGTCTGAGCACGGCACACGCGGCTGCAACATTACACCTCGAATTCTATATGTTAATGGAGAATATCGAATTAAGTTTACTGCCATGAGAGATATTAAGGCAGGAGAGGAGCTATTCTTCAACTATGGCGAGAATTTCCCCAATCTGACGAAGAACCTGCTAGACCATAAAGCATCAGGGAAGCCGGGGTACAAGAGCAAACCCACAAAGTCCCGCGGACCTCAGAATTCTGAAGCTGCGGGCCGCAAGACTACCAATGCTGGCAGCAGCAACAGCAAGAACAAGCGACGTCGGGGTCGACCCCGAGTGAACCGAGTCGTGCCTCCAGGGTTCGTCCTGGAGACATTGGACCAAGCACCAACACAACGCAAGTGCAAATGGCGACTTCAGGACGATAGTGGTTCGGAATATGATGAGCTAATTCCTGGGAATGGAATGGGTGGCGACGGGGGCGGAAGAAGCTTGGAGGAGATGGAGCCGCCATTAAGATTACGCAGACAGGTCAGGACAAGCACAGAAACACCAACCAGGCAAGTTGAGCTACCTAATAATACACGAAGCAAGCGAGGCGGTGCGCGACCAGGCAGTGGGCGGCCTAGGAAACACCAACGGCCGGCGTCCAAACCTCCTACACCTCCAGAGCATGCTCCAGAGGCAGAACCAGAGGCAGAACCAGAGGCAGAACCAGAGGCAGAACCAGAGGCAGACCTAGAGACGGCTCCAGCTCCGGCTCCAGCTCCAGACCCCGAGTCCACCTCAGCATCTAAGAATTCGGACAAGATGGAAACGGAAATTGCGGACAGTGACGACAACAAGCCCTGCAATAGGGCGAGGCAGGGAGACCTGAAAATGGAAGGGGATGGCACGGTGATGGACATGTATAGATACGGCAGCGGAGCGATAGAGCGTCGAGGACAAGACGGCCACCGGCCAAGTTCAGAGACGACGATACTTGATTGCGGGATTGAGCAGCGCTTTGACTGTGGCATGGTGCTGCCAAAGGAGAACAAGGAAAAGATGAAAGAAAACAATCATGTAGTGGACATATGCGACTAAAAAGTTGCGAATTTACGCCGTCGCGTCTGGCTCTACGGAAGAAGAGTACACTTCACTTCACTTCACTTTTACTACGCCCGGTTGAGAAACTCCAAATGGGACGTGTACATGCTGAAGCCTAGCTTTTGTCTCATTGATGCCCATGAGTCCTTGTCATCCAGTCTTTGCTCTTACAATCTGTTGCTTGCTTCGCTACGAAGGGTACTACATAGAGAAGAAGTATATTTACAAAACAGAATCATTAGTTTTGAATCAATACTTCAATAGTTCATCAATCATCCCTGTACTGAACTAAGTGGCAAGTCGTGTATCTGAAGGCTCAAACAACCACGAGTGAGTTATTAATACAGCTAGCATTTTTACTCACATGATTCCATCCGAGAGCCTTCTCCATGTGCTGCTTGCAATTAGACTCACGCTTAGGCTTGTAGGAACAGACAGGGCTTAAGTAAACACTCAAACATTGATGGATTTGCCAAGTGCTTGTGTCGGATAAAACTGCCTCTGTTGATAGAACAAGCGAACTTGGTGTAATTTCCATCTGCCATAATGTCGGTTATCATGACTCAAGTTAGCCGAAAAACAGATTCGGACGAAAGGAGGTTTTGGATATTAAATAGAGAGCTGCAGACGGAGTCTGCAGCACTCGGGAGAACAAGAATAGTGATTTTATCAAGAAGCCTAGTTAACAGTGAGTCTCATAACGTGACCGCCCGTGTGATCAGCCCCGAATTCATGATACTTGCCAGTGGACGCAGGGTATTTCGACGGACGGTACTGAGTTTTCTGATGCTTCGTCAAGCCGCAAGGTCTTTAAATAATTCGTCGCAACCCACTCGCGACACTTCTTCCGGCCAAACCCGTCATTGCACGCTGAACCGCGGCCGAGTCCTTTCTCCCGCTAGATGCACAACTTTCAAAAGTATGCTCGCGTCCATCAGTAACTAAAGTTGAAGATATCATTGAGAGAGTTCTTTCCTTCTGTATCTTTTGATTACGTGGTCCTTCGAGTTTTTCGATTTGCCGCGTAAGATGGTTCTGCCTAGAGTGCCGAAATCCTTCTTTACTCAGCTTGAGCAAATGCCGTTGCCGGTTCTCGGTCATCCCTTTAATCCCCCAGACAAATAGCCTCCCCACCATTTTACAACTCAACCATCTCAGCAGTCGGAGTCTCCGGATATGTCGTATATGTGACCTCCATGGTACTGACCGGTGTTTATTGGTTTCCCCTGGAAGCCTGGTTGACATGATTTCTTGTGATGCAGCCTGAAAGCGGGTTTGGTAGACCGTTTAGCACCTGCCGAGACGGAGTCCTAAAACCTCTTCTTACAAACAGCTGTCCAGCACATAGAGTAGCAAAAGATAGTGGAATTATCTGTATCCGTAAGCGGGTGTGAATAGTTTACTGTCTATCCCCTGATTGAGGTCGATCCACCGCTGGTATTGCTGCCTTGTTTGCATGCGGGTTGAACTCATCATCCAGGCCCGCGTAGGGGAGGTTGACGTGTTAAGAGTGCTAGGAGTCAGAGGCGTGGGTGTGAACAGAGTAACTAGTGATCCTGTCTGACGGTGCGCCACAGGGGTGCCCTACAGCCTAACGGCGACTGTGAATGGGAATGGTGCAGTTGGGGTCCGATTTCGACCAGCCCTCAACGCCTGGCGTTTTGGTGCGATGTTTTTAGTCTTTGTATTCTGGCGACCTACGCGTTACAGCGGGTGTCCCACTCACACCCAACAATAAATTTCTACTTTTAGCGACCTATACGGTACCTCGTCACTCCAGACATCTCAGTAATGAATGAATACATAATTTTGACATATTCTTATGTATTCATTGTTCCACCGTTATATTCATATGTATTGTTAGGCTTATGAATTATTATGAATATAGTCCTGAAGGGTCGGCTACGTCGTCGCTGCCAGTAACATCAATGATTTCGTCGTCCACGGCGACGTAGAGTTTGCGGATCAAGTCATTCTTTACCCAATCACCTAGGCATTGCAGCCCCTCAACAGTGCCGGGCGAGAGCCGTGCCCTGTCCCAAGAGATGGTCCGCCTTGTGCAAGAGAATACCCGTTCTGGGTCATCTGACATCGCCGGCACACTGAGCACGTCTAGTGCCATTTGGTGCAAGCGTGGGTACTCCATCCTTTGTTCTTCTCGGCACCACCATTCAAGCGGCGTTTTTGTCATCATGTGTCTCGGCGGAGAATTGACGAATTTTTCGAATTCATCCTCATCGCCAAGTGTATCCAAGACGCTCATCGATTGCTTGATTCGCTCGTACGGAGTAGCTTCCCGTCGTTCGTTACCCGAACAAGCCAACTCCGACGAGAGCGGCCGGTCTTTGTATTTCGCCCAAAGGCGCCGTGCGCCATCAATGGCCGTCTGCTGCCATTCCTCGGCCCAATGGCGATCAAGGTACCTCCGGCGCTTTTCTGGGTGGAGCAATAATGCCGTGGCATATATGGGATTTTTGTCGCTCTCCTCGTAATACTTCGAGAGAACCCACCAGCCCATATGCACGGAATTAACCATGTGCGCGTTGTCCACGTATTTGACCTGCTTCACTATCAGCGAAACTCCCAGTAATCGATCACACTGTTGGTCCTTACCTTGGCATCCTCAAACTGCTTGAAAAGAATATCCATATTCTCCAGCACCTGATCGATTGATGCCCATTCCATTTGCTGTTCCAGGGTGGCCTGGTAAAACGGCTGTAAGAACTCATGGGTCATTTTGAGTATTAGCCAGTCATCATGGGTAAGGATGTCACCATCCAGCTCATTGTGGTACTGATTCAGGAATATTGACAATGGACCTTCCTGGCTTACGGCCGCATCAAGCAATTTGAACCATGAGTTCCAGCGAGTAACATTGTCAATCCCGAGTGCCTTTCCTGCAACATCATCCCATGCGTCATTACGAACCGTGGAGTTACGAATAAAGACTGCAATGTTATGGAGTTTACCCAGAGGGCCGATACTCCGCCAGCCTGCAGCGTCATTGCGTTTCCTACGTTTGCGGTGCGTTGTTTGGCTAGTAGTAGTTGAGTGCAGCTGGTCGTGCAACGCCTCCGCAACGGTTACGTCAGTCGTCTCATCTTGCGCCTGTTCCATTGCCGCCTGCAGCGCGTTCTTGCTAGTTGCAAAGAGAAAGGCTTGGAGGGACAAGTTAATGATGTGACCTACGCATCGCGTTCGAGACGATACTGCATCAAATGCAACGCCGTACTCCTCTGATAGCTCAAGAGCAAGCTGGCGGAGACAAGTGTCGTTCTTTGCGTCATTGTCCCCAGTGAAGTAGCCTACTCGGTGCGCCAGGTTGTAATTTCCGATAATCTTCATCAGGTGCGGTGTCATAGCCGCGCCAGCGTGAGAGTGGCGGAGGTTTGGGAGTCCTAACAATGCTTTGCGAAGGTTGTATCCCTCGTCAACCCATTGTGCGTGTACAGCGATATACGCCTTGCGCTGAGGAGAAGACCATACATCCATGGCAATGTGTACGAGGCTCCGGGACCTATCCAGCCATTTCTTTACAGATTCCTGATGCGCAGTGTAGGCCCGATCCAAGTCCGCTGCCACGGTGTTTCCAGAGTCGACCAGGAGCTCTTGAACGGCGGGATTTACCGCAGATAAAAGTGCCTGGTATTCTGGCCACGTTGCAAAGTTCAGCGGCAGGTGCCTACGGGCAGAGAGGAGCATTTGTGCCTCTCGAAAGGCATCGGCATTGATGACACCGCGTAAGGTGTTCACTTCATTCGCCCTGGCCTGCTGCATCTGGTTGGCGCTCGTCCTTGCGAATGCATTTTCTATGGCAAGTTGGCGCTTGGTTTGGGATTTCGAGTCCTCTCGAACATGTATGTGATGCGCCTTCTCGAGGTGATAGCGGGCGTTGCCAGATATGTGTGTTGACCACGAGGGACTACAACAACGCGTGCAGTAGTGGAGCAGTCTCCCGCTCATCGTACGTGGTTCGTCGCCTTGAGCCCCTCGAAAATGATCCCACGTGGATGTCGCTCTTAGTTTTCTTCTCTTGACGGCATGCTGAGAGGAAGATACCTCCGATTCGGACAGAGTGCTGGCAACTTGCGAGACACTGTCTGACGGCAGTACGGAGGAAAAGCTTGATGCGGCGTTGGATTGGGGCAGTGAGTGTATGTTGGCCATTTCTGGCTGCGTGGCGCGTGTAGTGACGCCGCGGTGTCGGTTGCTGGAGGTTCAAAATTGCCCAACGCGAGGCTTCATTCAGAATCGCGGAACAAGCAGCGTAACCTTACGCGTCAGACAGCGGAACCTGAAACTCGCCAAATAGATACCTTAGTGGGTCCATATTCTTAAGACTTCGTAATATGTATTCATAGGCGGCGTCTATATTTTTATCCTTATGCATAAGCTTAACAATAATTATGCCATAAGCAAAGAATATATATTCATTACTGAGATGTCTGCCGTCACTCCCGCCAAACACAGGCTACACCTTGCCCAACCAAGCTCGACACACACTCTCATAGTCTTGGGAACTGCCGCTGAGCAAGCATCGTGCTGCAAGAAAATAGGTCCACAAAATGCCGGCCGGTCGACGAGAGCATTGTGTCAGCTCGGAGCATACCTCTGGATACACGGTAGCCATTATAGCTATAATTTCATGTAGTTACTCTAGTTACATCATGTAAGGGTAAGGGTGGTCTTGACCAATAGATAGATAGATACAAGGGGGGAGGGCTCCAGGTCCCGCATCGGTCAGTTCCCGAAAGTCGACAACCAATAGTAGTAGCCTTTGCTAGTCTAGCTGCCCGCCGGGGACTGTCCCGTGTGACATGTAAGCCGACTCCGGCGACATCCTGGAATAGGCATGGGTCGGCGGGCCTTTCCACCAGCATGTCCCCTGATAATACTGCAGTTTGAGCAAAGGGAGCAGGGGAGTGACAATCTAAGGAAATATCCACCGATATTCCCATGGCAGAGCCTGATGAAAGTTAATTGCAACAGAGTGGCCCTTTTGTTCCTGCCGTACGACATGGCTCGTGTGGTTATGTTTAAATTAAGCAATGCGAAAAGCACCCAAGGTTAGGGTTGGGGTTAATGCTGTACGACGGCATTGAAATATGGTGGACATGGTAGGTACATACATATACGAAAGAAAATGTCCACTAAAATTAGGCGGCGGAAGTCGCCTGACTGGCGGATCATACTGCCGGAAGATCAGAGCCTAGTTACCTACTGTGATAAGTTGCCAACAACCATCACAGGTCGAAAACTATCTCGCCCGGGTCGTCCCATGGCCGTCTTACCTTCCCCTCTCCCTCTCTTTGATACACCAAGACCGAGGCAAGCACTCCAACCTGCCGTGCGCAATCAGGTCAGGGAACAATACCATGCTCGGGCTCCTGTGGCGGCGAGTTCTTTGGCCGCTCGGTGCCCTGGTTCTCATTTTGGTCGTTTTCACGCTACAACGTAGCCATTCCGGCCCCGAGTCCAGCGCCGCACATTTCCGATCCTTGGATAAAAGCGACTGCCTTGGACATGTTTTCAACTCGACGCTCGGTGTAAGTAGCGCTCTGCATTGAGTCGTCTATTTCCCACCTGTTCTGAACGGTGATGCCGCCGTGGAGATAAATTGACTGTCTCAATAGTGCGTCTTGGCTAACGAGCAGCCGCCTCTTTTATTGCGAATCTATAGTTCGAGGATATCCTTGTTGTCGGCATGCCGTCCCGGACAGATCGTCGCGACGGCATGATACTCGGTGCGGCCCTTTCCCAGCTTGAGATTAACTTTGTCGATGGCGTGAGAGGCGAAGATGTCAACGAAAAGGCAATTCCGGTGCCCGAGGATCGAAATAATCGTCTCAAGGGTCCCGTCTTGGGCTCCTGGCGTGGTCATATGAACGCCATCCACGAGTAGGCGCTTCTTTTTTTCTTGAACGCTTTTCTTTCATCATGGGGCCCGTGTCTAACATTTGGGACCTCCGCATAGAGTCGTTCGAAGAAACTTATCGTCCGCGCTGATTATGGAAGACGACGTAGACTGGGATGTTAGGATTCGCGAACAGCTTCATGACTTTGCTGTTTCCATCCGAGCTCTCACCCAGCCATTGACACGCCAACCAGGCAAATACGCCGATCCCACGTATCCCACCCCAGTCGATGGTTCACCAAAAGAGTTGCCAGATATGAACTTCTACAGCCTTCCTGATACCGTCCGGCCTTTGATTTCCCCGTATGGAGATAATTGGGACGTCCTTTGGCTTGGGCACTGCGGCATGCATTTCGTGTTTGAACATAGCAATCTCATACCCAAGGGCCGCGTAGTCAAGGAGAATGACGTTTCCGTCCCGCCTAAGAAAAACCTTTGGTCGATCAACAAACCTTTCTCACTAGTGGATGAGTACCCGGAACATACACGAGTCGTCCACCACGCGCAAGAGGGTGTATGCAGCCTTGCCTATGCTGTTAGCCAACGGGGTGCCCTAAACATGCTCCGTGAAATAGCTCTCAAGCCGGCGACGGATGCATTCGACATTCTCCTTCGATTTTACTGCGAAGGTACGCATGGTCGTACCAAACAAGAGTGTCTGAGTATCAACCCAAGTCTGTTTTCCCACCATCGGCCGGTTGGGCCCATCGGTGCCTCCAGCGACATTGGCGACCACGGCGAGGGATACAGACATGAAGCATTGACAGACATGGTCCGGTTTAGCGTACGGCTGAATGCCGAAGTCATTCTCAACGGTAGCACCAATTACATTGATCAGTTCCCTGACTCTGCAGAATGAGGATTGTTCTGTTTTTTTTTTTTTTGTTCATTTTGATGCGCCTGTCTTGATTAGGTTTGGGAGTTCTTGGTTTGATGACCATGTGTGCTATTCATGGCAGAATTGACACGATACATTAAAGATTCTCTTGGATGCTGGGCTACTTTTAATGAGATGGATTATCTGGGTACGGGGGTACAGCCTCAAATTTGCTATAGGATTTATATTCTGACAAGTGTATGATGCCATGAACGACATGGTCAAAGGGGCTCAGGTGCGTATGGAATAGATTAAATAAAGATTGAAGCGTTTCTGGTCAAAGCGGGCTGGAAGTAGACTCCCTCTCCGTGATGAATAAAGCGCCATCTAATAGCATGGCATCGGTTTCGATGCGGTCACACTTATGTCCTCGTTAGTTCTCAGCCTTCCTATTTTTGACCCTATCGAGCACAGTCGACCCTTGACCTGATGTCAGGCTTATTCTTTGACAGTCCCATTGGTCAGTGTGCAGATTCGGCACACGTAGTTGAGATCTTCAAATTCATAACGTGTTAATGTGAGGGTGATGCAATACTGGAACCCCGGAGGCTGAGTAAGATGCTAGTCGTAAGATCGAAAACGTGTTTCGACACGGCGGGCTGTGGACTTATAACCACTATGGTCATAACTTGATTGATAGTATTGAACGTGGGCACTACACGCGGTTCGCATCGTGTAGCGGCCTCCTCCTCATTGCTGCCTAGTCTTCGGTGAGCAGCTCGTTCTGACTGCTCCGAATGACCTATACAACAAACAAAATAATTATCGAAAAAATTGGGAGGTCATAAATCGGGACTCTCTGCCAGGTGTCGCGTAGCATTTAAGCTACTATTTGAGCTGTTGAAAAAACCTCAGTAGGCCTGCACTTTTGCTCCTTTTAACACAGCAACAGGCTTCCACTTGTTACAATGCACCCAGGACGGAGCATTTCCCCGAATTCGGTTTTGAGCAGTCAGTTTCATGGTATCTCATGATGAATTCGGTTCATTGCTGTGGTTTTCGTGCTGTGTCCGGGACATCCCCGAGGTACAAATACTACGGGCTAACTAATCTGGCTCTGCTTCATGTCAAAAACTGTAACGGGTCAAGCCGCCTATCACCAACTCCCCCAGCGGGTTGTTTCTAGAAGCTTATGTGGAGGCGTATTGGGAATATATAAGGCGTTGTTATCATGTTACGGCGCTATATACTTTCCTTTTCTGCTCCATCTTGATAGTACACAGCTTAGGGACTAGTTAGTTGAATCAACTCGCTAGAAGCCTTTCACAAAAACAGCTTCCAGAATGGCAGATAGCAATGCAGCCTGAAACCAACCAGACCATTCAGCCACCAGGATAGTGTCACTTTATGAGACTCATTGTTAACTAAGCTTCTTCGTAAAATTATTGTTGTTGTCCACCCCCTACACTCTAGAAACTGAAGACAGTTAATACTCTTGGAATACCGTTTCCACTTGCCACTCTGGTGGCAAAAAGCACTTGCGTGTTTAGATCAACAGATGCAGTTTTATCCGACGCTACTCAGGGCGAGGTCGATATCCAGCAGATGGTCAATTCGATGTCTGAAGATGAGATATGTATATCCTTCCTTTGCAACGGTTCCGCAGACGTCACCACAGGCCAGGAATCTGTCCGCTGCATGGGGCGGGCTTACCGCCTCGGATGGGGATGAGACTTCTTGGAAGAAGCTGGCTATCTATGAGCAACCGTTCCAGTAGCGTAATTGACCTCGAAGGATTTGGGCGAGGACGAGCGTCACTTACGTGGACAAGAAGGATGTGGATTGGTAGAGATTTATGAGAATATTGCCTCTTAATATTCACATCCTTGCGTTAAATATTTTTCGGCTCTTTCTAGCACTGAAGTTCAATACACTCTCCGACGTCATCTCCAATCAGAAGAAGAGTGGGGGATGGGAGCTGCAGACCCAACAAAACAGCCTATCTTCTGATCCGCATGTGCGAACCGAAGCGTCGAATCCTGCTCTACGTTTCGTCCCCTTGCGCACGCCAAATGACGAGTCGGGTCTTTTTCCCATTTAACCAGGTAACGTGGGCAATCAGCTTGTCCTCCTCCTGTTCGATACAGTCTACGGAGTGAACTTCACCCCTCCAAGATCCCAGGAGCGGGTACCACCACTGTGCGCGGTTGGCCACTGTCACGTCCGTAAGGACAACCTGCTGTTGTCGCTTCTTCGTCGCTCCTATTCTTAGAGTTGTCCCGAGCCGTTTCCCTTTCTTCTTTGTAATGATCTTTTTGCGCCGTGCGATACATTTATTGTATCGCACGACAAATTGGGGCACACACTCTCTATGCCGCTGGTTAGCACCGGGTCTTCATGACGGCCTGAGGGATCCTACATCAAGCTCTCTTCAGGCTCCCACGTTGTTTCACCGCAGCCCTTCCACTTGACGCAATACTGCATTGTCCCCTAAGCAATATTAGCCGCGTCCTCTTAAACTAATGTTGTCGATATACATATACATCTGGGGCAATCATATGGTCCTTGATTGCCTGGACGGTATACCTGGTAATCGTAAGTTGAAGCAAGCTATTGGGGCATGCACTGCTGCTCTACCAATTTCCATTACGCCCGGCCACTTTTTTGCCGACTCCATTCGTGTGAAAAGAGGCTACAGATGGTTCAGAATTGATTGTGAAGTCAACATCGTCGTAGGACTCAAAGGCGTTTCGCGCACGACCCGGCTGGGGTCTGTGGGCTCTTAGGTTATACCGGTTCCCTCTTCCGATGTGCTCTGGGAATGCCATGTCCTACGAATATTTCCTGCAAGTGCAGAGTATCAGGCATTTTAAGCTTATTGCAGCTGACAAAGTGCTTGATCTTATTTTGGGTACGGCCGTTGAACTCGAGCGAATTCTATGACTTTGTCATCTGAGTTACGTAGATACATACCCTACAAGAGTATGAGTGTGACAGGACAGTGCGGTACTGCCTTTACTCCTCTGCACATGTGTCAATTTGGTTCCATTTCATCAGGGCAACCGGGTTGTGACAAAAATACAGTAACAACTACAGTATCATCGTATTATACAATAAACGGATGAGAGGTCGTGAGCATTTATGATGAGTTTTGGGAATTGACTACCGCTATTCAGCGGACAGCTAGTCCCAGCGGAAGGAGTTTTAAGTAGTGGGTCACTGAAGCATGCCTCTGCACCAAGACCGATCATTATTTTGTCGTCACCCAAGAGAGTGTCAGAAATACGGCCGCGCTACTGGACGACCGATCTAACGCAACTTCGTCAAATCTACACATACTGGCGCAGCCGAGCCAGAGCAGCGAGACGAGAAGGATAGACTGAAGGAGAGCTCGGCTAGACGGCCAAGCCGCAGCCAAACAATATCATGATACCATTCGAAAACAGAAAAAATCTCACTGGGATGCCTTCTTGGCGGATAACGACAACATCCAAGACTGGGAGTGACGCGACGTTCGGCAAAGTATCGCAACTCGTTAGGGCAGACAAAACTCGGACAACCTGCAATAAAGACTAAGCGCAGAGTTGCTGGACACCTTTTTTCCGGCCCTACCGGACGATAATGACGATGAGGGAGATGGGCCCCAACAACTTCCCGTACACATGCCAGATCTCACTATGGAGGAAGTTGAGCGCTAGCTGCTAGCTGCTAAATATTGGAAGGTACCTGGCGAAGAGGGCTTACCTATGGTGGTCTCGAAGGAAGTCTGGCCAGCGGTGAAAGACAGGGTGCTAGCGTTGTTTCGCGTATCACTGGATCAAGGGTCACTGCCCGACCTGTGGTGACATGCAAAGACTATCCCTTTGACTGCGAAAGTGTTACATTTTAGCGCGCCCCACCTCTACTTCGCGATACATTAACGTCATGCTTGAAGCACTTACGAAATGTCACACTTAAGGCGCTCGTCAATTCAAAATGGAAGGTATGACTAGGATTCAGTAGCTATTTACTTACTAATAGGCGGCTAAGAGTGCCATATGCCGCTTTGAAAAGACGGAGAAAGTTGGAGTATCTGGCATAAGTTGTACCGAGAATTAGAAACTTGAGAATCTGGCTATTTAATTGGTCAGAATCCCTGTCGCGCTAAAATGTAACACTTTCGCAGTCAAAGGGATACCTCTGAAAAAGCCGAATAAGGCTGACTATGCGATGGCTAAGGCCTGGAGACCATATTTCGCTCCTGTCCACACTTGGTAAACTGCTAGAAGCTGTGATTGCAGAAAGAATATCTCATGTAGTCGAGACATATAGACTTCTGCCCACGAACGACTTCGGAGCTCGTAAACAGCGGTCGGCAGAGCAAGCATTGTGGCTCCGGCAAGAGCAGATACACGCGGCATGGAGAGGGAACCGAGTTCTCCGCCTGATCAGCTTCGGTGTGAAGGGGGCGTATAACGGCGGGCTAGAGGGATCCCAGAGAAGGTGCTCAGTGGATCGAAGCCTTCTGTTCAAACCGCACAGCCACGATCATGGTAAATGGGCCGTGTTCTGATACTCGAGAATTACAACAGGCTGGCCTACCCCAAAGATCCCCCCTTTCCCCCGCGGCATTTTTTCAATGCAGAACTCGTTCAGCGACAAATCGACGCCAATGGAGGAGCTATAGCTTTCATCGACGACTTCACAGCATGCGTCACGGGCCCAACAGCCCACAGCAATCTTACTGGCATTGCATCAGTTATAGAAAGTGCTCTGACGTGGGAAAAGAGAAGTAGTGCTACATTCAAGGCAGATGAGACGTCAATTATTCACTTTTACTTGGAATCAATTGAGGGTCGATAAACTACCAGTTGAGATAAAGGGACGAAAAGTGCAGCCGAAAGATCATGTCGAGATCCTTGGTGTCATCATGGACGCGAGACTGAAATACCGACAACATATGGTGCGAGCGGCGTCGAAAGGACTGGAGGCAGCCAAAGAAGTGAAGCTGCAGCGGTGCGACAACTGTTCACGGTCACCGTAGCTCCGGTAGTTGACTATGCTTCTGGATGCATGCCTGTAAGAGTAAATAACAAGGACCCGTAAATGGCGTTCAGAGGACAAGCGCTCAAGCGATTGTCGGGACTTTTCTGACAGTGGCTACAAGCGTCGCTGAAGCGGAGGCCCACATAGCCAGCGTCCAGGAGCGGTTCTTGCGGGGAGCAATTAAGCTATGGATTGATCTTCATACTCTTCCAGACACGAATCCGCTGCGACGAGTCACCGCGAGAATTCAGAAGTTTTATCCTAGTCGGCGATCACCATCTCATCAGGTCGCTTGTCGACTCAATGATATCCCGGTTGACGATCAAACCCTTCACATTGGCACCATAGGACCAACGTGCCCAGATCGTGGCCGGCAAAACATCTTGTGGGCGGGTCGCCGCTGGTTGGAGTGTGCGCTGAAGTAAATAGCTCAGCCCGTAGTGGGGTGGTCAGTGTCGGAGGAGCAATGCAATTGCCACATTCGGCGCAAGGGGGACCGAAACTGGAGGCCTTCTTTACCCTTGGCTTCAGAACGGGACAGAACCCTGACTTTGGAGAGCTAGCAGCACAATGTTGCCTGCACCCGGTGCTTGATGGCCCTGTATTTAAACAAGATACAAGCCACTGTGGCTGAAATCACGAAAGCTGCGCCAGCCCTTTTGGGACTGCTCGTCTCTGATGCTGCAGTTGAGTGATCGAGCCATAATGGAATCACATCCCCAAGAGCCCCCTTTTTTTTCCCGGTTTCTTGAAATGTGACAATAAACGCACATATGAGTTCTATGTTCACGCTGTATTATTTCCTTCTCTTAATCCAGAAAGAGGGTGTCTCGCGGCGGCTATGCTGATACTGGCAAGCAAACCCGCCCTTGCTCGTGATTCGGTGACAATGTGAAGACAAACGTCAATTCGCTTGTGTATGTTCAAGTGTGGTTGGCCCCGTGTGGAATGGCGGAAGCTTGAATGGCCCCTTGGACGCGGCGTGATAGGCCCGTGACGCGTGCAGCAATCGCGCTATGACGCGAAATTTTCAAGTGCTGTATTGGACCTGGAAGCCTTGCTATGTGCCTTGGGACCCAAGCCCAGGTTCATGCTAGGTACTAGCGAGGACGTAGCGAACTATGAAACGAATCGAAAGGAAAACACCACAAGGTGGCCATTGAAACCCGCTCAACAACTAAATTATGACGATTAGCATCGTGGTGTATGTTACAAGGGCCGTGTCTCAGCCCATGGTGCTGGTGAGTGCCGGCGATGGATTAGATGGCAGGCACTACTATAATTTGTTCCCCGGCTTAGTCCAGTGAGAAGGCGCCGCTCGTGGAGGATGGATGTAATGCTGGAGGCTGGGGTCAAGGACAAAGCCTTACGGCCTGAGTGAGTCATGACGGCCCCCAGAACTTGCAGTCATACATATATATTCATAACCTTATGCATATATGTACATACATACATACATATGAATATGAATAGAAGTCCTATGCATACATATAAATAGTATCACGTGGCAAATGAAAACTCTGGCTTCACGATTTCGAGAATGTGTTCATCCATATTCGAAGGGCATATATATAAATGAACATCTCATGAAGGCGACGGCAGTAGTTGAGAAGGCAACAGAAGTCTGAAAACAGGCGGAATATTGATATTGACTTTGGCTACGAGGAGATTAGCATTCAGAACTATGACGTCATGTATATTCATTACTAATGCATACATATGAATATGAATACATATGAATAGAGGTTATAAATATTCCATATGTATGTATTATTGCAAGCTATGGAGGCGAACAAGTTGTTGAGTACATTTTCATCTCCAATTCCGTAAGACCGACCGATACTTGTAGCAGAACTACTCACGGATCTTGGCCAGTCTTCAACTAATCAGGGATCAGAGCTAGCTTCCCATCGCTGTCTTTTTTCTTGGTATAATTGATCGCTAGGACTAGGACTTCGTTTTCTGCGAAGTCCCGCGCGACTTGAACGTATGGATGCAGATGTGGCTATTATACAGGAGCTGGCACACGCCCTGGTGGTCTGGAAATATCAATGTCACAAGTGATGGGTCATTTTTGTAGTGGACTTAAACCTCAATTTTATCTACCTATCTTGGACAATTGAGATCTTCTTGTACTTATGGCCTGGCTATCTGCAGCTACTATTTGTAATTCTGTAACGTATCTGATACGTCGGGATGTTTGATCGTCTGATAATTCCTTTTGATGGCTACAGTTGGATTCAGCCCTCGTATATGTAATATGGACAGCTGTTGACAAGTTAGTAAATAACGTGTATGCGTAACTGACGTAGGCTTTGTGGAGATTTCTACAGGTAAAGGTCAAATAAGGCAAGCTCAAGGTCATGCCTCTGTAAGGTCATGCCTCTGTAAGGTCATGCCTCTGTATCAGAAGTGTCATGCAATTCCATTTCCGAGTCCGTAGCCCTGAGCCAGAACAAGTAACGTGGATTTACCCGCCATTCATCATAGCACACATACTCGTTATAAGACAGAGCATCATAATCCAACCACCACTTTTTATGATGCCATGGCTAAATTTTGTTGTAGCGACGTTAGAACACTTGAATGATCACAAGATGGTTCCTGGTATGAGACTTACAACGCGTATGCCTCGTAGCCTTTCATCGATAAATTTAGCGTCGCGCCAATCAACTTCCACATCAGCGCGTGGCCCATAGCTACCTATGCCCAAAGTACTATGACACTTTTCTCCCAGTCGTTTCTTCGGGTCGAATTTTGGGTCCGCGTCCTTGTCGTTACAGTGGAGCATTTCGCCGAGAGCGACTTCACATAAAAATAGCAGTGCATGCCCGTCGGAATCATCTGTGCCACAGTATCCAGTAGCGAACGATGCTGTGTCTGTGAAATATATGCCATTGCCAAATTTCGCCTTTAAGAACCTCATATCTGAGTAGTGCGGAACTCGTAAACCTTGGCTTAAAATGCCGGCAACTGTGATGCACCTAGTCCCATGCCAAAGGAGACGACGATTTTCGACATGGCGGTTGTCAATCTCGTCCTTTTTTTTTAGGCGAAATATCTCCTTAACTTTATAAAGATCAGAGGGGTAGATCTTGTCGATGGACCGAATATAGAGTTGATGAAGAGAGTTATATTCCGCACCTTTAGCAGTACTTTGAGTGCTTTGAGTACTTAGGTTTTCGATCTCCATACCTAGTTTATCATATTGCCAGTCCAGAAGATTCTCCTTCTCTAAAACGCTACAGGGCGGCATAGAGGGAGTAGCTCTTATTCCTTGGATGAGTTGAAGAAGCCGAACTTCTTTTCGGAACGAGGGGACATCGAACCCAAGTCGCACCCTGCCTACGACCTTGTGGGGAATCATACAGCAGTACTTCTCGCGGAGCTGTTTTATCTCTTTTCTCTCCACCTTCATTTTGGTCTCTGACTCCTCCCTCTCTGCTTCCTCCGTCTCTAACTTCTTCAACTCCTTCAGATGGTCACGCCAATCCTTAAGAATCTTAGAACTCTCCCTAAGGGTATGGTCAGTTAGCTGATGCACTGGCAGCATCCTCCAGTTGTAACCATATTCATCCAGTGAAGTCTCAACTAGGTCTTCGTCAAATACAAGCCGGAGAAGTTCTTGGACCGGCGCCGATAAGCCCCGCGTCTGTGGGGGGGGAATATGAAAAATCCAAGGACGCAGTGTTGTGGCTTTACTTCTATCACTCCAATTGAGCCTCGTCTTGTCGTAAAACTTTTTCTTAAACACTGCGACTGCCTCTTCCTCCGATGCTGCCACGACAGGAATGCCGCTAACCCTCGAAATTCGCCCAAGCCAGCCCCATTGGGTGAGAAGTTGAAACTGATGCCCCAAGCTTTGAATCTACATATAGGCAATGTCAGCTCCTCCTCACTGTCTGGTGAGATCGTGCAAGTGTACCTTCATATTATATACCCTCATTCTATCCTGGCCATTGCGCTTTCTAGCCTGTTGTATTGTAACTTCATATTCTTTGCCAGAATGCCGGACATTCCTGACTTTCCCGGTACCAGTCTTTGGCTCTGCAATCGGGCGTGCCATCGAGTTGCCAGTCTTGGGTGCCGCGTCAGGGAACCAGCAATGTTTAGAGTCTTCGCCACACAAAAGCTTGCCTTGAGCCGCACAGTCTAACAGCCACTCGAGTTTTTTAAACTTCGACTTTTCAACAAGTTGAAATCTGTCGTCCAAATGGTAATACCATGACTGTGTGAGAATGACATGGGTCGTATTCCCCTGCAGTGATTTGGTCATTTTCCATTGGTATTGGTTCATCGTCCTCTGGCATTGCTTGATTATCTTTTCTATGTCCTTTCTAGTGTAGTTAGGCCAGCAGCCAAACACAGTAACAACCACTCGCGGTTTTTTTGTCGGCTCACTTCGAGGGCCCTGACGAGGATGCGGCATAATTCCAACCAACGGATGCACGTCGACCAAATATCCCACACAGCATAATATAAGCTGCGAAGAATCTAAATACGGCCTAATGGCAAATCCACGGGACAATTCTCTTTCGATGTATGAGCTAATTTCGATGCAATAGTACTAATACAGCATGTATGCTGGAGATTACCGGTACAATTCTGATCACGCACAATGCTTTTTTCGGTGCTCTATTTGCAACTGCCAACAATTTGGTTACCATTGGCCGTCAAAAGTACAAGCTCTTGGCAGATACATTTCTGATCTTGTTTACATTTTCCCTAGTTAGTCATTGGTCCACCAAGAAGTCTGAACGGGAAGTGGCGGCGTGGTTCATCGTCGGGCTTGGTCATGCTTTAACGGCATTGTCTTATGGTCCTTTATTAAGTGCCTTGGCATGTCAAAGAATGAAGTCGATCAACTCTGCGCGGAGGTTTTCGAGAGATGTGCTCACTACAATATTAGTATAATACAAACGTCGCTGCAAATTGTGAGTTAAACGTTCTTGGCTTTGAGGCTTTGTCT
>AZNH01000174.1:2481-26110 GCA_000814955.1 Metarhizium guizhouense ARSEF 977 | reverse complement strand
AAAAATTATAATAAATAACTTACTTATATTAAGCTTTTTATTATACTTAATTATCTTATTATTATTATTTATAAATAACTATAATAAATATTAATAAGTACTTATAAAAGATATATATATATAAGAGTAAGGACTTATAATTAATTATATTAGGTCTTAATAGTAGAAAAATAACTTAAATAAAGAGGAATAAGATCAACTTAAAATATAAGCGAGACCTTACAAATATATTATATATAAGTATAGGTTTTTAGTGTAACTTAGCGTAAATTATAAGTATAAACTATAATATATAAGGTTTACCTTTATAATAATAACGAAGATTATTATAAGATAATTACAACTAGTAAGTTATAATATAGCTATTAAATATACCTATTAAGTAAATAGTTAAAATTATTAATTATTATCTCTGTTATTATAACTTAATTATAAGTTATAATATAAGTTATAAGTTAAGCTAGCTATATAAGCCTTTAAGTAATATAAATATAATAATTAATAAATTAATAATTAAAGTATTATAAATAATATAAAATATTTATAAATAATATAAGTAAATTACTTATAATAATATAATAATAATTTACTTAATATTTATATAAATTTTAAATAAATATTATAATATATAAAAATTTTTAATTTTATTTTATAAATAAATTTTAATTTTTTAATTTTTAATATAAATTATTATATTAAATAAATTTTATTTATAACTTTTTAATTTTAATTATTTAATTATAATTTATAACTTATTATTAATATAATATTTAACTACTTAAATTAATTACTTTAATAACTTTATTAATATAAATTATAATTAATTTATCTCTTAAAAACCTTAATTATTATATATTAAAAGCTCTTATTATTATAAAAATAGATCCAGGATAATTAACTAGTATTTTATAATAAATAGTATAATAAAAGATAAAAACTAACTTAATAAATTATTAATTTTATTATTAAAAAAATTACTTATATATATAATTAATCTCTTTTATTTAAAATAAAGGTATACTAGAAGTATATATAAGTTAATCTTAAACGTAATATTCTACTTATTTTATTCTAATTATAATAAGTATAAGAAAACATATTAGCTAATAGTAGTTATATTATTACTACTTAAATTATTTAAGATATTTATTTATAAGCTTAGAATATATATACTCTAATATTACTAATAAAAAACTTAGAATTCTTATTAATATTAAATAAAGTATTTTACTAGATAATAATATAAAAGTACTTACCCTTAAAAAATAATTAATTTTATTTTATTTTTACTTATTTATTTAATTATTTAGAACTCTTAACCTAGAACTAAATCAATTTTTATAAAGTATATTAGACTTTTAAGGCCTTTTAAGGGGTTATAAGTAAGTATACTAATTTATTTAATAGTAAACTTTAATAAGTTATTAGCTATTATATTATAATAACTTTTAATAATAATTATACTAAAAAAATTAGTACTAATTATACTTATAGTACTTAATATTATAAGAAACCAAGTTTTTATTAGGTTTAATACTAGGCTTTATACCCTTAAAAACTAACTAAAAAATATATATAAAGACTTTTTTATTTAGTAATTATAATTTAAATAATATATTATAAATATAATACTTTAAATTCTAATTATATAAAAGTTTTATAATTTTAAGACCCTAGCTTATAAAAGATAATAATAAGTTATAAAAAAAAAGAATCAGCTTATTTCTAGTAACTTTAAGTTATTAAATTACTAGTATTAACTAATATTATAATATATAGTATTATTATCTAGTTCTTTTTAAGGTTATACTAAAAAATTATACCTTAAAAATTAAGTATAAGCAATTCCTTCCGAGTTCTTGTACCACAAAAAGATAGATCAGAGAGGTTACTTAGTTGTCCTACTATACTACTTTTAATACTAGAGAATATAATAGCACTTATTAATAATTTGTGATTATCTCTTGTATTATATAATTAAGTAGAGCTAAAAACTTTAATTTAATTAGTAATTAAATAATACTTTTTATTTAAGTATATTAAAAGAGAAAATTATATATAAGTTTATAAATTAAAGAAAATAATAAGTAATTTATATTATTACTTTATAGTATTTTATAAAAAATAGCTTTATAAATATAAAAATAAGTAAAATAATTTAAGAAAAAAGCCTTAAATAATCTATAATTATACGCTTTATAATTATTAAAATAAGCTTATATTAATATAATATAATATTCTAAATAAGAGCTTATAAGTATAATTAAAATATATAAAATATATAAGTAAATAAAAGTTAAGTAAAAAAAAGTAATACTTAAGTATAACTTATATTAAGGAGAAATATTTAAGGAACTTTATAATATAATAAATATAATATTAAAATTATAAAATATTATATTAGCAACTTAATATAATATTATATATATAATAAATAACTTAATTTAATCCCTTTTAATATATATATAAAAGATACTTATATTAATAATATTTTTAAAAGTAAAATAATTAAGTTTTTTTTTAATTAAATTAAAATTATTAAAAAAGTTAATAATAAAAATAATACTTATATACTCTTATACTTTTAATTATATATATACTTATTAATATTATATTAAGTAAATTATACTATTAATTATATATTATAATAATATATAAAAAAGTTATTATTTAATAATATAAGTTTATATTATTAAGATATATTAAATATTTATAATATTAAAATAAAATATTTTATTAAAAAATTTAATAAAAATATTAAAAATATATAAATTAAAATATTTTATTAAATTTTTTAATAATTAAATTAAATAATTTATTTAAAAATAAATTTAATAAAAAAAAAGTTAATATTATATAAAAAAAATTTAATAAATTATAATATTTAATAAAAAAGTTTTATTAATAAAAAACTTATTAATTATATAATTTAAATATATATTTAAATAAAAATTTAAAGTTTAAATATTTTTTTTATATATATAAAATAATTTTTTTTTTTAATAATTTAAAACTTTAAAAATCTTTTAAAATTATTATTAAATTAAGCTTTTTACTTTAAGCTTTTTATATTAAACCTTTATTACACGTTAATAGTACCAGCTATAACACTTATACTTTAGCGCTTATTATAAAAGTGGCACCTGCGGCTGACATTTATGTTGGTCGTATTGCTAAAGACCGCGTTGGTCTTCAGAACTCGGCGGAGAACATCGCTCAGGCCATCTCTTGGGCTTCCGCCGAGGCCGAGGTAGATATCATCTCGATGGCATTTGGCTTCACTGAGGAGATCCCGCTTATTACCACGGCGCTACTGGCCGCTCAGCTCGCCCGGAACAAACAAGTCCTCTTCCTGGCAGCCGCGTCAAATTCCGGTGCGAATCGGCGCGAGACTTTTCCAGCGGCTCTCGACTGTGTGATATCGATTCGGGAGACCAATCACCATGGCGCGTTCAGCGACTCAAACCCCCCCGTCGATCCCCGTGGTCCCATTGTGTTCGGCACCGTTGGGAAAGACGTCCCTTCTGCGTGGCTGAGCAGTGTCGATGGCGAGATACCCAAATCAGGGTCGTCTGTTGCCACAGCGGTGGCGGCAGGGTTGATTGCGATGGTATTGGAGTTTGTCGGTATTGGGATGAGAGACGAAGAGATGAGGCTCCCCAAGGAGATGAGCAGGGCATAGACGAAGACAGGAATGGTGAATATATTGACAAGAATGTCGCATGACTTGGGTAATCGCTCCCACTTTATTTCGCCGTTGAGCTTTTTCTCAGGGAAGGATTTGACGAAGAGCTGGGGTGCGATCTCTGATGCGGTCGTGGGATGATGTTAGTGGGAGGGTAGGATACCATGACAATCTGAAGCTAGTATGCTTTTAATTACGAAATAGTATAGGAAAATATCCCAGCTATCTATATTTTACAATATTCAATGTGTTGGGATTAAGACTAGTGCTATATTTCACATGTACAGTATTTTATTCCAACTAGCCCCTTATTAGTCGGCTCGCAACATTGAAGGCGGCTCCCAGGTTCCATGTCCGGCTGCTACAAGTGGTCAACTGGTACTTCGGCCGCTGAAGCTGCATGAGCAAGGATCTTTGCCAAGCAGCCTATGAGAGCACGCTTATTCTGCTTCCTGGTGTCACCGTCTCATCAGCCGGCAGTTCTCCGCACAATGTTGCCTGAAAAACAATGGAACAACGAGCCACTTCTGTTTCGAGTCCATATGCCATCAACCGACAATGCGATGCTTTAGGCCCATCTAAGACTGCTAACAATTGATGCCGTCAAGTATTGATGAGGGCCCGAAACGAGTGCCTGCGCGCCGAACCATGGACATGTCATTTGGCGCCCAGCCCAGCTTCTTCCCTGACTTCACACCAGCCAGTACCTTAGGCACCAATATCGGCGACATCGCGTTGCGCTGTCACGCTCTGCTGCAGAAATGCTTGAACCTGCCTCATTTGAAAGAGGATGAGTGGGCTGAGAACAGGCTCGCTGAATTCAGTCTCTGGACTGCAACCTCCGGAGTCTTCGCAGGCGACCGCGCCTCGTTGGATGCACGACTGGCGCTTCAGCCGGAGGTAATAAGTGTATTTATAAGTCTTCTCACTATCCTGAATGATCGCCTGACGAAATGCCAGAATTTCGGTACGTTTCACATTTTGGAATAGCTGTCTTGAAGCTGAAGCGTGCAACTGTTTTGCTGACTTGTAGATAGGGACTGCGGAATTTACTGCCGTGAATGACGAGTTTCATTCAACACATGGTTCGGAAGAGGACGATGAGGAAGAGAACAAAGATGCCGAGTCCGAAGTTAGTGAAAGCGAGGATGAGCCTACGAGCCCAGAGCATGGACTTGTGGCATTTCCGGAAGACATCCCGAGGGCTTTCTCGCCATGGTCTGACGACTCGGACCTTAGCACCGATTTGGATCAGCATTCACGAGACGCGGGCTCACCAGTAACGACAAAGTCATCCTTGGATGGCACCAAGATTGACGTTACTCAAGTCATAGATCACCTTGCTCGCCTTACTTTGGCCATTCGAAAAGCTGGTACCAGCTCAAGAGCGCACAAGGCGGACAGGCGATTCAACGCCGATGATCAGCCGTCATTCCGCCGGCATCTTAATGTCGTGGTGCTTGCTAGAGGGATGGAAGAGGGTCGGTCAGACCATACCATTAACCCAAACAATCTGACTGCCATCCAAGACCGTCTCATCACTGCGAATCTGCTGCGAAGGAACCGGTTTCTCTATTCTCAGCGTCACGCAAGGAAACTCGCTACAGAGGTAGAGCCGCAGAACGCTCCGCAGGGATTTCAGCTCGGAGATGATATGCCGATTATCGTGGAAGACAAGGGGGAGCCGAAACCCGAAGAAGAGATCATACCAGAGCCAGGAGAGCAAGTATCCGAGGCAATTGAAGCACCCGCTCAAGTGGTAGTAGAAACGGTGGCCGAGCCACTCTCCAAAACACAGCCACCAATCTTGTCGGCCACCTCAGCCTCTGGTATGACTCGAGCCATCGATCCTGGATTTATTCACAATGTGACGCCCTCACGGTTTGCAAAGACGGAGATTACGACAACATCTGCTAAGATTGTCTACCCAAAACCGCCCGCTATGCCGCTGGGCATGCATTTTTTTAAATGCCCTTGCTGCTGCCAGGCCTTGCCTGAGATGTACAGGCAACCATCTCTATGGAAGTAAGTCCAACGCACGATCCTTCACCTTTGTGCAGGTAGAGATTCTAAAATGACAGTAGAAAGCATCTGATGACTGATATCGCCCCATATACTTGCATCATTGAAGACTGCCCTACACCGGATCGACTCTTTGTCACCCGGGCAGAGTGGGACCAACATACAAGGAACGATCACCAAAAATGCTGGCAGTGTTTGCCTTGCTCCCCAATGGGCAAGGCGCCGTTAGTGTTTCCCTCCGTCGAGGCTTTCATGGAGCATCTTCGCGTGGTTCACTCTGACACAATCAATGAGGAGCAGTATTCCACACTGGTCCCCGAATCGGCGAGACCAGTCCCTACCGGTATCAGCTGTTGCCCAATGTGCAACTCGAATGGCCCAGCAGACTCGCCTGTATTATTCAACCATATAGCAGAGCATTTGCATTCCTTTGCTTTGCGCTCTCTGCCCTGGCCTGGACGCGAATCTCTGCACACCGATTTCAACGAGCAGGATGATAATCCGGACAATATGGACGACGGGGACGATGATGATGCGGAAAGCTACTTTCTGTATAATGACTATTTCGATCAGGGCTCTGACATCGCGTCGCGCCAATACAACCTTACCAGTGGCTCAAATCGCGATTCAGACGGATTGCCGTCGCTGCACTCGAGCCAGGCTTCTGAACGACCTGCAACGCCATCGGACAAAGGGTCTGAAGTTGCGGATGCCACTAGTCCCCCTCCTGATGACGACGCTGTGGTTGAACCTGGAGAACCATTGCCAATCATACAAGCTTTGTACGATACCTCCAAGGGCACGCCGATAGAGCTCGTAGCATCAGCAGACTCTGTGCCTGAGGTGGTACAAGGCGAGTGGCCACAGGAGTGTGCCCGAGGATTTCCCCTCGACATAGATGACCCTGAGACAATTCGGCTGAAAGAGCTGATGTTGAACCGTATGCAAATGAATTACAAGTGGAAGGTCCATGCAGAGGGGCCAGAGAGTCAGGACCTCAACAGGATACATCATTGCATGGCAGATGGCTCTCCAAATCAAGACTTTCTGGCGAAAGTTGTCGAGTTCGAGGCTCAAGGCAACCTGACAGAAGCAATCTTGTGGCAAAAGAGGGCAGTGGACCATTTTAGAGATGCGCTGGGATTCGCGCATCATTTTGTCATCGAGAACATTGACAAACTGGCTGAAATGCATTGGGATGCGTCGGACAAGAAAGAGGCAGATTATTTTCTTAGTAAAGAAGTTAACATTTTCATCGAAGAAGTTGGTATTCATGGTAGCCAGGATCCTACGTGGACAATCAATGGGGCATACAATTTAGCAACGGTATGTGCCAAATACCGCCTCGCACATCCTTGGCCGATAAACTATTTAACGGGCTCATCGACGATTTCGAACAAAGATCCGAAAAGCTAGAGGACGGGACCCAACATATCGAAGCCGCTCGAGAGAAATACTTAAACTTCTTGAAAGACCAGAACCGTTGGAAAGACTTGAACCATTGGAAAGACCAGAACCGTTGGAACGACCAGAAACGTTGGAAAGAAATCGTGGTTATCGAGCGAAATTCTGTCGCACGCGTCAATGCAGACCTTAATTTTGGGCCTGATACTACCCAGGCAGCTGATGCACTCAGTCGCCTCGCCCATGCTTTGCGTCAAATACACCAGACACAAGAGGCGGCGGAGATTGAGGAGAGAATCAAAGCTATAAGACTTTTCGGACAGGATACAGCGCCTGAACAAAGAGAGGCTTTGAAAATATTTGAGCGGATAAGGCAGGCAGAAATCAGGACGTTGGGACCGTGGAATCCCGCCTCCCTTCCCACGCTAATATGTTTGTTTCGATTCTACAGCCACATGGGCCTTTCTGACGATGCTATTGATGTCGTTCAAGAGATAGTCATCTGTAACACACAATTATGGAGTAAGGGTCATTTGGCTTCAAGTGGCAAGGAACTAACAGACTACTATTGGCGACTGTTTGACTGGAAGAAGGCAGAGAAAGCCTTGAATCTATATGACTGGCTCAAACCCAAGGATTTTTATCTCATGGAGGGGGAAGCGAAGCGGAAGCCCTATCTTGAATTGGGCCTCGCGGAATTAGGTCAGCGAGCGCCACGCTCGTTTGCACGACCAGATATGGCCGCAGGACTTCCCATTGCAGAGTTGGCAGACACATGTGTTGATTATGGTAGTTCTGCTCCTTCTGACCCGGCAAACGAGGCACCCAGCCCTAAACGCCGATCTGTGACAGGCGGCTTCAGTAAAGCACTGCGATTCTGGCGCAGAGACAAGACATCAGACAAGCAATAGAATTAAATATGTACATGAGAAGTAAATTAAGGTTACAACTGTCAATATGAGTGGTAGAATCCTTTGCTCTTCTTTGTGAGCTTCAACAGGCCACCAACAGTTGATGTATATATATACTCTGTGTCAGGCTGGCCTTGTGGTGTGCTATTTGAACAGCAACGCCCTTCTCGGTGCTTACTACATCAAAACAGTGGCACAAAACCGACGTTGAAGGATATGCATATTTGCAAAAACGGGAATCGAGATTGGATATCAAATCATTGTTATTTTGGGCCTGATACCTATTGCTTATCTGGTTGCCAGTCGGTAGCTCTGTGGTTCTGGTTTAGAAGTACCGGACTAAATAGGTCGCTACCTTCACGCCCACACCAAATCCTTGCAGCTGTATCATGTTGAGAGGGGATTGGTAATGATCAAGTCTCACTATCGAAGCCGTCTGTGTGGCTCTAGTCGTTTGGAAAGGGGCTGCAATCCCGCTGGCATTGGCCGGGTGAGGCTGGATCACATGACTTTATTCCTTGAAATGTTACAACATATCGTATAGCTGCGCTTAGATTGTGCTTCTTACACAACAGTCTACAAGCTGACATATAAATCCAAATCACAAGAGAGAATGGCTTCTACGCCTACTTATTTCTTGGCGCCCAACTTCGAACACAAGCTGTCATCCAGCCCAATTCAGCTTGGCGTTCTGCTCGCGGATCCCTTGAAGCCCACCAAGCCCCTCTCGACGCCGTCCTCTCCACCTGAATTCGACTCCATAGTGCAGACGTCGTACGCCATCTCCAGGACTTCAGACAATGCTGTTAATACTGGTGTGCACGCTACCTTCTTATCCTTTGCCGGTGCTTCTGTCAATTCTGCCAATAACTTCAATGTCATACAGTCCTTCGACATTAACACGCTTGAGACGAGGAGGTTGAAGAGTGAGCCGCAGGACGACGATGAAGATCTCCTAGCTTGCTTGCAGGAGCCGAAAGTGCAGGCCGCCATTCGAGGAGGTCTATATGGAGCACGTCCAATCTACATGATCAGTGGGCTGAAAATCGCCCGTGGCCTTTCCGTTCAACGCGAGGAATCCAAATCCACGAGAGGATCAGTGGGCGGCACAGTTCCGATCGTCGAGGGCATCTCTGCTGGAGCTGAGATTGGCGGAGAGAAGCGATTTGGCACAAGCACCACTTTTAAAATGGCACCCGAAGAAGACATCATTTTTGCTTATCAGGTCCACAAAATCAAGCCAACGAGTCGCAAGGTGACCAGTGCCTCGGTGAATGTGCATGAAGCCAGCGCTGCCTTCTTACATGGCAACGATGAGCATAGTGGTTTCAAAGGCTTGGAGGTTGTTTCTGTGAGCGCGGATTCTGTTATAAGTGAGGACGAGTACGATAGTGAGGGGGAAGATGAACAGCACCTGGAGCTCAAGGGTAGCGATGGAGAGTACTATATTCACATGGGTCAAGCTTAATGCATCTTGTCAACAGATATAATATTATACTATGTAACGATAACTTCCCACTTGATCTCCCATCACAAATCAGATTTACACCCGCTACTCTTCGCAAAAAGGTCGCTAACCGTCTTCAATACCTGACTCAAATGACCTTCCTTGTACCGGCCGCAGACGAGTGACAAGCCTATCCTGAGGCCTTTTGCTCCCCTAAGACAGCAGCAAGAATTACAACTACACTGTTGGCATTCCTGTCGATTTACGTCACCCGGAGGTGGACTCATTTTTAAGGGGAATGATGTCGCGCTTCTGTCATCGCTGGCTTTGCCTTGTACATTAATTCTAATGTGTTACGCCGCCACGTAGAAACAGTGTACTGAATGATGTATAGCACGTACTTACTCTTGTGCTGAATATAGTTGCTGCTGGTAATCGATCCTAGTGCTTTGTTTTGGACAATAACGCTGGCTTGTGTTCCATCAGATGTCCGTACTCCGCCATCACATTGTGAACCCGAAGTCTAGAGAAGGATTCAAATGAGATTGAACTGGCCGGCGACATGTTTAGGCTTTCCGAAACTATTGCCCTGCCAGGACAGATATGTCATTAATGAGTGTCGCAATATATCAGAGAATCGGAAGACAACGCACCAGCGAACGGAGAGCACTCACGCGACTTGTGCTTGGTCTCCCTCCTCTGGAAATCAAGATTCCCTTCAGAACTATTCGTCTCACTATTAACCAGGTTATTCGGTAAGGGCTAGCTCATGTACCAGCCGAGGATCAGCCACAGCACTCCGACAGCGCAGCACTATTGCGTCCAACCGGCCTTGAAGTATATACATACTACAACGAAAGGGGGGATTGTAAGGCTAAGACGGGTTCGGGGTTAATAGCGTCTTGAGACACATTTGGCATGTTTCCCAGGATATTCGAGAGACAATATACCTCCACACATATTGAGAGCACTCGTGTTGCATTAAATTGCATGCATGTAGAGCCCAACTGCGAAAAGGCTCCCGCGTTAAACAAATTGGCGTCAGCAGCGTACACTGAGTTATCCTAGCTTGACGTCTGGTACTCCGCACCTCTCCAGTTAATAGTGAGGCGTCTCTAACGTGAAAATCTCCAATGGGGTTATTGTGCATTTCTTTGTCGCGTGACGACGCCCCAGACGCGCTCTGGGCTAAATGCAAGCTTTCCAAGTCTTAGAATTTAATCAAGTTATAGCGGCAGAAATATTATTCTCTTAAGAAGTTCTAAATTTCTGAACTAGGACTATCATCCTGGACACGTGGTGGCACAACTCGTGGTGGGAAGTGAGCTTCGAAGGCACTCAGGAACTGAAACATTAGATCCTCTCTGCCGGCCTGAGCCATTACACCGAGTCCATCCGGTCTTCCATCTTCTGGGATGACTCCAAGGGGCGCGGTAGCGATTGGGTAGCCTGTGTGCTTGGCAGATGAGTTTTCAATTAAATGAGGAAATAGGTTGCTAGATTATACCGGACGCAGCCGAGACGAATACCATAAGGCTGTCCAACGGGAAGGCAAGCATATTCAAGTTCTGCTCGCGGAACAGTTTGTCGATACCATTGTCTTTAGAAATCAACTTCATCCGCTCCTTGACAGTCTCATATACTTCTTGTGATGGAGGATCCCGCGAAGCCTTCAGCAACTAGTTCTGATCTGGGTGGCCTTTGGGGGAATTCCGGTCAGCATACTACAACCAACGCAGAGCTCGATACATACTCTCGGGCAATTCCACCTCCCTATAGTCCAAGTTGAATTTGATGATATCTTCAATCGCTTTCAAACCTGGAATCTTGACCTCGTCGAGCCAGTTTTCAACTGCTTGCTTGCCTTCGTACGCTTTTGGTAGTTAGCGTTTAGTCATTAGAAGACCTCCAGACACTACCTACACATGATGACGTCGATCGGATTCTGCCCCTTATACCACAGATCGGTGGCGGGCGGTATGTCGACTAGATAGACTACAGATCCTTTGGTGGCATGTTTCTTAATGCGCTCAAGAGCTGCGAAGTAGATTTCGTTCTACATAACTATTAGCCTTCACGATAAGAACAGGATTAGGATACGCACTATCTGTTTTAGTATAACCTCGTCCAGGTCTACAATGTTCGGGTGAAGAGACTATTTTGTAGGATCGAGAAAGCCTATCCGGAGCGAATCGTAATTCTTGGTCAGGAACTTCAGATAGCCTTCCTCTGACAGAAGACCTCGCTTCTCTTCCGTTAGAGCAGTCTGACTCAGAAGAGCTAGATCTGCGGTTGATCTAGCAAGACCGCCTACGACATCTAGCTCTGCAGAACTTTGGAAAACACCATCCATGCTCACAGCGTTAAGTGTGGGTTTCAAGGCGTATAACCCGGCTCTTGAAGCTGGCATGACTATGGAGCCAATCGACTAGGTGCCCAGAGACAACGGAGCATCGCCTGCTGAGACGCCTACTGCAGAGCCGGTCGAAGAACCGCATGGATCCTGAGAAATGAATCAGCCTGAGCTAGCATGAGAGATGATGGCTCGATTGTACACTCTGTCCGAGGCCTGTCTCGTTTCCCTTGCGAGCGAGATAAGCAGACTGTGTTTGTCCTCCGATCGCTGACCATCCATTCGAATTCACATCGCCCCTATGGTGAATTAGACCTGCGAGGAAAACTTGAGGGCACTAGCTTACTTGAAGTTGCAAAACTCCTACATCTTACACGTTAACACAAGAACTCACGAAAGAACAGGGCTTGCTCACGTTCAAGTTTGTCTTGCCAAGCACGATGGCACCCATTTCCTCGAGCTATTCTACAAGGTCAGAGTCTCCACGCCCACGGCGTACCGGTCACTGACCTTGGTAACAATGCTAGCGCTTTTCGGAGCAATCGAATTCTTAAAGGCAAGACTGCCCAACGTCGTTGCAAGTTCGAGGGACGGTGCTGTCGCAGTGGCATCCTACTTATGCGGTGTCAGCTAAGTCACCAGGGTAGTTTGTGAAATGACCGACTTTGACTAGTATCATTGATGGGTACACCGTGAAATAGACTCCTGGCACGACCTTCTGTTCGCTCGCGATCGAGTTGCGCCGAGCGCTCCATCAGAATGTGGTTGGGGACAATGGAAATCATGGCATTCAGCTTCGTACCCCGCTGATCGTGTTTGTCGATTTGCGCAAGACATGCCTGGACCAGTTCGACGCTGGTCAGCAGACCAGTATCCAGCTTTCTCTGCAAGCCTGCCGAATCGAGACTCAACAGCTCCGTGGTTGAGAGCTTCGGCGCCATATTGAAGAGTCGATGGAAATAAGCCGACGGTAAAGGAGAGTAAGACGAGCGACAGCTAGATGGGAGCTTGCAAGCTCATTTCAGGCAGGTTAATTGCCTCATGTTGGGTTCGGGGAGTGGCCAAAGCGGAAGTGCACCATTGACCTCGGCCGACTACATTAACCCCAGATTTGACAAGGATCTTGTAAACGGCTTGATGGATTTTACCCTGACAGTGAATCAAGAAAATGAGGGCTTGCCTTCCACGAGGGCTTGGCTGTTGACAGTTGGGAGTCTGGTCCCTTTATCGGCTTTCTCGGTTTGATGGCTGGGATGACTTAGACATCACATCTCGGTCAATCACGGCCAGTGTTACTACTATCGCCTTGACACAAACTATTCAGAAACTTATCCGAAGCAGGCTGTAAAATCTTCTCTGCTCTACTAGTAATATTTGTTAAAGATTTTAGGGAACATTTTTTATGCTCTAAAGCCAGTAGGAAGGTTGATCTGCTTGACACCGAATCCTTTTTTACTTAAACAGCATGGGCCAGGAATGACTCCAGAAGATCGCCGGATTGGTGACAGGTAGTATATCACCGAAACATATAACTACGAATTTAAGGTTTCTATGTGTGACAAGGGCTAAAGGCTTAGAGCAAGAGGACCCAATTCATCTAATAACAGTCTTTAGTATTAAAGGTCCTTGGTTTTCCTTAAGGCCTAGTTGACTAAAGAGCTCTTTAAATACAAGAAGTCCATGGGGGTCTCTGCCCTAGGCCCTGTGATCGTAGCCCTTGTGTAACCCCGCGTGAAAAAGAATAATCCGATGGCAGGTCCAAGGACAGGTCCGAACAGAGGCCTCATGGTCCAAGCAGCAAGGGCCTTCCCACGATCCTGGGGAATAAACAAGTCTGCCACTATCCCACCCCTAATAGTGAGAACCGCAGACCTAACGATTCCTTTAAAGCCAATCATCATGTTAAGCTTGGAGCTAACAGCACAAGCAATAGTGAAGATAACGAATAGTAAATTCGTCATTTAATACACAATTGAGCGGCCGTAGAGCTCTGCTATTGTTAGTAGGGTATATGGATGGTTGAATCGAGCGGGAAAACACACACCCGAGAGAGACGCAATAACCAATAGGCCTGCCCCATGTCCCAGGAGGTAGATGGTCACCACGAATGAGGTGAGGATGGCGCTCGTTGACCTGAACTCAACCAGACATTCAGGAACGCCGGGAGCGAACATTGAAGACGCAAGAGGTCTGGTTGAACTAACATCAATATCTCTTCTTGAGTTGGGGGCAACATAGGATGGACTTTATAAACGACATGGTTGACAGCAATGCCAAGTTTTAAATCTTTTATATATTATAATTCACCTTTATATATCTTTATTTAGGGTATTATATTAGAGTTATAACCTTTTTATATTATATTTATAGCTATTATTTCCCTTTTTTATTCTCTTTTTAAATTTAATTTTATTAAAGCTAAAATACTACTAGTATATAGTTTTTTTTTCTTTTTTTTATATTTTATAAGATTATAAAGCTATTATTTTATTACTAATTATTTACTTCTTAAAACTTCTATAAGTACTAACTAAGTTTTAAACTTTAATTAGAAATATAAAGTAAATAATAAGAGTTTTAACTAGACTTTTATAATTAATAAAATTTCTGGCCTTATTTTAAGCAAGTATAATATAATAGCACAGTGTATTACTTAGTTATACCTTAATAACTTATTTTTATAATTAATTTATATTACTAGTATATAAATAATAATTAAATTATAAAAGCTCTCTTAAAATAAGTTTAAAATAACTAAAAAGTCTTTAAGTATTCTAGTAATTATTTATAAAATATATTACTAAATTTTCTAAAATTATATTATAAGTTTATTACTTTTATAATTATAAATTTATTATTCTTTTATTAGCACTTAATCTAAGTATTTCACTGAGTTTCCTATAATATAAGCTAGCCCTCCCCTAATAATATATCTAATATCTAATATCTAATATCTGTCTAAAAAATTCGAAATAAAAAACCCTGACCCTTTTACCCCACTCCCTTACAAAACTGAAAAGAATTCAGTCTGATATACCCGTCAGTAGTGCCTAGGATCACTTCTCCTGTCGTGATGCCTTTCCTAGGTATTAGTAAATAATATGTCACGGTCTAAGAGCACGAATAAGGTCTAGTACGACTTAGATAAAGCGATTTATAAGGAGAGTAAGAGCTTCTAAAAGAAGCTCTAACTCGAGCTACCTAAGTTCTAAAGTAGGGCTGTTCCCTTACACAAAGACTGAAGTCCTAGCACCTATCCACGATCCGTCCCAATACCCTGAAACGCAATTACCCAGATCTTAGTTTATACTAATAGACTAAGTTAGAGTACGGTCCCAAGCACCAGCGAGACTCACGGGGATCAAGTGCCCTCTGTCTCTCACGCACACTAGCCCCCCATTGCGTGAAGCGTTGCACGGATACTCCCACCGTCTTCCTCCCACATCACATTTACTATGTCACTGGGACAAGCCGCACGCACACTGTTGTAGTGCGCTTCGTAGCATTGTCGTTGGCTTCGCTGGTCTAGGCAAGTCACGTAACTAGCCAACGCCCCCCGACACTGAGGGTAATGATCGTTTGGCCCGCCACTAGAGGAATCCGTCGCGATAGCTGGCCGTGCAGCCGAAATCAGGAACAGAACTCCGCAAAGCTTAGAGAAGAGGAACATGTTGAGTTGATACTGTATTAGCCCCTAGCCTGGGTACTCTTGAAATTCTTTTGAAAATAGAAGCAGATCTCAGAAGTGCGTTAATAGGAATAATTCCGAATTTAAGGTTTTTAGGGTGAGGGTTAAGGTTAAAAATCTCACAGAAAAGGGTAGCGTTAATTTGTAGAAGACTATAAGCGATAGTACACTAGAAGATTTCCTTAGAAAACCGCTAGTTTCGCCGTGTATAGCTTATTAGGGTAAGAAGTGTTAGAGAACGCGGGGGAGGTACGCCTTATATAGACGATTTGGGCGGGAAGAGCCTTCCCTGCCCGTCTTATCTTTTTAGGCAGCAACTCCACTACACGACTTTCTATTAGTTACGGACGCGCCGACCGTCGCGTCTCTGCATTATTATAATGCAAGGACGTGACAGGTGTGCTAACCAATCGGATCTCCTCTCCGGGGGGCCGAAATAACCTCTCCAACGGATCATACGATAATACCTTCTTAAGACAGAGAGGTATCCGGAAAACTCCGAGAAGCGAAAGGAATAGGTTAAGGTAAAGGTCAGGGGTTTAAACTCTAAACTAGTAACCTCTTAAAACTTGTTTTCTTAAAAAAAATATATTAAATAGACACGGAGAAGATCTAACTAGGAGGCATAAATATTGCTCCCACTAATCACAATTTCAAGCCGCTAATAAGAATAGTTTCGTGTTGTCTTATTATTAGTAACCCTCTTCCTTTAATAAGATTTTTACGTTTATATCCTATTAAAAGGGTTAGGTCTCGTAAAGTTATCTGAATAACCTTGAATATCATACTATGCGGTATTAATGCAACTACATGCCTCTTCCTGATAGATTTAGCATAAGCAGTTTAAAAGTGATTCATGGCATGTTTATAGTGGGGGGGAGGGGGGATTTACATGTAAGGACAAGGCATCTCCACAAGAACCTAGAAGTACCCTAGTATAACCCTGTAAAATGCTGAAAGATATATGCTTGGACACTTGGAAACTTGAAACTCAATATGATGACCTGGGGTGTGAGGAACAGGCTTTACCCTGAAATGATTTTAACTTTAAGCATAATTAAGGCTGTGTCATGCTACGTGTCAACGTAAATCTAGATGACCTGACGCCAGCTATCAACTAGCTAGGTTATCTGGTCACTCACCAAGTCATTGAACTGCTGATTCTAGCTGCCGAATTTGCAAGAACGTAACCAGAGTTCTTCGATGATGTCCGTGGAGATTGATGGACCTCGGCGCTGCACTCAGTCCGGTTTGTGTAAGTTAAATTCATTTCGCCTAAGTTGCCACACGCAACTGTATGATCGCAAGCTCGGGGCTCGTTGCTCTCTCCCTTTCCTCCTTCATTTCATCCATTTTTCAGCGCGTGAAAATACGACTCATGAGTGGTAGTCGTTAAGTAGCCCATACCAAGTTCTATATTGTCCTGTCGTCCACATCTCGCGTAACTCGTCCCGACTCGTAACAACGCAGAATGAGATTAGAATTGGGATCTTAAGCCTGTACAGTTGTTTAAGTAACTGGCCTTTACCACACCCCAGTGGCATAGATGCAGGATTCTGCGTTGACTAACACTAATTATGGATTGCAACTTGCCTCCCTTGACATGAAACCCTCACAGGGAGGCATAGCTCAGCCGCTAGCTCGTGTGGCAGGGTTACTAGGCTGCCGTCACGCTAGCGCGTTCCGGCGCTGGCGCAACTTAGCTGGGTGCTTCGCGGGGATTCCACGCGTTCTCACCGAGTTCACGATTAGGTAGCTTTCACACCTATACCTCAAAATACTTAAGCGCGAAACAGACAAATCGGCTATGGTATATTTCTCTATCAATTATACCTACCAATCCCCGTTATTAGGGGCTTATTGTCTCAACTCGGCACCTTCTAACGAGAGAAGGTCTGGCTGGAACGACAAGTTGGCACGCTACGCTTACCTGGCCAATAGGTGCCCCGCGGCCTTGTCATCAGACCGCCTCATCCTTACAACGGTATTGGCAAAGACAATAATACTTTGTCGCATGGGCTTGCAAAATAGCTCTAGCTTGCTCTAGGATCAGGCACCCTAGGATCCCACTCTTGATAAATATTGCCTTGTCCATGTCCCATACGACCGCGACTTATACATCACGACTGCTGGCGCTGTCTGCTGCACTAGCAACACTAACTTGGATTGCGCTGCTACCGGAGACAGATTCGATGAGGACAGTAGCATATCTAGTAGATGTATTAAGGCTAGCCACCACGTTTTATTTAGTATAGAAGAGCAACTTATGTCGCCCGTGTGAGGATCAGCTTCATCGTTTTCAATTTGGTTAACCCGTATAATATAAGGAGGAAAAAGGTCGTGGACGTTATGACAACGACAATCCGCCCCGAGGCCGTGCTGACGATGTTGCAAATCACAATTAGTCCCAGCAGTAGAAGTGTTATCAAGAGGAATAGTAGATAGTAGTGCTCTGGCAGTGTACTGAATCTGCGAGCCGGAATAGATATGGACATTCGGATCCTTCGAGGCGCTGCGAATCCGGCTCTATGCAATTGTCAGCCTGACCTGATGCCTCACGCCTGTCCTTACCTTTTGGAAATTCCGCCAGAGTCGGATGGTTTGTCCTCTACCCATGCTTCAAGCTCCACCATAGCGCTGTCGCCCACCGGAGCTAGGGACACCAGCTCATGGCGCTGTCCTAAATACGCAGTCTCCTCTCGGGCCAGACAGCCAGTGCCTTCAAGCCAATTCTGCAGGCTCTCGACGTCTCTTGGCTGGGGAGGGCCGAAACTTAGTATCCGGTTCGTTCTCTCGATGAACTGGTCTATTTTTGTCAGAGGCCGCGATACATGGTAGGCGTTTGCCTTACCGTAATCAGCAAGGTGAGAATCAATCTCAGACAGTAAAGGTATCGGTTCCGCATTTCGATCGCATCGGCTTTCCCAAGGTAAAAGGGAGAGGTCTCTTCGCAATCCACCTGTTCAAGCTTCTCCTCGAGCACAGACAGCTTGTCCTGCTTCTGCAACTCTTACTCTCCTTTTGAATAATCGCCTTATCCAAGTCGCACTTGACCTTGCTCGTGCCCTTGTACCGTCACGAATTACACGAACCTGACGCACGCGACTGCAAAGTCCAATCGTCAAGTGCCAGGATGCGTGCCCGTGATGGTTCGTTCTCGGCGACCCGTCATCAGCAACTAGTGCGACTGGCCCTTAATCCACCAAGCTGCTCGCGAACAAAGTCGTTTGCCAAGTTAATGCAATGAAATTGTAACGGGCTGAGCCCGGTGTAGCTCGGTCTCTACGCTCGCCTTCGGGCCCGGCCCGCCGGCCGGGACCCACCGACATGACACGCGAAATATTACCTTTCCCTATTCTGATACCAAGTGGAGACGTGTCAAAGCAGACAAAAGCCTATGCAAGATTCCAATTCAGAGTCGTGGCCTCACAGTAGGGTCCTATTAGCTGGCACTATAAGAATAACGTCATGCAGAATTATCGACCTATATGCTTTAAAACGTACAAGACGCCCAGTATCTACTAGCCCAGTAGCAGACAAATAACTTACAAGTTGTTGGCTGATAATAGCGTCGGTGATCCAGTTTCAAAAACTATGCCCTAATTCCCAGGTCAGGATTTTCGTGTGATTCATAGTTCCAGTTTCAGTATAATTATGCCAGAATGCATTAATCTGCTATGTTCTATTATCTTGTTCCCAAGCGGCTAGACAGGATTTGTGCCCCTCCCCCTACTTCTTTTTTTGGTCTTATTATGCAGGGCTAGAGAGCGGGTAGTTTAATGCGAATCCTGGGCGGGGTGGGACGTACAGACAAAGGTGTGTAATTCGAAGCGGTATTTTATGGGGTACTTGGGGGGGGGAGAGCTAATCCATTATACTGAAGGGTCCTCTTTGTACAGTACTTCCAAGGTCGCTGCCCTTGCTGCATAAACTGCTTTATGCCTTGAGGAACAAAAGGTCTTTGTTTTTTTGCCTTGAGGAACGAAGTTCTGAGAGGACTTCTGCCCTAACCTAAAAAGCCTCACTGGGCCCCCCTTGTCGCGCGGGTTAGCTAGATTTAAAACCTTAAATAAAACGGCGAGTATAAATACTAGGATAAAGCTTAAAATACTACGCTACTTCTTGTATATTAGAGTTATAAGTAAAAGAAGTAGAATTATTTAAAAGCTAAGAGTTTTTAAGTTAAGTAATTATTAGAGCTATTATATTAATTAATAATTTAATTAAGCTTTTAAGTAAATTATATATTTTTTTTATATAAAACTTTAATTTATTTTATAAGAATTCTATATAAAAATATATTAGTTTTTATAATATTAATTTTTTATTTTTATTTTTATATTATTTAAAAAAGTTTTATAAAATAAATAATTATAATTAAATAATATATTTAATATTAAGCCTTAAATCGTTTTTACACAAGAGACAGCAACGTAGCTAAGACCTGTCTGAAAGTCCCGGCAAGCAGGATAGTTTCTCGTACACGATACACAATATCGGAGGAATTTTGGTTGATTACGTATCAATTAATTGCTCAGAGCTGTATCGTGTATCGCTTACTGTATCGCGATACGGCCTTGGCATAGTGTTGCAGGAAGACTATCAACTTCTACAAGTAGTATTATTACTATTACCTTTCTATTTTTAATGGCAAACTCGCAAAATATAATCCCTGACCTTATCCAGCTCTTCAGATATTCCTTTCTCTCTATATTAGCGGCGCCAAGTTGTATTTACTCCCACGATATTTGTCGACGAGCTTCCAAGAATACGCGTTCCAGCTCCGCAAATATAAGCGGGATCGAAAGGATATCTATTACTATCTGGGAAAGATACTATTACAGTACTATTACAACCTTGCTTAAAGTACTTATAAAGCATAAACTATTAGTTTATTATATAGTTATAGCTCTAAATAACTTTTTCTTTTCTTCTCTTAAAAGTATAATTATATTATTACTTATACTTTAAATTTACTTTATAATAATTTATATTTTTTTTAATTATATTATTATTTACTTTATTTCTTATATTAATATAATTATTAATATATAATTAGTTATTATACTTAAAAAGTAATTATAAAATTATAAAGCTTTTTAATTAATATATTATTATTAATACTTAAAAAAATACTTATAACTTAAAATAACTTTTAAGTTTAATATTTTTACTTAAAAAGCTAATTTTTTTAAAAAGTATTAAAGTATTCTCTTATATTTATATTATTATTACTTATATTAATATTACTTATAATTTATTTCTTATTTTTAAAGTTAATAAAAATATATATTATACTAATTAAATATATAAGTATTATAAGTATATTTAATTATTTTTTTATATTAAAACTAACTAAAAGGCCGCTACTAGTTAGCGCTAGTTTCTAGGTAATAAGCGGATTCTATTATAAGTATATATAAGCTACTTATATTAATTATTAATATTATTAATTATTACTTAAAATTAATAAAAAAGTTTTTACTTTAAAATTAAAACTTTTTTTTTTAATTAAAAAAAAAAAGTAATTATTATTTAAAAAGTTATAATTACTTATTTATATATATTAAAAATAATAAAAAACTAGAAAAATAAATTATTTATATATATATTATAATATATTAAATATACTAGTATAATTAGTATTATATTATAATTACTAGTTAAAGCTATTTTATAATAACTTTAATTATTATTATTATAAAAATAAATTTTATATATTATAATAATTTTATACTTATAATTTATATTAAATTATATTAAAAACTTAAAATACTTATATATATAATATATTTATAAGGTTTTATTTTTATTTTTAGTTAATTATATTCTTTTTTATTTAAGTTATTTATATTTTTTATTATTAAAACTTAATATAATTAATTATAAATTCTTATTTTTATATATATATATATTTTATAAGTATTATAATTACTTATTAATATTTATTATAATTATTTATAAATTATTATATATTAAAAATAAATTAATAATATAAATAAAAGTATTAAAAAGCTTAATATAAGTAAATTACTTATTATAAATTTTAAAAAATTAAAATTAATAAAATTAAAAAAATAATATAATTATAATTAATAATAAATTAAAAGCTTTTTATAATAAAAAAAATACTTATTATTAAATTAAAAATTCTAATTTAATAAAAATTAAAAAAAATTATAAAATTATAAAAAACTTAAAAAAAAAGCTTTTAAAAAAATAAAGTTTTAATATAATAATAAAATATTATTATATTAATTATTAAAAAAATTAATAAAATTAATAAAATTAATAAAATTAAAAGTAAAATTATTAAATAAATTTATATTAATAATTCTACTTTTTTTAAAAAGAATAATAATAATATAAATTATTATTTAAATAATTATTACTTTTACTTTTATTTTTATTTCTTAACTTAATACTAGACTTTACTCTTAATTATTTAAAGTATTTTTATAGTTAAGTAAATAAAAGTAATAAATTAAAATAATTCTTAATATTAATAGTAAATTTAAAAAATTATTTTTTATTATTTATTTTTTTAATTATTTTACTTTAATTTAAAAGCTTATTTAATTAAAATTATATAAAAGTTAATAATATAACTTTTTTTCTATAATATTATAAATAATAATTATATTAAATAATAGCTTATTTTACTTTTATTATAACCTTAAAGAAATTATTTTATAAGTTGTTCTTAATTTTATAAAATTTTATAATTAAAATAAAAAAACTAAAATTAATTATATTACTTTAATAAGTAATAAAGTTAAAGTATAAAATAATTAAATAAGTTATTAAATATATAAATAATAAAAAAGCTAAAAACTTAAAAAGTTATAAGTTTTATTAAATTAATAAAATTAATATTTTTAGTATTATATAAAGTTAACTAGTTAATTTATTAAATAAAATTCTAGTTATTTATTATTATTATAGCTTTTTTAATAATATAAGTTAAGCTTTTAATTTTTTAATAAAAAATAAAAAGTTAATATTTTTTTTAATTCTTTTTAAAGCTAAGTTTTTAATTAAAAAAAGCTTAATAATAAAATTTCTTAATAATAAAATTATATTTTTAAATTTAGAATTTTTTAATTAATTAATATTAAATAATTTTAAAAAGTATAAAAAATAAATTTTATATAAATATTATATTAATTTTAATAATTTAAGTAATTTTTAATATTATTAATAAACTTTTATTTATTAATAAAATTACTTATTAGTTTTTTTTTATTATAATAAATATAAATAATAGAAATTAAATTAATTTAAAACTCTTAATTTTTAAATTAAAAATTTATTATATAAAATTAATAAAAATATTAAAATATATTAAATAAATAAAAAGTAAGCCTTTACTTTTTTAAAGTATATTATTTAATTATTATATAATTTATAATTATTTATATAATTATTAAATTAATTAGAACTATTAAAACTTATTTATATTAAACTCTTATTATTTAGGAAAAACTTAAGAATTAATATATATATAGCTTTTAATTAAATTAAATTTAAATAAATTCTAAATATACTATTACTTAAATATTATATTTTATATTATATTACTATTTATATAATACTTATAACTTGTATTTTACTATCGTGCATTGCTAAATACAGTTTAATAAACTCTACCTCTTGTGGTTTTATAGGTGTTATAACCTAGTTATATACAAGAAGCAAGCTGCAAGTTAAGCCGGCTATATAAGCTATAAAGCAGTACAAGCAAGATAAATAATAAAAGAATAATTAGAATAATAAGCTTATTATAATAATAATTACTAGATTATAAGTAATTATATACTTATAATTACTTAGAATTATAATAAAAGGTAATTATATTACTATTAAAAGAAAGTAATTTTTATACTAAGAAATAGTATATAAGGACCCTTAATTTTACTCTATTTTATTAATAGTAAATATATATATATAAACACTAATTACTAAGACTTATATTATCCTTTATAAGTTATAATATATAACTTATAATTCTTACTTTAATATTATAAGTAATTATAATTATATTAAATATAATATATATAAATATAATTAAATAGTTTTATAAAATTAATTTAATTAATTACTTTTTTTTTAAAAAAAA
>AZNH01000173.1:1671-30305 GCA_000814955.1 Metarhizium guizhouense ARSEF 977 | reverse complement strand
CCCCACTTGACAGCAGTCCGCATGCCACGCCAGGCCCTAGGCCATTCGAGACGGGACGCGGTACCGCCACGGGTCCCGTGGCTGCAATTTGCCACGGACCCGTGGGAATAAGCGGGCCTTCAGCAGAATTACGACATGGAGCCATTTTTGCTCTCACGCATTAAACCGCAAGCTAAGTCAAGATCCAATCGCTCACTGATAACAAACAAGCCGTACAATAGGCAACACGCACCTGCGAGGCGGTAGTCTTAATCCAGAATATGTACTCAGAAGATTCTTTTGTTGTCAATTCACTGAGGGACCTTGTACCTTACCTGATCGCCAGCTAACGTACCTTAGTCGGGCATCCATGCCACGCGACATGCTTGCCTTGCAAGATCCGCTTGTCGGGCTCATGAAGTCTGGCAAAGGGAGCGACACCACTTGTTGTATGGCATCGTGTCATATCACGATTTCCAGCCCTTTGCGAAACCGCAACACATTCCTCCAAGTGGCGGCATTCTTTAGAGAGGTTGGCTTGTCTAAGTGATTCTGAGCTGATAAATAGCTGCATTTAAGAAGGTCTTTCATCGTTTCCTTGTACCTTTGATGATTCTTGGACAATTCTCACTTAATATAATTGGTGCCTTAAACGCCGCTACGCTCAATCTCATATGATCTCGCAACTGTCTGACAGCAAGCAATCGCCATGGACGACATACTGGCCCGGTTTCCTGACGATTGCATGCCTCCAGCACAGAGGTATGAGTCTCGCGAGTCCCTTTATGCTCATATTAATAAATGGGCAAAATGACGCGGCTACGCATTTGTTACCGGAAGATCAACAATTGAAAAGAATGGTCTACGTACCGTTACATATACATGCGATAGAGCGTGTAAGCCTGCTGATGTCTCGAGAAAAAGGCAACGGATGACCTCAACTATAGGAACTAGCTGTCAATTCTCTGTTCTTGCAAAGGAATTCCCTGATGGCTCGTGGATAGTGAAGCACCGCAGTCCGGAATTTCATCACCATAACCATGAACCAAGTCCACATCCAGCAGCACATCCAGCACATCGTCAAATGAGGAAGGTTGAGAAAAAGTGCATATCCGAATTATTGTCTACTAGAGCTACGCCAAAAGACATCCAAATATATATGCGAGAACAAGACATTAAAAGTCTTGCAACACGACAAGACATACAAAACTGCATTGCTCAAACCCGGCGAGATATTTGCGAGGGTCAAAGCACCATTCATGCTCTTATTGACCAATTGGATACTGAGGGCTTTTGGAGCAGGCTACAATTCGATGATAATAGGCGTGTCACTGGTATTCTTTTTGCACATCCTCAGTCTCTTGCATACCTTGAAGCATACCCAGATGTGCTATTATTGGATTGCACATACAAGACCAATAAATACAACATGCCACTGCTTGAATTGATTGGCTTTGATGCATGTCAGAGATCTTTCTGCATTGCATTTGCGTTTCTAAGTGGCGAGACTGAGGGTGACTACGAATGGGTATTGGGTCAGCTTCAATCTCTTTACACATCCTGCAACATAAGACTACCATCTGTTATATTAACTGATCGATGTCTTGCCTGTTTGAATGCATTAAATGTTGTGTTTTATAACGCAGTATCTCTATTATGTCTGTGGCATGCAAATAAGGCGGTCCTCGCTCATTGCCTCCCAATATTTACAGCACAAGAGCGACTGCTTGCCAAACTATCGTCAATAAAAACAACGAATCAAGAAGAATCTGCACGTTGGAAAGAGTTCTATGCAGGGTGGCACGGTATCATCAGCTCCCCCACAGAGTCGACTTATAGAGAACGACTTGCAGCATTTGAGAAAAAGTACGTGCCAAATCACGTTGAGGAAGTTGCTTACATTAAGGAGGTTTGGCTTGAGCCATACAAAGAAAAGCTTGTTAAGGCGTGGGTAGACCTCAACACTCATTTTGGCAACGTTGTTACCTCTCGTGTTGAAGGAATTCACGCCCTTATAAAAGCATATCTTAAGACTTCCCAACTGGATTTATTTGAAGCATGGCGCACGATCCGACACGCCATCCTTAACCAGCTATATGAGCTAACTTATCGTCAATCCTACCAACAGACTCAAGTGCCTCTTGAACTATCAGGAAATCTATATAGCGCTGTACGTGGCTGGGTTTCATTTGAGGCACTTAGAAAGACTGACGAACAAAGAGAATTAATATATAAGGATAACTCGCCATCATTACGGCCATGCACCGGAAGATTTACTCGATCATACGGATTGCCTTGCGTGCATAGAATAAAGCAACTGCTTGACGCGAGTCTACCTCTTGCTCTTGAAGAATTCCACAGCCAATGGCACTACAAACGTGATGGCCAGCCAATCCATCTCATTGAGCCCCAACGTATTGAGAGGCGAAAAGCGAATCACCGGGTTGCTGAATCTAGCACGCAGCGAAGTTTAAGCGCATTTGAGACGGTTAATCATCAAAGGCAAAAGCCAAAGTGCTCAGCATGTGGAGCCGTTGGACATACACGAGTCTCAAGATCATGCCCTAACCGTCATCAACACCTTCTTTCACAGCGATTAGTTATTGAGCCAGCTTCTGATGTAGGAACTCCATCTCAGGAAACAATACAGTCGGAATTACGAGAAGACGACCAATTACCATCACAGCTACAAGAAGCAAATCAAACATTATCGCCAGCACGGTCAGTTATAGAGGTTGTTAACACTACTCCATCCTCACAACCATCATCACCAGGTATATCGCCGCAACAATCACCCCAGTGCAAATATGATTCTCCAGTTGCTATTTACAGGCGATATACTACTTCCCGAAGTAAGTGGTATAGTCGTCAGCCCCATCGAAGCAAACGAACGGATCAACTCTATCGCAAGGCAATGGGACTACCACCACGGTACAGGAAGGCAGATTATGACTGGTGTCTAGATTGGAAAGAGATGGGCCAATTATGCAAAACGGCAGGAAAGCCACGAAAATGGACCAAGGAAGAGATGACAGCGTATATTGACTGGTCAAGGACGGAAGATCAACGTGTTGAGGCAATGGTTGCAAACGAAATCATGCATAACCCACAAGAACGTACACGTCGCGGTGTTGGTGCTATTTGGAGGCAGATTGAACAAGACAGCATGGAACAACAGATTTTACACACCATTAATACATCCTGATGCGTTTTTCTACATTAAATGGAGAACAATTCTTGTGTCATTGCAGTGTGACGTTTGCCCCACCGAGTAGACGGCCCTTTATTGGTCAATTCTGTTGGCGGCCCGCTTTTGCCCACGGGTCCGTGGCAAATTATAGCCACGGGACCCGTGGCTCTACCGTGTCCCGCGGGTTCGCCGCCATTAACTCAGCACCGCCCGGGATTGCTCCAGAGCCAGCTACGATCCTAACTCGGCAGAATTCTATTGCTGTTCAAGAGACTCATCGTCAGATTGATCCACTTCCAGGGACTCGACCCATGGGCATCCTCATGGGATACTGGAAGTCCTCTAGGGAAACAGACCCCCAGAATCGACACGCTGTATATGGTATTTTCCGTCAGGATGACGCGTTCTGTATCATGGCCGTGCGAGAAACACGAGCCGGTCTATGTTTGGATGGAAATATCCCATCACACCCTGATGCATTCCAGATTCCTTATGAGGAGGTTGAATTGGAGCCCCATTGTCACAGCACCATAACGACCTGTGCCTGAGACCCACATAAGCTCGTTACTACTTGTAGCCTAGACTCACAGATAGCTTTCTCTCCCTTCTTCAAGGCACAACTATGTTACTACGAGAACCCTAGACTCGCCCCGTGATACCCATCTAAAGGCACTGAGCAGACAAGAGGCTATGGAATACTGTCGCGTTCGACAACATCAGTTAGATCATGGAGAAATCTCCGCTGAGCGCATTGAAAACGAGACCAAGGCCGTGTACGAAGCACAGATCCGAGCTTGCACTATGCTGTATACGCAATCCCGCAACGTCACAATTCCCATGTTTCCTGCTTTCCCTCAAAGTGACGGTGATGAGCGCCTGAACGGACGACATGGTTACGGTGGTCATGAACTCCATCAATCACGCCGAATTGAGCCGCGATGTATCCAAGTCTCACCCGGTGGGGATGAACGACAACTAGACCGCCTTCAGAGCGTAGCGGCCGTGGAGAGATCCGGTGCCTCAGCACGTCGTGAAATTGCGAGAGCTGAAGCCATCCAAGGCCGGGTAGATCGTCACGCAGTCTTCAGAGATCGCGCGGTGGCGGCTACGGCCGCAGGCGATGCTAATGTTGCTGCAGCACCATTACAACACCAACGGCCGGATACCTTTCCACAAGCCAGAGGATATTCAACAACTCAACAGGGGATGGGCTCGACAGGAGACGCCCCGCATGAAGAGTGGTTCAGATGTTAAGATGTATGACGGCCACAAATATGAGCGCAAGGCAACTGGGCCTTTTATGGGAAAGCTCGTGTCGCAGGGTACCATTGTTGCTATTGATGGTGACGACTATGTCGAATATCACGTTCTCACCAAGCCCTCGTTCTTCTAGAACTAATGAGGAACTGGCCTTTGAAACATCGAGGCACGCGAATATGTTTTGGCTTCCTCAGGACTGAAGGTGCAGTGATGGATAACATAACTGTGAGGAAATGGCTCCTCTTTAGGACCTGGATAGTTGTTAGAATCTCAGTGGTTACAAAATAAAATACTACGTCACACCTTGCATTTTAGAACAGTGGTACAAGGCGTACAATCAGCCGAAGGCTGCAAGTCTGCGGTCAAGGTAAGGCAGTCACCAAAAAATGAAGTATCTACAACCATGCATTCACTGCGCCATCTACACTTGGTGGTATCAAGTGGAGGTATGTAGCCCCGTGGGCTTTTTTATACGGATTCTGAGTAAGAACCTGCCAGCTCCTAAGCCTTTGGTCCCTCATCTTGATCTTGATACCCTCCGGAGGGGATGTATATGTCAGATGATTGAGGCCAAACGGGGCATCCAGCATCAAACCCTGCAGCGTTTTCACACGCGAGACAGCCACATAGCTCAAACCAGTCTGAAAGTCACGGGAGGGCAGATCTATCACAATCTTGTCTTCGGTGATGATCTGCGACTTATGAACTGTAATGACATAGCATACGATCAGGGGAAACTGAGTGCGAGTGCAGAGTGTGGCTCCAATGAGGAAGTCCCTGTCTACTGGCAGAATCGGGACAATCTTCCTACCATCCGCGGTGGTCAGGAATGCCGGTCCGGTATATTTGTCAAACTCCATCATGATTACACACGGTTGGTCTCGGATGGGGTCTGCCCCTGTCGGGCAAAATCCACTGAAGGGGCTAGGCCTCAGTGGACGCGCACCTTTCTAGAGCACCTTGGGCTGATCTGAATCGAAAGACCTGGCGGGAATGTTCATGAAAGAACTGGGAACCCAGGCGAATCTATGAGCGATGGCCAGGATGGCCGAGCTTGCGTAAAAAGTCCTACCGTGGGGGTCACGGGAGGCGTGGCTACGTCGTGTAGTTGGGGAATGCAGAAGCTGCTGGGAACCGCTATACTGATAATCAATAAAAAAAATTCCTGGCCGAGGCCAGCAGGGCCTCGGAAATTTAGGTGAAGCCGGTAGGCGGAAGCGGGTCGTAAAGGAAGATGGGGAGATGGAAAATCAAAGATAGAAGAAGTTTGGGAGGCTGGCCAGCCACCCTGATTTCATCAGGTGGCTGGGAAACCTTCAAACCTAGGATAAAAAGGACATGGACCTTTCTAGAGGATCAGCAGAGAGAAGGACACACAGAAGTCATGAATGAATATACAAGAACTGGAACGTATCTCAATGACTATAGCTAATACACATCTCAAAACGCGACACTGGCAACCTAACTGCGCGGGGTACGGGGAGCCACAGTCCCTCGTATATGGTAAGAGTCAAACATTTTTTATTGTTGAGCTACGAAAAAAGGGGTAAATAAGCTTAGCTATCACGAAGAAAAAAAAGAATTGAAATTCAAGGGTACCATGTTTCGGACCTTGGGGGAACAGGTCGAAGAATTTTGGTCTGCACTACTCTATTCTTCCAACGCCTGACGATACCCTATTCCTGTCACGTTATGAGACTCATTGTTAACTAAGCTTCCTTCTTGAATATAAAAATTATTGTTGTCGTCTCTATCCTTCAGAAGGGTTCATGTCTTTTATCTTTAGTTTAGAAGACTTCCCAGCCACCTGATTTCATCAGGGTGGCTGGCCAGCCTCTCAACTACTGATATCGATGATTTTATGACATCTAGCAATTACGTCGTCTGCTTGTTCAACTAACAGAGGCAGCCTTATCCGACAATTCCTAATGTTCCTCAGATATGACCAGGGAAAAGGGGGCCCATATGATGCGAACGCAGTAGTTGCGTGCTCTCAGGCTAAATCGCAGGTCCATATGCCTGCGGCAAACCCGCATCCAATTTTGGAGTATTTGCCCGAGGTTAGGTATTGCGCATGTCGAGTTTCGGGCGGTACTTGATCGTGTTTCCACTGTTTGCTTAGGACGTCGCACTTCTCCTTGATTCCTGTAAAATTCGGCATCTCACAAAGCCAGCAACCGACGAACACACTCTCAAAGTTGTCTGGATTCCCCGGTGCCATGACCTGTGCCATGGTTCCGTTGTTCATTACGTGTGTAAGAGTTCCTCCACTACTCGTTTGGAGGGCATTGCTCTCCAGAGTAGTGTTGTGCTTGAGGCTACCCAACTCCATAGTCGCACGCCACTTGTTGACAATTGCCATGTAGCCGGAATTGGGGCTTCCAGAAGGAACCTCGGTAGCTGATGGGGTGGGTGGTGCAAGACTCGGTGCGACGGATGGTACTGGTGTCGACTTGGTGTCGTTGATGATAGTTGGAGGAGCAGAGAGTGTCGTTTGTTTTGGAGGAGCCACGGGCTCGTCGTTTATACATTCATCATCTGCGTTGTCTAATGTAGGCTGAGTAGGCTTGACACTGCTTGGTTTCAGGTCTGGTCCATCGTGCTCGGGATTATGGAATGGACCATTATCTTTAGGACCGTAACCTAGTCCGTCCCATTTAGGATCGTAACCTGGCCCGTCCCATTTAGGATCGTAACCTGGTCCGTCCCATTCATGATCATAATCTGGTCCATCCCATTTATGATCATAAACTGGTCCGTCCCATTGAGGTTTAGCAACGTCTGCGGAACGCTTGCCACTCGTACCTCGAGGCATGGCGCTGGCAAAAGGCAGCGCGGCAACAAGAAAAGCAGCTCGCATATTTGAATGAATCTAAGAAAAAGAAACGGAGAATTTGCAATGGGAGACGGAAAGGACAGACTCAATGAGGGAGTGAATGAAGTGAGAGTGCTCAGATCTGAGATAGAGTACCCAGTACTAATCCATTCGAGTCTTCAATATACTTATATTCTTCGTCTAGTTATATATATGCTCAGATCCCTAAGAAAGAGCACGTTTTAGAAACATCTTAGCTGAAATCGTAATTCATGCATACTACCTTGTATTACCAGGAAATTGCAGGTAGTCTTCTTCCATGTGGCTCATGCTATTAGCTCCATGTCTTGTGCTATTAGCTCCATGTCTTGTACAAAGGGAGGTCCATTATGGTTAGTTCGATTAATCCCCACTCCACATCCCATTTAATGAAGACTGATGCGATTGTCTTGTTCTCTTTTGGGATTGCCATTGAAGAATACAATATCAGGGATTGAGTATTCGGCGAACTAGAATTGTACAACCCGTTGTCGCGGACTTAGCTTATGCCTAATGGTCAGGTTCTCAGCAACCACAGGATCACAGAATACAAAATATGAAAGGCTGGCTAAACATCGTGATTCCTTTGGGTCATTTTGATTCCATATGCCATTGAAAAAAGGCATCGACTCTTCAAGCTAGGAAAGGAGACAGATCAAGCGAAGAATACATGGCAGCACTTATCAACAAAATGAAGGTGCTCTACTGCAGTTTAGTACAACTTTTATTTGTTGATTGTATGACTTTCGTCAGGGAGAGAGTTTTCTCCATAGCCCCACCGTAGTTCTGAAACTTATTATCATTAATATTGTCATTATATTTTTTTGGGGCGGTAAAGAGTCCATCACACCTCAAATGCGGCCCCCCGGCTGCTTTTTCTTGCGACTTTTTCCCCAGTACGCCAATGTTAGGAGAGCATTCGCCGGCACTGACTGGGAACATGCTGCTTTGGCCAAAGTATCGGCCTTTTCATTCTCCAGAATTCTCGTCTGGCCGGGAATCCAGGGATATGAATTGGTTCCATAGGCAGAGGCGAGGTTTCGGAAATCCAAGAAACCCGTCCGTGAGCAGTCCGATGATGTGGCACGAGTACATGATCCGAGTTCGTCAATGAATGCCAGCCAATGCAACCTTGACACGTGGGTTGATCAAACTCAATCCTGATATCGTCCTACAATCCCAAATGTTGCCAAACGTCGGGGGCGGCCCCTGAATTTATGGTTTCAAGTGCGTGGGCTCCCCCAGGGAGACTCCCTGCCATGATCAGCACATGGCTCAAGTGCTGCTTTCAATGGTCCTGTCTGGGCGGGCCGCATGAATGACACTCCAGCGCAGCAATTTCGTCACGATCGCAGTCATTGGACATGCTGCATCATATTGAAATGAGCTGAGCGAGATATTACTCATGTCCGGAAGACCTGCGAGCTTAGTCGAATTAATGGAATTGGCGTCCCAGCACTACTCGTGCCACGCCCCGCTTTATTTGGAACTCACGAGCTCGCACCATCTAAAGATGTGACAGATTCTCCATGGGGGTTGAAAAGCGCCATTTGTATGGGATTTTGACGTGGGCCACTCGGGGGTTTGGGCCACCCGCAGGTGGAATACGTTATACTGTTGTCTTTTCATGTCCGCCTATGGGCTGCGCAGGGCACGATGTGGCTTACCGTGAACAGCCATATGGAATGATGTGCTGTGGGGTTTTGTGCATAAACGAGCCTCTTCGATGGTGCAATTACACGTAGTTACCTGGATTCTGTTGAACATGAAACAGCATCACGTGCAGGGTCCAGCCTGCGCCTTCCATAAATAGCGTGCCTTGGCGGCATCTCTAGCTTACAGAATCAACGCACTCCTTTCATCCGTGTTCCGCTGTGACGTTCAACAGATTCAATTAGGTAGTTGGCCAGCCTTTCATATTTTGTACTCCATGCGCCGTGATCCTGTAAGAATCTAACACACTGCCGGGGCTGGCTTTTGCCGAAGGATCTCCAGGAGTGTGCACGTCATATGTGGCGGTGTCACGAGCAGGTAGCTAGAGCACGGCCCTTAAACATTAATCTTCCTGGCTCTGAGCAAACAGTTTCCAAAACCATGGGCCTTGGCAAAAGTATTTACCTCGGCAAAGAGTGTGTTAATTGATGGAGCTGGTTCGCCAGGGATCGGTGGGTTTGGAATGGTGTCGATCGTGTCGGATCCTGTATTTGCATGGGGAAAATCTTCTTGTACTGATCCCTCCTCGCTAAGAGCTGGTATGTCTGGAAGTGATGACATCTGAGCAGGGACTTGGACCGCAGACTCCGTCGTGGGGTCTGAAGAACTGGCTCGGGATCCCTGTAACTGACGCCTTGCGGCTGGTGCGGGTTCGTTTTCGTGACCCAGCATAAGTGCAGAGCCGAGATGTCGATCTCTCCGTGCGAGCTGGCGAGCCAACATTAGGGCAGTCGGAAGGTCCGTCATTCTTGCCATAGCCTGCATAATCTGCTCGTCATGTCTCTTGTTATTGGCATGCCGTCTCTCCGATATACTCCTATCTGAGTCTGGTATCAATGTGTCAACATGCTGGAATCGTTGGCTTGGCTGATACTGGGAGGTGCAATAGTCGTTACGGAGGTAAATGTCGGATTTTCGCCATCGAATGCCTGGAATATCCTTGCCGACCAAATCATCAAGCACAGGAAGGAAGTGGAAATGCCGATCTAGTCATGCTGACGGCACTGAGCCCACATCTTCCGTGCCATGTTGACGGACTTCGAGGCTGGCGGTTGGACTGCTTGAGTGGTCCGAGTTGCTCGACTCTGACCAAGATTGGGTGTGTGTGGTGAGCGAGATCGGGCTGATTGGGCTTCTACGACGACTTATGTTGGCGATGTTAAGATTCGGTGAAGTCATTGTGGAGATTCGTCGCAGGGTGTGCTGTGTCAACAGGGCCGGGCAATGACGATGCAAGTGCTGGCAGTATTTATTGCATGTGGTATGGTAGGATGTCGAAATTTTGGTGGGGAGCTGTGGACGATGCGGCAGAATTGGTGCGTACCATGTGCACTAACAGCTGTCCTTTATGAACCAATAGGAAGCTGCAAAAAGTGTAGCACCCGTAAGACGTAGCACGCGTATCAATTCGATGTAGCACCCCTATCAATTGCCTAAGCAGGTCTACCGAAATGAACCTTCCCAGGCCCCATACGAGTGATGCAGCTCTGCTTCGTGAGTACATAGGAGAAGCCGTACTGCGGCAGCGGCACGGCTAGTTTTTGCGTCTCAAATTAATATAATCAGGGGAGGTGGAAAGTACCGGACAAGGCCGGTGGCTTGTCGGCGAATAGCAAATCTTGATTTTGGCGAAAGCTCGAGTCCGCAATAATCACTCCAGAGCTAAAAGGGCAACAGAAGCGATTGATGATGGGCCTCCCCAAGCTGAGGTAGCTGTGAGCAATCCTGTCGCGTTTTGAGATGTGCATTAGCTATAGTCATTGAGAGATGTTCCAATTCTTGTATATTCCTTCATAACTTTCCCCCCCCTCTCTGTTTCTTTTTTTTTTTCAAAAGGGTTCATTTTTTTTTTTATCCTAGGTCTTAAGGTTTCCCAGCCTCCCAAACTTCTGATATCTTTGGTTTTTCCATCTCCGTTATTCACCCTCACAACCAACTTCAGCCTACCGGCTTCTCCTAAATTTCCCGAGGCCCTGCTGGCCTCGGCCATTAATTTTTATTGAGATTGTCAGTATAGCGGTTCCCAGCAACCTCTGCATTCCCCAACTATACGACGTAGCTACGCCTACCGTGACCCCCACGGTAGGTCTTTTTAAGCAAGCTCGGCCAACCTGGCCTTCGCTCATAGATTCGCCTGGGTTCCCAGTTCTTTTCACGAACATTCCCGCCAGGTCTTTCGATTCTGATCAGCCCAAGGTGCTCTAGAAAGGTGCGCGTCCACTGAGGCCTAGCCCCTTCAGTGGATTTTGCCCGACAAATCCGATCTGGCTCAACATATTTCGAAAAGTGTCAGGTTCTCAGCTCGATGATACAAGACCTGAATACTTCGAACTAGGCAAATTCACAGGCAAGAAGAACAATGTATCGCATTTGAATACAAAAACATAGAATTTCTCCATAATAGTGCCACCGTATTTCTGACCGAGGGCCACGTCATGCAAAGACTTGACGTGTTCCAGCCTGTGGAACTGGTCATGCTGGCTCACGAGCAGGCTACTGGCAAGGCTTAGTCTATGTGGATGGCCATGCAGGCTCTCCCAAGGAGCCCATTCTCGACCGGTTGCATGAGTAGAAACAGTTTGTGCAGCAATCGGTCGGGGGAGCCGAATAAAGATGGTATGCTCTCCCGCTCATCTGCAATGAGAATTTCACTAATGCCAAATGAGCAAGAAAGTAGCAGAATCATTCTTGAAGCAACGTAAATGAAGCGGACTCTACCAAAATGGAATTACTTCTATTGCCCCCCAAGCTAGCGTTGTCCTAGTTGCTTTCCGAAACAAGACCCACCTCGGCTGTCGAGCGCATAACTCGAAACTGAGTTAAACTCACCTGCGGACGGCGCATCAATGCGCCAAGTACGGTTACTTTCCGCAACCCTCCGAACATCAAGCACTTCTCCTCACTATCTTGATACTTTATCTGCACCTATCGCCTCTGCCATAACAACGGATCGTAAGATTGCCATCACATCATGGCGCTGGTGCATTTGCCTGCCCCGACTTCAACACCAACATTGGACAGTATCGCCCACTTTGTCAATGCTGTGAAATTATTTCTCGACGAAAGTGATATTGTATCTATTGACATTCTAGCTAGCCGAATGAGTCCATTCAGAATCGACTTCCAAGAAGGGCCAATGGAAGACCCAGATTCCATCAGACCAGTACTAATTCTCGAGAATGAGCCGCTATCACAGTAAGCCATCCTTCCTTGAAAACAAGCACATTGTGCTTTCGTTAAACAGTCGCCATTAAATAGATCAGAGCTGTTGGGTTCGACGCACCTGTGGAATACGACTAACGATGTGATGGAATCTCGTATTCGTGATCGAGATACCCCCTGTCAGCAACGATCGTGCAGCCTAGTTGTCAACAAATATTCTTCATATCACGCAAGTTGTGTGGATCTCACTAATGGCAATGAAGTGGCAACTGACAGCATAGCCACCGAGTCTGGACATGACAGCGGCAGTGGCCAGGACACGGAGCTGGCAAATTCTGGCGACTCTGTGTCGTCGAGCGCAAATACCATGCAGGTTCGAAAAGCTCTCCTTAACCACTATTTACCTTATCAAAACTAAGTTATACGCCTCGCTTCAAGACCAGCATCAGCAGCTCCCCTTGCAGCACTCCCACCCAAAAGACAAGAACGGAAGTGGTTCATGATGCTGCCCAAGAAGGTGTGTTTAAGCAGCCTTCAAATCGCTTGCCTTCCGTCCGTTCTTTGCTAAATAATTTGGCGACGTAGTAGCTAGTAGTGATTCACCGGATCACTCAATACTACCCAGTGAGGATTCGATCCACAGTGGTGGTAATCAGGAACCAAATGACGAAACTCTCTGCGAAGTGGCAAGTATGACCGCCCATTCTCCGGAGCTAGAGGCAAGAGTCTGCTCATCTGCCCTAAAGGCAGCAAGAAATGGGAATTACGGTACCCGAGCTGCCATAAGGCAATCCGTCGGAGCTCTCAGGAGAGCAACGTGTTCAACATCCTCATTACCACAACCGGCACCTAATGCTGAGTCGCCGGCGCCAAGTAACGTTGATTCGGTCAACGAGACAAGACAAACAATCCAACGAGGCGCCGACAACTCGATACATGATACCGTCCCGCCGCGGCTAGTGACAGTAGCCAAGGCCTGCGTCCGATCTGACTTCGTGCAGTTTCTGGAGATGAATTTGTCTCGCTGGTGTCAGCATGGTTTGTGGGGGAGAGAACGGTACTTGAGCCGTATGGTACGTGTTGACAAGTACGAAAAGCTGCAAACGGCGTACTCCTACATTTGTCAGCTAGATGCTCGCATGAAGGACGACGCAATTCGCAGTCGAATGGCGATGGTTTTTCTCCATTTAGAGTTTGAGAAAACCTGCCGTGAATGGAGGTCCAACCATCCCGGTGAGGCAAAGACCAAGACAATGATGGGGCGTGGGCGTGGAAAGATCAGTTCGATGATCGATAGAATCCTTGAAAACACGCATCCGAGTTGGCGTTTTGCCGACGCTCGGGGGAAGGCTGAGATGCGAGCAAACTTTCACAACCAAAAGCGATACGGGAAGCGATGGTGGACGCTGGTGAATGCTCTTGGGTATGGTGTCTTGCTTCTTTGCTCACCAAGGCTTGTCGGCATGATGTATGCTTCCCACCAACCGTTTGTTACTGTAATGGAGAATCTGGACTGACTCCGAACCCAGCCGGAACACTACCGTTACCGCCACCACGCTTGCAGCAATAGCTCGCGCCATCCAAGTCGTCCAGTCGGACGTGATGGGTATTCTGCATTTGGCTAACCCGATAGCGGAGAAGCTCTTTCAAAATGATGGGTTTCGAGGGCACAACACGAAGCAGCTTCTGGAGCAGCTTCAGGATTTTGGCTCTATCAGCGGCGGGCAGGCTAGGGCAAATGGAGACAATATAGGCGAGACTTACAGTGTAACGGGCTGAGCCCAGTGTGGCTCGGTTTGCAACCTCGCCTTCCGCTACACTACAAACATGAGCTTGCAGCCTTCTGTCCTAAACGGTCATCCCCTCCATCACTGAGCCTTCATGGTGTTTAAGCAACAAAAGTCAGCCGCGCGAGGTGCTGAAAGTACGACTACTCTGCCCGCCCCCACATCAGTTGGATTTTGCTCTGGCTCACCCACTAAAGTGAGGGAGGGACACCCAAAGTGAACAGATCACCCGAATGTGTTGAACAGATGTAATATCACGTGCAGGGTCCAGCCTGCGCCTTCCATAAATAGTCTACCTTGGCAGCATCTCTAGCGTACAGAATCAACGCACTCCTTTCATCTGTGTTCCGCTGTGACGTTGAACACATACTGGCGCGAAAAGGTGTGGATGGACTTGAAGATGATCTCATAAGTCCACCAAGCGACGAGCTGAAAATGGCCAATATTCTTCTGTTTGTCGATCCCATGATGGATCGATGTGAAGAAACCGCAAAGAAGACAGGCCGCAGTGTTCTGTGCTGGCTGAAAAGCGTTCGTTTACAGTCGAGCTACCCCAAGCCATTCACACTCGTACGACAATCCTCAAGTACGAAGTAGTATCGAGCAGTCCTCAAACAAGTCCTAGCATTCGCGTTCCGGATATATCGGGCAGATTCTCCAATTTTGCGGAAGACGATCGATGTGCAGTTAAGGAAAAAGACTCTTACCTCGCTCGACAAAATATGGCAAGATGACTGCTGGGAGACTGTGAAAGACGGCTGCTCAACAACCAACGAGAGCAACATTGGTACATGCAGTCGCCCTGCAACAACGAGTGTACGCATGGAAGAGAGCGATAATGGCAAGGATAGCTTGTTTATTGGGGGAGAAGATGACTACAATATGGAGGAGTATGCGACCACAGACGAGGAAGACGATGCGGAGGACGAAGAGGAGCTCGATGGCGGCGATGGGGACGGAAGCTCGAGTGTTGATTGGGATTCTGACACGAAAGTGGGGCCGGACGAGCAGTATATCCGCAATGAGCCTACGGGCCAGCAACGCGGCGATATGGACTACAAAAGTGGTGATGCTGGGCCATATGGCATTGTGACCCCAACCGATACTGTCCTGGAGCTTTTGCTTGGTGTTTGCATTTCGTTACGTAGAGAGCATCCAATCGATGGTCGGTCGAGTGTCAGATATCAGGACCTCAAAACGGGGTAACTAATTCTGGATCTTGATAGGATCATAGCTTTTTGTTGCAAGATACCTCTCGCACATAGATTGCTTCACTGTGTTAGTTGTACCTGCTAACATTCTGTATCTTAGCATTCTTCCGGAAGTTGCAGTGCACGTCGCGTCGGATCGCGTAGTTTCTGGACGCGTCAATTATCCCAGGACAGGCTGCTCTGTGGCGTCAAATAAAATTGCTTAAGAAATTGGATGGGTTGTCAACCCATCCAACCAACCACACGCTCAAATTGGTTGGTTGGCTAAGGCGGAAATCCAGGATTGGTTGGTTGGCAGGGCCGATTGGCCAACTAGATTGGCCAACCGGTTGGAAGAGTTGGTTGGAAGGACACCTTGGTGGCTGTGGTTTGCATGAAATCCACATTACTGCTTAATTATGGCAGCTCCACAAGATGCCGGAAATATTAATTATTACGGGGATAACATTACGCGTTAATTTGCTTCCGAGCATTGCATATATGCTAAAATCTTTCCAACGGAAATCTTGGTAGCCGACTACGGCAGTTGAGCAGCTCACAAGAGGTCAACTTGCCACAGAGTCATGCTGGTCGCCGAAGTGGGCTGGCGTGACTGCTGTGCCTCAGAAAGAGTCATGCTGGTCGCTAAAGAGCTGCACTGATACAGAAAGGAAGTTAAACCGGCCACCTAACGTATATGCATAGCGAGTGGAACAGCACAACGAGTGGAACACCGCATAATCCCATACAAAACAAAACTTTCTAAACTAGTATAAATGGCATGAGCCCTTCTAGAGAATAGAAAGAAGAACAATCAATTGGTGTTAACAAAGCATAGCTAACCATGACCCTCATAACGTGACAATGAAGGGATTGAGGCAATCTTGCAAACGAAATCAAACATAACCCCCAACAAAGTATACAGCAGGGAACAGCAGACTTCACATCGCATAAATAACTCCTAATGCATTTTTCCATATTAAAAGGAGGGCGATGCTTGTGTCATTGAAGCATGACGCTGCCTCGACGAGTCAATGCCCCTGCCTATTTGTTGAAAGCTGCTAGAGGGTCCAGCTTAGCCCACGGGTCGCGTCGTATAATCCAAGGCCTAGTGGCCCTATCTTGACCAATTCCGAACCGGGTGGGTTACCTAGCACCTGTTTCGTGTGACTCATCAATGATCATGCATTATGCATAAAACCGCTCAACATGGACAGGCTCTTTGCAATGAGGATATCCATCCAATGGTCTATGTACTGGATGGATGGTGTCGCACTTTTACGCGCTCAAAATGGATTAGGAAAAGTTATGCTGTTCATTGAACTTATTGTAAGATGCGGGGTCCCATCCCGCAGCTCTTTTAAGGCATACACGTAGATTACTGACGAGTTTTTTCATGTTGCTCGTCGAAGATCATGCATTATTTGCGGCAGATGGCCCTTCATATCCGTTGTCGTATTGGCTTTTTTCGGTCGATATGGCATTAAAAACAAGCCCAGTAAGCTGCCTTTGGCGTCACTAGTCAGTCTCTCCAATGATGTGGACCAAGCAGCGAGGGAATAACAAGCGCGAATTAATAGCGGCATTAATACTTGATTCCACACGCCCCATCAAGTCACTGCAGTACTCTAGCACTTATAAGGAAAAGCGAGGGTTTCCGCAAGGAGTGAATCGTGGGAGAATTTCAGCATTTGTGCACCGCAATTTAGGCATGCCTGCGAGTATGTGACTTTCCTGCTCGGTTGTCTTGATAACTTTCCAATGGCTGCATGGCCAGAGTTCTTTTCATGCTTTACTTGACTTATTTTGTCCATTGCCTCACGAATCATGTCACTTATTAGCCTTCATACATGACTAGACATTATACACGATTCTCACCTATATTTAAACATCGCAACATCAGTTTTGCTAACGCTAAATTAATTCAATCAGAATCCTTTTATCATCCTGCGGGATATCGATACTTAACATCAGACCAACCGGTTTAATCTCATCCCCGCGATGCTCCCTTCTGTTTCAACAGCGTCAGCGGACCGTACCGCAACAATACTCCCGAACTCTTCTTTGAACCCTGAGCTTCAACCGCTTTGGGATGCCATGCGCATGTTTAAAAAGCTGTTTGGAGGTGTGCCTGATGATGACCATTGGCTTGCATGGCTTAGAGGGGCTCGAGGCTTGGAACAGATAGAAAGACTCGAGCACATGTCCTCACCGATAGACTGGGAAAATTTGGACCAGTGGATTAAGAAGGCAGATATAGCCTATCGAGATATGAAAACCCAATGTTTCAACTGCATTGATGCATTGGGAACTGACATCAACGTTTTGGGTACTTCTATGCCCAATCCTCAGACGATCATTGGAATACTACAAAACAGCCCAGCGGCGCCGGAACTAAGACGTCAGGCTGGTCCAAACTGGGCTTTTAGCATTGAAGAGTTGAGTCGTTTGGACCCTAACCCCAACATAAAAGATTGCATTTCTCTGGGGGAAGAGCAGCTTCGGTGGTCCATATCGAGGCGTGTCAATGCAATCATGAGCGACTGGATGACACTACGAGATGGGGAAAATAGAGCTCTCTTTCGGGGGAAATGGTCTGGCTTGACGCAGTTGGCCAGAAAGAGGTGGCTTCTGCAGCAGTACCCAGACCTTCCCAAGCACCCACACTCTGACATATGCGCATGGGCCGATAGCTCAGAGCTGGAAAACCAAAGTCTCGATCGACGGCTCTTCACGTCCTCTTTGCTTAATATTGAGGATCTATCCCACAGTGATGTCCTTATCAAATTCCTCGAGACACGGGCAGCCCGGCATCCACAACTATTTCGTATAGCCGACAGCCGTTCAGTGACTTTCGGGATCTGGTCCGGTTCCCTGAGGCCAATAAGTGCTCGGGGACTAATGGTGTCGTTTAATCTTCATTCAGAGGACCCTACGCAATATGGAGTCTTCCTTAAGCCTACTGATATTTCAGGCGTTTCGTATACTTCAGACCCGAATGACGAAGCCCCAGTCCGCGGCCTATATCAACTTGAGGCACAACAGCGTACTTACCGCTTCCTTGCCCGGTGCTTATCGGACTTGCTGGATGATCCCATGATCGAAACCCAGAAAGAATCATCCGCTGACACTATCAATATTGACCAATCCACTTCACTTTTGACTCGAGCTTTGCGCTTGGACTATTATGGACGTCCATGGACCGTTGATTTAACGTACTTGGACAATCTCATAAACGCCTCATTAGATGAAGCTCAGGATGACCTGTGGCGGCTACGCAATGACGCCAATACATGGATGGCTCGCGTAGGTGAGACACCTGCAAACTCCTCCGGCAGGGTGTCGAATTTGTTGCGGACGGTATTTGGTCGAATCGACATATTTCATACCCTCAGCCGGCAATTAACTGTTTTAAAAGAACACGACATGTTCGAAACGCAACAATATTTACTGGATGTCTGCCAAGTACCTAAAGAGGATGAGGCCCTGGGGCTACTTATGTCATTGCATGTAGCATTCCTTTCTTTGCTAGAAGAGCAGCTCTGTTTGTTTCCCACCATGGTATTGCCAACCGATGAATCTATGAGCCCTGTGCTGTCTCGACTATTCAACCTGCTTAAGGCAAACCATCCGACACTTCGCGCCATAGGCATACCCGCAGTCATGAGGACAATCGACCGAGAAATTGAACACTGCAAGTTTCGGGCAGGAATCAGCCATCTGGTGATGCAGACCCTGAACGATGTTTCCGTGCTATCTGGCTGCCTTCAGGAGACTGCTAAGCACTACAATCTAATCTCATCTTATAAAAAGTACTACTTGTCAGCGAATGTGCTACAGGACGGGTGGAGAAAGCAAAGACGCCCATGGATATCAGTTATCACGAACGTTCTTGATGCTTTAGGCGAAAATGGAAAGCGCAGCCTTGACGCCCATGCTCATGACAAAAGAATTGACCTGCCATCACGACACCGATCATTCTGGATGATCATTGATGAGCACATGTTAAAGTCATCTCGAGGAAACGACGTCGACAAGAGGGTAGTTTTCGGGATTCAGGCCGCAGCCCCACTGGATCCGGTCCAACCCACCACGGATCATATAGCAGCCCATTACGCTGGCGGAGCCGGGCTTGAAGCTGCAATAACGATGACAAAGTTGAAACGATCAAAACATCACCGCCTCCGTCAAGAAAGATTGCCGAATACGCTCCCAATACTGCCCCCGAAGCAGGCAGAGCTACTTCCCGTCGTAAAACCTGTGAAAGACAAAGAATTCTGGAAAGCACTACTAGCTCCCTCCTCGAGACATAGCACGGAAGTTTCATGGCTTGATTTTTGCCACGCAATGAAACGAATAGGCTATGTAGAAATACGCCAAGGAGGCTCAGGTCGACGATTTGAGTATAAGAAAGATGCGACTGGCTGTGCGACCGGCTGTGCGACCGGGGGAGTCCCAGGAACTATCGTGTTTCATGAACCACATGCCAATGGGGGCAAGGTTACTCATCGCAATGCGCAACAATGGTGGCTCCGGAGACTCAAGCAACGGTTCGTACTAGAGGTATAACTAGCAAAATTGGAACGTACGTACATCATGCATAGACCGGGAGTGAGTGGAAGGCAACGGGTTTGGGTGCCATTCTTACTTCGGAAACTCCGCACTGCCAGCAAATGCCTTTAGCAACACGCCACTACGCAACCACAATATAGAAGCCCCATAAAATAGTCCTAAAGTCATATTCAACTCTTTTTTCGATCATGTTGAGCATTTGCTACACGAAACCGTCTAGCCGTTGTATTCCTGGACAAGATTGCAATTAGACCTCAGCCAAGCAGTCGGGGCCTCTCTCGTAATACAACGACGATTGATTGGGTAACTAGACAACAACAATTGGCTCCAGGCAACCCGGTCAACGAGAGGCTATGCATTTCCATCGTTGAAGACTGGAATCATGCAACAACGGAATGATTAGGATTTTTTTGTCTTCCAAGGCAATACCAAAGCCATGCCCCACATCTTTTGACGTCGCATGCTTTCAGGGATACGTGGTATTAGACGGCAACGCAGCGGACGGCAGAAAAGTCCACAATGTGAAGAGCTGACTGTAGTACTACGAACACGTAGCACTAAAACCACAAATCCAGGCAAGCAGACCAAATTTGCTGGGATTGCCCTCTGCCAAATAAATCGAAGCCGGCTAATCTTTTGCTATGTAGTCGGAACCTACGGACGAGGGAGCTGAGCGCATACCAAGATGATGTAGCACACAATTATGGGAGCAACACATGTCACGTTATGAGACTCATTGTTAACTGAGCTCCTTCACAAAAACATCATTGCTGTTATTGTGCTGTTCCCCCTCCTAAACTCTAGAAACTCAAGACATTTAATGAGTACTGCTATTTCCACAGATATGAATCTTTATTTGCAAAAATATGTCTCACTAGTTCGGGGCCGACCCTATCCTAGCCCAATCTCGTGCGACCAGCCTGCGACAGTCAATTCCAGTGCAACCGAATGAGGAAAAAGTAAACAGCCAAATCGAGGATCATCAATCTCTCGCTACGCGTAAATTGAAGCCATCAACAGCACCACACAATCGTGACGTCCACTGATACATAAGCCCATCGCCACGCCTGCCAAGATGGACATATGCCGCCTTCTCAACACACAAAGTCCCTCGCCAGGCCGTGCTACTACGGCCACCGCAGCTACTGCCGCCAACGACCCAAGAGACGATGACTACACTGGGGCTACGATCCCACAACTGCCGCCATCGCCACTCTTTGACACGTACGATGATCTCTTTGCTTTCCTCCGCAACTTCCACCTTTCCAATGGCGCCGCAATTGTGAAGGCCTCTAGCGCCTCAAGGCGGGATATCGGGGGCATCATCCACCCAAGCTACATCGTCTTCAATTGCGACCGCGGCCCGCGTCGGCCGTCACAAAGCTCGGGCCTCAGGAAGCCGCCATCACAGAAGCTTGATTGTCCCGTCAAAATCACGGCCAAGGCCACCAAGTCGTCTAAGTAGAAGTGGACGTACACGGTAGGTCAAGACCAGCACAATCACAGACAGTCCCTTGATCCATCGGCGCACAATGTCTATCGTCGCCGCACGCTTGTTCAGTAACAAAAGGAGCGAGAACTAGCCAACGGGAATGGCATTAGGGCCCGCGAGATGGCTAGCATTGTTAGAAAAGCCGACAGCCCAGGCTATGATTATTTCCGCACACGGGACATCTACAATGATCGTCAAGCCATCAAACGCGAGCGACTTAACGGCCTTACAGCTACCCAGGCCTTCGTCAAGGAGCTTGAGAGCGGAGATATTAGGGTCAGAACCTTGCCCGATGAAGAGGACCGCGTCTGTACCGTCTTTTGGACTTACGACTGGTGCCGCAGGATGTGGAAGAAGTTTCCGGAGGTGCTAGGTTTGGACAACACATACAAGACCAATCGCTTTGGGTTACACCTATTTCAAGCCACCGGTGTGACGGATCAGAAGTCCCTGGCTAACTTCGCCTTCGGCCTTATAAACGGCGAAAAGGAGCACCACTTCCAGTGGTTATGTGACCGGCTTGACGAGCTTCGCATCGACATTGGGGCAGACACACCGGAGGTGATCATCACAGACAAGGAACAGGCTCTCCGCGCAGCCCTCACGAACACCTTTCCAGGTGCCCAACAGCAGCTATGCGCATATCATATCCTGGCCAACGTCCGGGCTAAAATTAACACCCGCTGGAAGGACACTGAGGGCGACGATCACGACGACATTACTGTTGAGTCTGATAATGACGGAAACGCCCTTTCTGTTGATCCAAGCGATAAAACTGCCGAGCAGCTCGAGCCAGAGTTAGACCTTGATGTTGTCGCCCGGGGCCGTGTACAAGACGAGGCAGAGGACGGGCTTGCGAACCCTTCTGCTGACTACAACCGTGAGGGGATGTTCAAAGCCTTCCAAGCCGTGGTCTATGCCGCTGATCATGATGCCTTCAAAGACTCGTGGAAATCTTTTGCCGAAACTTTCGGCAGGCAGCAACGGCACATCCTGCGATATGTCCAGAAGGAATATATGCCGTGGCGTAAGCAGTGGGTGAAATGTTACATTGACCGCTATCGGAACTTCGGTCAAACGGTCAATAGCCCTACTGAGACCGCTCATGCAGACGTAAAGTCTCACCTTGTGACAGGCACGGGAGACCTCCTTTACCTCCACCAAGCTCTTGTCACGATGATTGATGACAAGTCTCGGTCCTATCGTCAAGAGGCTGCGAGACAGATTCAGCGTCAGCGTGATCAGTACCTCAAGCAGGCATGGCTTGGCAAGCTCAACCTGCAGATCACATATCAGGCCATTGACCTGCTTGCCAAGCAGTATCGTTTTGCCCTCGCCGCCCTGCCTGATCAGTGCGAGCCCAAACCGCTGCTCCCTTGCACAGGCAACTTCGAGCACCAATGCGGCCTGCCTTGTAGCCATCGCATCCTTGATTGTCTCATGAACGGCATGCCTCTGCGACGGAGCCAGATTACTATGCGTTGGTGGCTCGAGAAGCCGTTGGTATGTCGGCTTGACACCGTCACAAGATTTTAGTATTAACAGCCTACTAGAACGCTGAAGATAAGCTACTCGATATTCGCGACCCGGCTGTTGTCATAAGCGCACGAGGCAGGCCGCGCCTGAATGCCGACAACAAGAAGCTCAAGGTCCCACGATACCTCAAGATCGCGGATTACACCTCCAAGCCGGGAAGTGACGCCGACGATACGGACGATGACGATACCGAAGCCGAGCCTGCACAACGGAGTCAAGGCAGGTATCCAGCCCGAGGCCGTGGTCTGAGCCGACAGCCTAGTCAGAGTGCGGGCCGAGGAACGCGCCGGATGAGCGCGAGCCTTCGCCGTGACCGCTCTCAATTCGAGCTTGACGAGCTATAGTCACTTGCGTCGCAATCGTCGCGAGGCAACAAGCGTCGACGAGTCCGTGGCGTGGCTGCAGGACGAAGTCGTGCGGAGGCGTCACAGGCCGAGAGCTCGCCGGCAAACCAGGTCCAAGCGTCACGAGAGTCGTCAGCCGAGAGTTGTATTATCATCCCAGGAATGCAATCGGCTGCAACACCATGATTTTCATGATGGCCCTCGGTAAACAGTATGGTTTGAAGGACTGAAATACCGTCATAGAGAGGAGGGTGAGTGGCACCCATGGGTCAGGAACAGGAAGCCGACAGGACACCTCGACGTTGTAATACCCGCACCGCCACAATCTGACAGATCCCCGCGTGAACTGGTGTTGCACTTGCCATGGTAGTTCACTTACACTGCTCGTGAACACCCCATGTCACCTGTAGCGCTCCGACCGCTAATTTGTTGTCCGTCGTGCCTGTGCCGTCCGATGGCTCATGCAGCCGGCCCAACATGCAGCAGGCCCAACCTGAAGCCTACGTGCTGGTCGTAACAGCAAGCTGCCGGGAACAGCTGCAAAAAGCCCGGAAAACTAAGGCTATCAAATAAGCTAGCTAGAAGCCCGCTGCGGCTCGAAGCCCAAAATAATTAGCTCTCAACAGCTAACAGCTGCCAACAGCTGCCAACAACCATTTCCTTTTATCTATTGTTTAAAATCTCCTCTCTTTATACTTAAAACTAGAAAAAAGTAGGGCAGAATAACCTAGATAGCAAAATAGACCTAACCTTTACCCTTAACCAGGGTTAGCACAGCACGAGCTGTAGTTCCTGCTAAGGTTACTTCAGGGTTAAAACCCTGACTTTTAGCTTCTAGCAGGGCTAACGCGCGGTAAGCCCTTCGTTGAATCATGCGGGGGAGATAGTGAGGCTATTGATACGCCACCAGCAGGAAGAGAGTGGACGGCGGCTGGGCAAGTTTGATAAGCGTTGCTTTGTAGTGTTTTTGGTTGGGGGCTGCAATAGGGCACATTCGCTAGTTGCAAAGCAAGTCGTTTGGATAGATCATCTGAGAATTGAGAGCGGAAAGGTAGCTAAGAAGCAGGCTGAGTGCATTGTATTTAGGGGGCAGGTGGCTCTAGACTTGACTCAAGTCGCACAGGACTTTGTTCGCGCACTGGCACTGCGTCATACTAGATTCACCAGGGTCCCGACGCTCACTTATCATATCACATGATTGGTTGGATATCGTAGGCATACTTTGATTCCTAAGCCATAGCAAGCTAGCTTCTTGTGATTATTCTGAATCTAAGCATGGCCCTAAAAACATGGCACATGGCTCTCAGTCTCTCACTTAGAGACCTTTCTTGGCACACTGACCAAGCCTGGCCAAATCCCCAAGGGGCGTTCTCTCTCTCGCATTGCACGCCCTTGCATTGTCAATGCATTGATCAAGTTTGAACTCGGCACCCTTATCAGCACAGACTTGCATGATGTCGACGCATTCGAGGAATTCCTGAACTGTTGCCTCTGGCTTGACTTGGGCTGTGCAGCGACGTGCTGCAAACATACAGGCATCCTTATCGTTTCCAGGGCGGCCACAGTGTTCTGCAAGCTGTTCGTCCACCGATTTGGGCGACTGAGAAGGCTTACCGCAGGCTTCGGCAGTTGAAGGTGCAGTTTGGGATCCAGTTTGGCACTCGACGTAGCGCTGGATGAACGATTAGCACGGCGTATTGGAAGAGAAAAGAATCAAGACGAACAACGTAGGGGTCGAATAAGCCGACAGCACCCTCACCATAGCCGTTCTTGAGATAAGCTTTGCAGTTGGAACACTTGAATTGTCCGCCATATTAGCCTCAAGTAATGCCTTCTTTTCTTGAATTGGGCGGGGCACACACCTCAACTCCTCGATCCTGGCAGTACTGGCCAAGTTGCTGCATGTTGAAGATATCATGCGAGGTCGTCTTAAACTTATCTACACAAGCATTGACATCTTGTCGCTTCTGCTCCCACTGCTCTTTGGGTGTGCCCTTGGATAAAAGCTCTTCTTGGCAAATCGCGAGTCCCAGTTGGCCCTTGACCGAGGCTTTGCATTCGACCTTTGTCTCCTAGTGGTAATATTAGAACACAGCTCGACAACATAGGAGACGGGAGGAAGCTACTTACCATTTTACTGCACATCATGTCAAAGCCGCCACCTCGAGTCGCTAGAAAGTTCTTCAATGTCTAGTATTGGCCGCATTAGCCCCATTGCTGACAATTGAAACATGTACTTGCTGCCTCTCTAGGACATCTTACATCTCCGTCACGGTTTAGGATTCTGCCGGCAACACATCCGAGGATTCTATCCGGGGCGGTATTCTTGTCCTGTTTACCCTTGGTGAAGGTAGCATCATCCATAACGCACCAACTTGTGTGCTCATGGCATATCTCGGGAGTGATGTCTAGGTTGTTGCAGATAGTCAGAAAGTCGGTGGACGGCTGTGATGGCACTCTGATTAGCCATTGCATCAACTTTATCTCGGGAGCATTTAGGAACTACTCCATACGTTTCCAATCATGGGCGAAAAAGCACAAATATTTATGTCCTCCTTGGCTTTTTTAAGGTCGTCGAAACCTCCAGGTTTCCCCGACTGGTCTTTGATGCATTTTTCTGCAGCAGATCGGCAATTCTGATCGACCTTTTTGGCCGAATTGTGTCGCCCGGTCTCGAACCAGTCGCACACTTCTTCAGCGGCAACATTCTTCTATGACGACGGCCATGTCAGTGATTCCTCTTTAAGAATTTTTGATGACTTTTCTAGCGGCAACTGACAGCTTCTTGTCGAGCAGTGAGAATGGACCGGGCGGCAGTCACGCCAGCAAATGCCGCGAAAACAATACTAAGGGACTTCATTTTTTTTACGGTATGTCTGTCAGGATCGGAAGCGTCTGTTAAGGGATGCAAAGGAGAGCAACTTCTTGCAGGATGCAAAGGAGGGAGTGACTTGACCCAAGATGTCAACGGGCTGATTATATACTGGATGGTGGAGACAAGACGAACCTGTAGGACTCGTGTGTAGTGTTCGTCCCTAGCAGGTTGTGTTTAGAGTCATGCATTATTACATGGGCTCGCTAGGATGCGAATTTAAACGTCAAATTCACACGGCTCGGTTCACAGACCAAGGACTGGCAATAAGTAGAGGGCTGTACGCATCGCCCTTGATATGTGCAACGAGGCAGCGCAATAATGCAGCAATTTTTTATGGTCTGGTAATTATGAGACGATGGTGGCAGTGGGCGGTTTGAGGATTCAGATGTCACAGGATTATCGGGGACGCCTTGGCTGCAGCATATGATACGAAGGCTCTGTACATGATACCAAGAGGAAGATTGTAGCCGCCTCATAAAAGTGGCAACACGGCTCCACATAATTTTTTGTGCATTTATCTAATCTCCGCGTGTTATGTGGTCTGTACCATCTGCTCAACGCGAAAATGGACAGTGGGAGCTGAAGGCGCGAGAGCCAGTAGAGCCATAGAGCTCCGGGACTGGCCATTCTACAAAATCTTGCATAGAAATCACTTATATACTTAGGTGTACTTGCAGGTACAATTAATATTATTGTGGCAATATCCTAGCAAGCCACGTAAGCACATGAATAAATTGGTTCCTAAATCTCTGGCTGCTAGAAGAATTATATGATAGACGGCACATGCTTACAGACCCGACCAGGCCTTGTGAGGTCCAGCTAAAGCCATTACTACATCAGTGACATGTATCAGCTTCACAGTTGGCTACTCATTTTGGCCAATCTGTTGAAATGTATTGATTAGGTGGTTAGCATTAAGTAGATCCCTGGGGACTCATGGCAGAATCGCCTAAACGCTCTGTGAAGGAATCATACGTGCCTTCATGTATCATGATTGCCTCTTAGTCACCATGTCCTCTTCTTTCCGCCACGGTATATGCCTAGCTTGAGATATGGGCCTGCACTGCCACGATTGCCCAGCGAATGGCCTCGGTCGCAGTTGTATACCCCTTGTTTTTCCCCTGCTCCTTCAGGTATTCCAACAACCAGCTGAACCTTGCCCATGCCAATGCGAGATCCAGTTTCATCCATACTCCAGATATCTTCCGGCAATAAGACATCTTCCTCGAAGACCTACAGGTTGAGCGTACTAGCAATATCTTGGCTTGGCTCGACAGCGCTCGTCGGAATTGCGAAGATAATGGTGATGGATCATGCGTGAAAGTCGAGGTCAAGTAGCCGAGTCAGTTGGCATAATCGAGGCTGGGGAATAGTCTGATATACCACACTCAGCCAAGTGAGCGAGTCCCTTATTCGATTCATGCAAGCGGTAGAGATCCTCGGAAAGAAGGAGAAAAGCACCAATAGTTGCAGTGGGATACAGTGGATGACGATTCGTGAGACCATTTTCCTACTCAGTGTCCCCCCCGGTATCTGTGGAGCACCACGTAGGGTTGACTTTAAGACCCCCTGTCGCACTTTTTTACGTGCTTAAAAATTGGGTGAGAAAAAGTTGTGTATTGATTCAAGTTGTTGGGTGCGGGGTCCCATCCCGCAGATGTTTAAAGTACACAGGTGGATTATTAACAAGTTGTTTCACGTGGCTCATCAAAGACCATGCACTATTTGCGACACACCCCCCCAGATTTCACTCTGTGTCAGATGACATCTGAATATCATCATCAATATTCTCCTGTGAAGCGTCCTCTGGATCAATCCGCAAAGAGATATCAACCAGACCCAATTGCTTCATAAAGTGAGAATGTTTTTCTGCTGAAAGAGGTTTCGTGAAGCCGTCTGCTGGCATGTCGGTAGTTGGTACCCACTGAACTGCGATTTTGCCATCTCTATGGATCTGTCTTAGCCAGAAGTTGTGGATGTCGACGTGTTTTAGCTTTGACGTCAGTTGTGGTCTCTCTTTCTGGATCAGGCCCACTGTTTGTTGATTATCGCAGAGGATGCGAGGTTGTTGTTCAGGATTGAACTCTATCTGTTGGAACAGCCGGTATAGAGATATTGTCTCCCTCGCTGTGTGAGACAGCGATAAGAGCTCAGCTTCAGTTGTTGACGTGGTTACAGTCTTCTGTTTCGAAGACTGCCACATGATTGCCCCGTTGAATAACTTCATTAGGTAACCCTGGGTGGATTTTCGAGTCTCGGGATCATCCGCGAACGATGCGTCGCTTGACAGCTGTAGCACTTCATCATCGCCCATCTCTCCCTCTATAGCCTTATCTATAGAGCCTGAGAACTCGATGGCATAGTACTGTGTGGTCTGGAGATATGCGAGAACTCGATTTGCATACCGCAGGTGCTCTGGCGAAGGGTTCAAGGTAAACTGGCTTAACTGGCTGGCTGCAAAAGAGACATCTGGTCTTGACACGACTGCTGCATAGAGAATTGACCCTACCTTTTCTTGCATCTCAGTAATCTGTTGTATAGTGGCCTGTCCTTCGAAAGGTTGGGGACGATATGAGGAAATGAGAGGCGTCGCCGTTCTCATTGACTGGTCAATCCCGAACTTGACTTTGAGTTTGTCGATGTAACCATCCTGGGAGATCCAGAGCTTTTTGGCTTTGAT
>AZNH01000172.1:12919-30635 GCA_000814955.1 Metarhizium guizhouense ARSEF 977 | reverse complement strand
AGATAGAACGACGACTGTCGTTTAGTTATCCCCATGCATTGAAACCGTATTCTCTCCCAGGAAGTTGAGTCGTGGGGACACAGTCTTTACCCTTCGGGCTGGATATTCAGCCGTTAAGTCCCTTGCCTTGGCAACTTAACGGGTGTTCGAAGTATTTTATATATTTGTTCTTTTCCCGGAATTGCTTGGCGTATTCGCGGCAGGCTTCGCCGGAGAGCTTTTGATCATAGCATAAGCCAGCGTCAGTCGCTGGATCTCTTGGCTTGGCGCAAGCCTTGAGATCCGCTTCGAATTTTTTCAGGTCGTCTTTAACCATTTCCTGCTTTACAACCCTGCCCGCCGCATCACTAAACAATCCTGCACATTTCTCCCCGACAATCACAGTGCAGTAGAGTTGGGGTATTCCCAAGGAAGGGCAGGCAGTAATCCAAGTTCCATAAAGATCTGTGTCGGTCGCAAGCTGTGCGCCATCGTCACCTTCAGCGCGCTTGTCTTGTTGAGAATAGGCTGGGGTAGCGAATGCCTGGCCTGCGAACACGGCAGCGAGGATAACTGCGAAACCCTTCATATTGAAATAAAAGACTCGGGTAAAGGAGCTAGTTTGGATAAAAGGGTTTTGAGCAAGGCGGAGAAGCTTGAGGTGATTTACCGACTAGAGGAGGAATGATAAAACAGTCCAAGAGTTATAAGACAACAGAAATCTAGCAGCTTTTATATCTTGCCCTAGTAGTAATAAAACTTTACATGTGATTAATCAGGCTATAGCTTATAAAAGCATTACTGCGTTAATTAATACATTTATTCCCTACAATCATGCAAATGCTAGTCTTTACCACTTGACTCAAAAGACGAGCGACTTGACCTGGAATTCATTAATATACACACTTATGCAAAGTCTTCTAGTCGAGTCATGGTCCATGACTTATGGTCAATTCTGATATTCATGCAATATTGCGACCCAGCCACGACTACAGTGTGAGGCTACAGGAGGCCGCATCCATGCGCTATATTAGGTTAGGTTCGGCAGCCTATAGAAGTCAGGTAACCTGACTCAGGTTACCATTACAAACCTCAAACAGGCATACGTAATGCTAGGTGGTGACGACAGCAAATAAGCCCTATAGTATATTTGGCAGGATTTTAGGTAATAATTATATACTCGTGCCACGCCCCCACTTTTCAGGATCTGACCTTCGGTGCTCCCTCTAAGAGGGTGCTCCTCACCAAAACGCTCCATCAGCAAAACGAGCCACTTTCAGCCTATCTCAGCATTGTTCTGCTTATTCAACACTCAGCGCAATGAGTTCGACCAATCTGAATATTGATTTACGTGTTGAGGAAGCTGTCCAATACCTCAGAGATAATCCAAACGCCAAGCAGAGGGCGGTGGCCAAGAAATTTAATATCCCGCGCGATCGTCTTCGTCGCCGTCGTTCAGGAGTACCACCTGAAAACGGCCGCCATGCAAGCAATGCATGGCTGACAGAGCCTGAAGAGGTTGCGCTGTGTAGGTATATTGATCGTCTAGATAGGATGAATCTTTCTATCCGGAAAGAATTCATCAAAGACGCTGCAAATCTGGTTCTACGCGAGCGTATCGCGGACGCGACTCCACCCAGTGTTGGGCCAATGTGGGTTGATCGTTTTATAAAACGTCACAACTATTCTGTTCTCTCCCAGAAAACCGGCGATTCCAACCGCCAGGATGCTGAAAGCGTTGAAAAAATAGCGACCTACTTTGAACTGCTTCACGATTGTATATGTGATTATGGGATTGTCGACTCGGATATCTGGAATATGGACGAAACCGGATTCAGGATCGGCGTTGGAAAAAGCCGAATGATCGTAACCAAAAGATCTAGAGCATCTTATCTTGGCCTCCCTACTAATAGAGAGTCTGCTACGGCGATTGAAGCTATCTCTGCAGGCGGCTTAAGTGTACCAGCTTTCCTGATCCTTACCGGGGCCGTTCATCAAAGCACTTTCTATCGGATTCCCGAGCTTCACGACGATACTGCGATTGGTGTGATTGGTGTGTCACAGACAGGGTTTACAAATGATGAGCTGAGCCTCGAATGGATTAAGCACTTCGATAAACATACCGTCGACAAGAGGACTGGGCAGTACAGGCTCCTGATCATCGATGGGCATGGCTCACACCATACGGTAGAGTTCATCCAGTATGCAGAAGACCACGACATTGTATTATTCGGCTTGCCTCCATACCTTACACATATCCTTCAACCATTAGACGTCGTTGTCTTCCAGCCATTGAAGCACTATCACGCCAAGGCATTGGACATGGTTGTCCGCGATGGATGTCTTCATGTCACTAAGTCAGAATTCCTGGCCATAATTGAGTCAGTACGACGACATGCGCTTAAGGAAGCTACGATATTATCTGCATTCAAAAAGACCGGCATCGTGCCTTGGAATCCACAGCCAATTCTTGATCTAATCCGACGCTTGCATCCCGTCCATGCCTCCGAGATAACCACGCCTCCGCCAGCCGATCAGCTGTCATCATCGCCATTTAATACTCCTTACACCTTACGCCATTTAAACAAGGTAGCTACAAAGATTGACGACCTTCAAGATGCCCTAGGCGAGTTGCAGCCGGCTCTGAAGAGCGAGATGGATCGGTTTATTCGTGGGGCGTTAGTCCAGTCAACCGAGCTCCGGCAGACTATGAAGGACCTGTCACGCACCAGGATGGCCGAAGAACTACGAAAACGGCGCAAAGCGGGCAAAAATAGGCCGCTACAGCACGGAGGGGTTATTACAGTGGATGCAAAACTATTGAGATGATTGAATGTACGAGGAATTGGTTGCGTCAAGGACTCATACAGCCTCTCCATGAGAATGGGATGGGACTTATCGGAATCCCACGACCGGAGGGTGATTCTCAGGACGTTGACGACAATAGTGGGCATTATTTCGACTGGTATTAGAGCAGGTGGGCGCAGTGGATGTTTCTCACCACCACAAATCGTTCATTCGTTTGTTTAAACTGTTTATCTGTTCGTTTAACCGTTCGCAATATTGTTGAACCGTTCAAACGTGTGATAAACTATTCGACCGGTTAAACGGTTTGCCCATGTATGATCACTTAGCTTTTGTGCGACGCCTATCAACGCACATTACATCACAGATCCGAGCCCTGCCGCATACCTGCAAACGTCCTTCTGTTTCGTGCTGAGCATTCTCCACGATGTCAAGTAAGTCCGAGGTCACACTCTCCAAGCCATCTGAATGGATGGTGTAACGGGCTAAGCCGCTTGAACGGCGGCTGTGCCGCCTATCACTAACTCTCCCAGTGGGTTGATTCTAGAACCTTCTGTGGAGGCGTATTGGGAAGTTATAAGGCGCTGTTATTATGCCACGGAGTGTGTAGACTTTCCTTTCTTCTTCATCTTGATAATAAACAGCATAGGGACTAGTTAGTTGAATCAACTCGCTAGCGGCCAGTGTGTCCAATAGTATTTGCCATATGGTAATATATATTACCATATATTGATATTACCATATCATATGATATGGTGGCCGTATCATATCCCATAATCTCATATGGTCGCCGTATGGTATCGGCATCCGGGATATGACCATATATGGCCGTATTGATGCTGGAACATACTGAGTTCCATGACTCAAGAAGCACAACAGAGGTCAAATATCTGCGTCTTCAAGGCGCTATAGGTTAGGCCCGAAGGCATGTTCCAGCTTGCGCTTTAGGGTTCCTTCCTGGGCAGCCCGGGCAGGGATCCCCTGGCAAGCGAGATTGGCTCGAATCTCAGAGCTCCTTCAAGCTCTCCTTTTCTTATTCTTGCTTCCGTTCGTAGTAGTCGCTTAAAGTTAGGCTGTTGTTGATATGCTCACCAAGACCGTTACAATGTATCAACATAATGTCATCCCAACCTTCTGATATGCTTTCGCGGCTTGGGAGCGAGCCATCGGACAATCTCGATTCACCGTGTCATGATCCCACACTATCCTCTCCTTCCATAACCACCTCGGCTGCTACGAAAAGGCGCTACTCGAAAGTGTGGCACTATACACCTGTTGCCCGTAATGAGGTTACTCTCAATGCGAAGGGAAAGTCAATATGGCGCTGCAAGTACTGCACAAAAGAGTATCTCGAGTCTGGTGGAACAACTGTTATTTTAACTCATTTGAAGGACCGGCATAATATCGATATATCTTCTACCCAAGAAACCCGAACTGCATTGATGCAAGCCACAATCGTCGACGCCTTCGAAAAGGCCCAGCAAACCACCGATTATAAACGCCGCTGTCTCTCTACGGTTGCAACTCACCATTTAGACCCCGCTGTTGTCGAACAACTATACGTACGATGGATCACAACCTGTAGCGTCTCATTCCGCATGGCAACGCTGTCAGAATTTAGGACCCTACTTTGCTACCTGAATCCAGAGATCGACAACTGGCTGCCAAGCTCTCCCTCAACTATACGCAGTTGGACCTTGCGGACATACGAGACCCAGAAATTTCGAGTCAAACGCGAGATCCAGTCAGCTCTCTCGAAAATACACTTCACAGTTGATCTCTGGACTTCACCTAATACCCTTGCGATTCTTGGCATTGTTGCACACTACATATCCGAATCTGGCCTGTTGGAATACTCCGTTCTGGCTTTAAGAGAACTCGACGGCAAGCACTCGGGCCCAAATATGGCGGACTGTGTTATGGAAATTATCAACGACTATGGGATTGCCTCGAAAGTGGGCTATTTCATGATGGACAATGCAGACAACAACGGCACAATGATGAAAGCTCTTTCTACGCGTACGTACGCCATATGACCAGCTCACGCGCACAGCGGGGTTTTACGGACTACAATCCATTTACAACTCGTAATCCCCATGCTAAGTGGCCTGTGAATAGTACTTTTCGACCAGTATCAGATTGTCTACAATGCGGAGCACCACCGCCTGCGCTGCAACGGCCATATAATTAACCTAGCCGCTCAGTCCTTTCTCTTTCAGACCAGCGATGAATCTCTCGCAGATGAGAATAGCCCAAGCGCCTTGACAACGCCCACGGAACTCGAGATGGAGCAATGGCGACGCAAGGGGCCTCTCGGGAAACTACATAATATCGTGGTATATATCCAGCGGAGCCCACAACGCCTGGCCAACTTTAGAGAGCTCAGTGGCGGCCGCAACCTCGTACGGGACAACTCTACTCGCTGGAACTCTTGGTATGCGATGATCCGTACTGCAACGAAGCTCAAGACTGCGATCAACCTCTTTTGCCACCAATATCAAGAGAACAGCGACGACCTGCTGTCGGAAAAGGACTGGCAAGACTTACAAAAGCTCCAGGACTTCCTGTTGTTCTTTTATGATGCCACAACGGGGACAGAAGGTCGCAATGCAACCATTGACAGAGTATTGCCGACAATGGACTTCCTCCTTGAGCAGTTCGAGACAGCAAAGGAAAAATATGCGAATGACCCGTTTATGAGTCCTTGCTGCAACTCTGGCTGGGCCAAGCTGGATAAGTACTACAGCTTGACGGACAGATCGCCGGTCTATATTGCAGCACTCGTATTATCTCCACAATGGAAGTGGGACTATATTGACAACAATTGGCCTTCAGACTGGCGGGAACCTTGTCGGAAACAAATGTTGGATTTCTGGACCAAAGAATATAAATCCACCGCAGTTACAGTCCCTACCCAGACGCCAGACTTAGGTAAAGAGGTCAAGAACTCCTTTCACAAGTGGGCGCAGCAGAAGAAAGGGACTAGCCTCGATCAGGACGAATACACAAAGTATCTTCTTGCTCCAATAGTACCAGAGGTGACGGATCCGCGATCCTGGTGGCTTGAGCCTACTCAAAGGAAGTCTTACCCAGCTCTATCTATTATGGCTTTAGATGTGTTATCCATTCCGGCAATGTCGGCGGAGCCAGAACGCCTTTTTTCGGGTACAAAGATCACCATTACGGACCGGAGGAACCGCATGGGCATTGAAAGTATTGAAGCGACGGAATGCCTCAAATCATGGCTTGGCAAAGGCAGCAGGGTGGCCTTTGCCGATGACAACCTTGATACAATCGGAGAGATTTTATAGCTTATATGACCTTGATTGGGCTGCGGCTGCCCGGCTGCTCTTATATATCTGCGATCAACATGTAGGCTTATGACTAATAGTCATAAGGGTTAGGGTTGGTTATCACGTGAATAATATTGCCGTGTATATTACCATATATTGTGATCATGTCATGTGAACCTCATATGATATGGTGAGGGTTCCGCCCATATCATATATGATATGACCTTCAAAAATCTAATCATATATGGTAATATCACACTATTGGACACACTGCTAGCGGCCTTTCACAGATGGGGGCAAGGTCAAGTCACTCATTCAAGGCAACAGCCATTGCTATACTGTTGCCTGGCACGCAGCAGTATTATAACAAGTATTTTGTTCCGTATGATTCCACTCTTTATGTAGAGTCTTTCATTTTGTTTAAGCTGTCCCATACACAAGGGCGGGAACCACTCAACGTTATTCAACCGGGTTGAGTTGATTGACCAGCGACGTCAATTCAACTCAATCAACAGCAGGCTTGATTACCTAATTCGTCAATCCATCTTGAGGTTTAATTGATTGAATGGTTGAAATCTGTTGATTTAGGGTAGGAATTTCGCTGCCAGTAGCAGCCTCGACAACTTCGCGTCATGAATGAACCCTGCACCTGGGCCGTCGTTGCCGCGCTAAGCCCAAGGCGGTCAAGTCCAAGCCCAAACGCCACCTCGCGACCGCGTCTTTAATGGCTTAAGCGTGTCTGTGTCCCTCTGGAGGTTATACATCGCGGACAACACTTCTGGCCATAATTCAACGAAATAATGGAATCTGCCACACCGTCATCGAGCAACGACCCCGACACGTCCACTCGCACGACACCTGTAGATTTATTCCTAGCAACACCTGCCCCTAGCACCCGATCAGAATCACCAACTCAAGACCCAGACCATCAGTACCTCTGGCGCCGTTTCCCCGAACACATTTGGTCACAACGTGTACGAGACACATCCTCTTGGGTATGGAATTTTGGGTATGATATCCAGAGCGCCAATGGTAATCGGCGATGGGTTTGCAAACGCTGTATCCAAAGCAGGCGTCCGATGCCCAGAAACTTCGCGGAGAAGGGCATTCAGAACGCAAATGCTCATCTGTTCAGGGATCACAGAATATGCGCTCCCGGTGAAGGAACGAAATCATCGGCCCAGAAGCAAGCAGAGAAGGCGAAGAGCAGGGACCAGAGGTCTATTGCCGATGTAATGAAACTCGATACAAGGCTCCCACGCGAGCAAGACATTGCCAATAGTCTCGTTCAGGGCTTTGACCGAAAGTACTTCCAACGCCTCGTTCTTGAATGGATTATTGAGGAAAATCACTCTTTTAGCGTTTGTGAGCAGGGAAGATTACGAAGAATATTCGAATACCTCAACCCTTTAGTGAAGATAACCGACGCGAACATCACGAGGTCGACTATTCGCCGTAAGGTACTCGCGGCCTACGAAACGCACAAGACTAAGGTTGCAGAGGTTTTACAGCAGTCATCCGGCCTGATTCATGTCTCGTTTGATGGGTGGAAGTCAGGGAATAGACACAGCCTGTATGGGATTGCTTGTTTCTTTCGGGATGAAAACAGTCAGCCGCGCAAGCTAGTGCTTGGCGTCCCTGAACTGCGAACACGCCATTTTGGACACAATATTGCGGCTGAAATACTTGACGTCCTTGATGCGTATGGAATCAAGGATCGGATTGGGTACTTCACACTGGATAACGCAGAGAGCAATGATAAAGCAATGGAAGTAATTGGTGGCGAGCTTGGCTTTGTGGGAGCTACAAAGCGTGGCCGCTGTTTTGGCCACACTATCGACCTCTCTGCGAAATCTCTTCTTTTCGGCCACAACGTTGAGGCGTTTGAGGAGCAGTTGTCAGGTGCAGCAGCCTTATCCGAGGCAGAGCACACGCTTTGGCGGCGTAAGGGACCCGTCGGAAAGTTGCACAATCTAGTCGTTGATATTAGAAGATCAGACCAGCTTACCTACCTTCTGCGGAGTATACAGCGTTCGGAATTCGACATGTCAGCTGATGCTAGGATCAGAGCAAGGAAACCACTCGATTTAATCATTGACAACGATACGCGATGGCTTTCTCAACTATATATGATTAGGCGAGCCATTACTCTCCGCCCATACATCGAGCAGCTTATATTGAAGCATCGCCAGCAATGGGAGCAAGATAACAGATCGAAGAGGACAGGGAATCTTAGGAAATCAGCCAAGGTGCCGCGAATTTGCTTGGAAGAAAACCAGCTGACGGTTCGTGATTGGGCTGTCCTCGAGCACCTTGCTACCCTTTTGGGGTTCTACGAGGATGCCGTCAAGACTCTGGAAGGCGACGGTCAGCAGCGCAAACGGAAGCGCGGATGGGTGGGCTCCTATGGGAATGTGTGGGAAGTCATTCAAGGATTCGAGTTCCTTTTGGAGGTGCTCGAGGAGTATAAGCAGCTTGCCTCTGGAATGCCTGATGCGGAGCACCTCAGAATTAACATCAATTTGGGATGGGAGAAGCTTAATAAATACTACTGCTCGTTGGATGAGACACCGATCTATTACATGGCTTTGGCCCTGCATCCGGCCTTCCGATGGGGATATTTCGAGAACGAGTGGAAGGACAACACGAAATGGGTGACGAAAGCGAAGCAAATGGTTCGAGAAGTGTGGGAGACGGAATATCGCCACCTGCAGGTGGTCCCAAGTCCCGTGGTCCACGAGCCGGTTGCTAAGCGACAGCGGAAGTACTACAACCCTTTCCAGGCGTATTGTGAACGCACTCGGCCGGTTTCTGGATGCAATACGGTGAAGGAGGAAGTGTGCTCGCCCGCCGGCATAGACGAGGATGTTGACGAACTGGAATTATGGCAGTCGTCGAGGGAAGACAGGGACAGCGATGTTAGAGATCCAATAGCGTATTGGCACGAGCGCAGACGACGATATCCACGCCTGTCGCGGATGGCGCTGATTTCTCTTCGTGGTATCGATGAAATATATATCTTGCGGTGGCCTCTTGAGTTCCTGAGTGAGGCTATCGTGAGATTGCTCGAGGAGGTAGAATTCGACATCTCTCCCGGTGTGCTCAAGCCAGGGTTTGAAGTTCAGCTGCTTGGCCCTGCCATTTACCACCTGCTTCTTGGTCTTCTTGTAGTCATCCCGTATCTTCTGCAGCTGGACAACATAGTGAGCTGGACACTCCACCATTCCAATGGAACTATCCTCCTTTAACCCCGTATTTCTCCACCAAAAATTATGGAATCTTCAAATAAAGAAAGACAAATGATCTTAGCTACTGAGGCTATACAGCGAAACCCAGAGCTAAGCATACGAGCAGTTGCGAAGATGTATATGGTCCCCCACAGTACGCTTAGCACTCGCGTCAAGGGAATCCCTGCACGACGTGATACTATACCTCCTTGTCGAAAACTCACGAATCTAGAGGAGTCCACAATTATTCAATATGTCCTTGACCTAGATGCGCGATCATTTCCTCCCCGGCTTTGTGGTGTTGAAGATATGGCCAATCGACTGCTCGCCGATCGCGACGCGGCTCCAGTGGGACCGCGATGGGCTTCAAACTTCGTCAAGCGCCACAAAGAGCTATCTACGCGTTTTACGCGAAGATATGACTATCAGAGGGCCCTATGCGAAGATCCAAACATTATTTCGAGCTGGTTTCAGCTTGTACGCAATACAGTCGCGAAATATGGGATTGAGGACTCCGATTTCTACAACTTTGACGAGACTGGCTTTATGATGGGCATGATCTCGACCACTATGGTTGTTACAAGCTCAGAAAGGCGCGGAAAACCAACGTTAGCCCAGCCAGGGAATAGAGAATGGGTTTCTGTAGTCCAGGGCATTAATTCTCAAGGCTGGGCGATTCCGCCATTCATCATAGTTGCTGGGAAGCATCATCTCACCAACTGGTATGAAGATAGCACTCTACCACCCGATTGGGTTATCTCCACAACTCAGAATGGCTGGACGACAAATGAGAAAGGTGTAGAATGGATCCGGCACTTTGAAAAGCATACTAAAGCACGAACATGTGGTACATATCGTCTTCTGATTATGGATGGGCATGAAAGCCACCACTCTACGGAATTTGATCTTTTTTGCAAGGACCATATGATTATCACTCTCTGTATGCCGTCGCATTCATCTCACATCCTTCAGCCACTTGATGTTGGTTGTTTTGGGCCGCTGAAGAAGGCGTATGGGCGGGAAATTGAAGGGTTGATGAAAGGTCACATTACGCACATTACCAAGACGGACTTCCTACCTGCATTCTTGGCCGCATCTTTCGCTTCGATGACCGAACAAAATATCAAGGGAGCATTCAGGGGCGCAGGGCTTGTTCCATTTGACCCAGAAAATGTTCTGTCACGGCTCGATGTAAAGTTGCGCACGCCGTCACCAGTCGAGGGGGCAATTGAGCTACCTAATCTTTGGGTTCCCAAGACGCCAAACAATCCAATCGAGGCAACCTCGCAGACTGACTATATAAAAAGAAGGATTAGTCGTCATCAAGGAAGCTCGCCAACATCAATTTTAGCAGCTATAGACCAAGTTGCGAAGGGAGCATGCGGAATAATGCATAGGATGGCTCTCCTGCAGGCTGAGATTGGACAACTTCGAGAGGCAAACGCGACACTAAGCAAGCGGCGCAGAGCAAGAAAAACACGATTACGTCAAGGAGATAGTATGACTCAGTGTTGCATTCAATACTCAATACTCAATATGACCTTGTATTGAAAAGACTCAATATTGAGGACATCCCATATTGAATATTGAGTATTGAGTATTGAGTATTGATTTATTGAGAAAATATTGAGTATATTGAGGATATTGAGAAACAGTTGCTTAGTAACGGTCGGAGCACACCCCGCCCGTCTCAGTTTGAAGGCCCCATTACCACGAACTCGTGTCTGAGAGCGCATCCTCAAGGCCCTGGGATGCACAACTTGCCATGCTATCGCCCCATCTCGTACCTGATTCGCCTTCCACTTCCTGTCCACCTCGCTCTCCTGGTAAGGCTATGTTGAGCTGATCAAGCCACCCATTCTTCAGCCAATGTTTCAAGCATTCCATCTGTTCGACTGTCCTTGATCCCAAATTCGCTCTGCTCCAAGGTATCTGGCGTCTAGCCCCCGAGAAAACGCGCTCCGCTTCTGCCGACATTGCTGGCACCGACAGGATGTCAATTGCCATAAGAGAGAGGCGCGGGTACCGTGCTCTTTGTTGCTTTTGACACCACCACTCCAACGCACTCTTTGTGGAGATCTCAGTAGGATCAGCCTCAATAAAGGATGCCCAATTATCAGCCGAGGTTTGTACTACGTCAAGATCTTGCTCAAGAATATCATACTCATCTGGCTCGTGAGTTGGCTCCGACGAGTGGGAAATATGATCCGCTTCAGCTGTCGCATACCTTTCCTCCCAGAGTCGTTGAAGCTTTGGGAGCACTGCTGTTACCCAAGCCTTGTTCCAGTTTACATCAATATAGCGCTTTCGCCTCGAGGGATGAAGGAGCAAAGCGGCTGCATAAGCTGGCACTTCATCAGTGAGGAGATAATACTTATCAAAGGCGTGCCACGCCATCAAAATTGCATTCTGAAACTCTATGTTGTTCGAATGCTTGTTCTTTTGCTTCTCAAAATGTTTAACAAGGATGTCCATAGTTGCCAGCGTCTTCTCAATGCAGTCAAGATCACCTTGCGTTCTACTTGTGACCTTTTCAAACGGCTTGAGGAAGGTGTTGATCTCACGTATAGTATCCCAATCGTCAGGCGTAAGCGCGTACTTCCCGATCTCTTTGCGGTGGGCTTTAACAAAGGCATCAACGTGGCCCTCAAGCTCACAAGCCACTGCACCCATTGTGTACCAACTATTCCATCGAGTGTCATTGTCCATGGGTATCATACGGCCGGCAGCGTCGAGAAATTCGTTATAGAGAAGCTCCGAGGCCCTCATGTGAGCAACGATCATATGAAGTTTTCCCAGCGGCCCAATATCCTTCCAGCTGCGTCTCTTCTTCTTTCTCGACACCGCAACAAGCCGATTTTCCTCGTCTTCCCTTTCATCCTCTTCATCGCGGTCATCATCCACATTGGTCTCATCTCCACTTCGGCCAGCGCTGGACCCACGCCTCACCTCATCCACCACTGCATCAATAGTCTCTTTATCTGGCGCAAAGATGAACGCCTGACTAGCCAAATTTATGACATGGCCATGGCATCGAATTCGACGAGTCTTGGGCTGCCAGTCAACTTGGTACTGCTCTCGAAGGTGGCATGATATGAAGCGGCAGCACTTGTCATTCGATCCGTGGTTATCACCTATGTAATAGCCGAGCTTATGCGCAATCCCATACCAATCGATTATCCTATTGAGATGCTCGGCTTGGTGTTGGCCACCGTGGCCGCCTCGCAGGCGTGGGAGGCCTAGCAGCGCCTTGCGGCTCTTGCCTCCGGCATCAACAAAGTGCGCAACAACGGCCAAAAAGGCCTTCTTCTTATGTTCGGTCGTCCAGACATCGCATGCGAGATGTATCTCGGAAAGTGCCCCTTGAAGATGCTGTCTAATCTCGTCTTTTTCTTGGAGGAAAGCATGTTCAATTTTTCTCGGTATTGCGGCTCGAGATTTGGGGTAGATATCTGCTGCCATGTAGTTGACACTCATTATCAAAGAGTACAGTTCCGGATACTCCACTGCCCTGTGCGGCAGGTTGTTATTGACTATAAGCTGAAGTAGCGACTCGTCGAACGCCGTCTGGTTAATGGCCTTGCTCAGCATGCCTCTCTCCCGTTCATCAGCTTCTGCTTGGCTCCTTTGCCCTTGGCGTTGAAAAATTTGCTCGAGCTTGGCCTGCCCCTTCCGTACAACCTGTCGCTGCTGCGCCTTGATCTTAACACCATGCCGTAGATCGAGATGATTTCGGGCAGAGGTTAGGGACGCCGACTCCCACGGGCATTTGCCGCAAACCCAAATCCTGTTGCCAGCTCGGTCACGTCTAACTTGTTCATCCAGCTTCAACTTCTTCGCATGAGCCCAAGTCTCTGTCGCCGTTTGGGTACGTTTCTTAGATCCGCGGCCGGAAGGGGTACTTGCGAAAGTCGCTGTGGAGTCGGGGCTGCCGCTCCAAGATATGTCCAGAAGCTGACTGGAATCGGGCTCAGACATCTGGCAAGTGGAGTCGCCCATGCTTGCGCTGGCATCGCTTATCTTCATTGTCGTAGGCTGGTATCGAATACTGCCTTAAATAAAGCGATTGTTCACAATGAGACGGAAGAGAATTTTTTGGAAATAAGATTCCAATTGAGTTGTTTCACAACATTTTCATAGTGAGACATTCATTAAACACGACGTCACATGAGCGGTCACAGCAACACAGCTCACATGAAAAATACCCTATACAATATCCTCAATATCCTCAATATTCTTCAATATTCTTCAATATTGAAGACTCCTGTATTGAGGTGTCAATATTGAGAAAGTCAATATTCTCAATACGTATTGAGTATATTGACAGGGATTATTCAATACCGAATGCATCACTGGTATGACTATTGCTGAGGGACAGGCTCTACAAGATCAAAAGGATGTTGAGCAGCAGCTACAGCAAGAAATTCACCATAGTAGAGGTCGGAAGCCGAGGCATGAGACGAAGGGCCGACGGTGTGGTAGATGCGGCAAGTCCGGGCACAATGTGCGTACTTGTCAGGTCACTGTAGAAACGTCTAGTGAAGAGGATAGCGAGGAAGACTGATTGATTTCTTATGTTGTGGCTATGTTTTTGTGTAATATTGGCGAGAAGGTGGCTAAGGGTGTCCAGCTCACTATGTTGTCCAGCTCACTATGCACCTACGTTAGGGATCCACATACCTCCTAAAATTATGCCTCGGATCCAAGGTAACAGGCCCTGCGGCTATTCCGACCGAAGGCATTCAATCTGTTACATTTTATGCGGCGTCTATGCAGCGTGAAGACTACTATATGATACTGGTAACAAGAAAGAAAGTTACTGCCCATATGACTCATGCTATGGTCTCTAGTCTATGTTAATGCAGAATCATGCAGCCATCCTAGCAGAGGGTGGCGAAGGCAGTCACTTATCTAATTGGCCGGGTCCAATTTCCTGATTCTAGTCTCCTTATTAAGGTCTTATGCATTCTGCCGTGTTGCGGGTCATGCAGGATATTGGTTATGGACGAGATGGAGCTTTGGCATGAGGCCATTCAACGATCATCGATGGCAGTCCACAGCCCTTACGATCATGCGCCGGCGGGGATCTGTTGGGTTACCTATTTAGGCAAGCATTATTTTCACTAGCATGAAAGCCCAACACCCGATAAAATGGTTCCTGGGATATTAAGCTATGCGGAATGAGGACGGAATGTGCACACCCCTATGGGCTCGTTTTGCTTTTTACTGCACAGTGAATCCGCTCAAAACCAGGAACGAGCCACGTTTCCTGGGCGCGTTCCCTCACACAATAGTAAAGTACAAGTCGTGAAACAGGAAGCTACATGATTCCCTCAGAGCTAGACCATTACACATCGCTGCCATGTACTTCAACATGCGCCTTGTTGGGCAGGCCAAGTTTCATGGCATCAGGTCATTTGAGCCTACGTTCATGCGTCTCTTTTTGTCAGATATACAATGGTAGTCTGTGTAACTATTTAATATCGACTCCTCTAGTATCCAAACAATCTTGGAACACGTGTCCCAACGGCACGGACAGTCGACGGCTACTGGAACGCCGAGCGGAACGTATAAATTCTATTGCAAGATCATATGTTGCAATGCAAAATGTGGCTGCCAGAAAATTGAGCGAGGATATAAATGCGTTGATTCATTGCAAGCTGCGAAGTGGAGAAATAGGATAACTAAGAAAACGTCTCCTGTAATGCATGACCTTCGACGAGCCACATGAAACAACCGTGGCACGAGTCGTGGTCCTGTCGGATAAACTGCCTCTGTTGATTGAACCACGCAAGCACTTTGCCACCAGGGTGGCAAGTGGCAACAGTAGTCGTCATACTGCTGCCTGGAGGCAGCAGTATTCCGAAAGTATTTAAATATGTTGAGTTTCTAGACTGTAGGAGGAAGGACAAGCAGAAGAACAATGATTTTACGAAGAAGCTTAGTTAACATGAGTCTCATAACGTGACAGTTATGAGCCCGGACCCGCGCTCTAGGTTGTCAACGAGAACAACCACGCTGCGAAAAACTGCACATCAATAAGAACACAAGGACAGTGTTCGTGAGACATTTAGCTAAGTTACAATAATCCCTCCTGAATTCGTGCAAAATGCCACCTTCCAAGACTGAAGTTATCCTCACGGGGATCGACAATTGGGACGACTGGCAGAAGTTTGTTGCAAGCTTAATTGATATAGACATCTGGGAAGCGATTAAGCCTGCAAACCGAACTCAAGTGCTTCTACGAAAGCCAAGAAGACCGCAGGTATCTGATTTTAACGCAAACGCTCAGACTGAAGTCAATCTTTCGGCATCTCAAGTCAATGCTTTCAGACTAGCCCGTGACAATTGGAAAGACAGCTCCAAGGAGTATGAGCAACAGAAAACCAATCTTATCAAAGCCAAAAGTGTTGTCATCAGCCATGTGGATGAGAGATTAGGTCGTTATCTTGATCATGACCAAGATCTCACCCGCTGGATTGACAGTCTATCTGTAGCAGTCAACGCCGAACAAACCAAGGCAACAGACGCACTTGTGCTAGAATATCAGAAGATCATCCAGTCATTCAGTTGCACCGATTCAACGAGTTTTGCTAGCTGGATCTGGAAGTGGGAGAATTTCCTCCTGAAAGCTGCACGACATCGAATGCTTGAAGTAGCAGGTGGTCGTTGGTTATTCGACATCGCCCGCCTTATGGCCAAACATAACGGCAACTTCACCGATAACTGCAGACAAGCAGCAGAATCACTTGTTTTAAAGACAAAAGACTACAACCAAGCCGTCGAGCGAGGAGTACAACAGCTATTACATCTAAACGACCTCAGTGACCATGGCAGACTACGAGAAGCCGCACTGGCAATTCAAGGGGCTCTAATTCACACCCCTCCCAATGCCACGGACGCGAGCAAGGAATGGTCAATTGCAAGTGTAGCAGTCAAGTTACGGACCTGGGCTAGCTCAGCCTTGCCATCACAAGCAAACCCTACAGTTAAACGGGGAACTGCTTTTCAAGCCGCTAGGGACGAACCCAACGATGACGCCGGCACAAAGAAAGGACGACCCAGCAAGAAGAGACCTAGGTCGGAAAAGAACCAAGAAAGCATTAAAAGACAGGCCACCAGTTGTGAAGCCTGTGGGGCTCCTTGGCATGACCTTAATTCTTGCTGGAATGCGATTCCTGAATTGAGACCAAAAGGGTCTACGCCGAACGAGCGTTGGGTTAGCGTTGCTAAAAAGGCTCTAGCTGCGGACCCTGTATTAAAAGCTAAGGTTGACAAAATACGCGAGGCAGCCAGGAACCGAGAAAAAGAAGAATCAGATTGACAATCCAAAAGCCTCCGAGTCAAAGGACGAATCGTGGGACAAGCACTTCCACAAGGGGCGGCATTCTCTGTCTGTGTGGGAAGCTGCTTGCAAGTCGATAAGTATCCTTTGCAGTCGTCAACTATTCTTGACTGTGGGGCTACTTTACATATCTTCAATGATCTAAGAAGATTTAAATCTATCAGAAAGGCAGTCACAGGTGACTATCTAATAGCTGGAGACTCAGAAGTCCAAATTGAAGGTTATGGCCGAGTCGATTTACCAGTTATAAGACTAGATGGATCAATTGGCATACTGCGAATCAAGGACGCTGCATATTGTCCTACATTTGCTGTCAGCATTGTATCCTTCCAGTGTCTTTATGATCGGGGCATCCGTTGGGATACAATCTCTACGCCAACACGGCTAATCCATAAGTCTGGAACACCAATCTGTATGATTCAGAGATATCATAAACAATGGGTTCTTCAGTATGAAGAAACAACAGATGCAAGCTTGAAAGCGGCAGCAGCCTACATTGCCAGACGAAAAAGGCGGACTAGTCGAGATCAAAGAGCAATTGCTATTGCAGACGGAACGCTGTGGCACAACCGACTAGGTCACCCTAGTCCAAAGACCCTTGAGCAGCTAGGAAAGAAATGCATTGGAGTCAGGCTTAAAGGACCAAAAACTGTGGAATGCGACCACTGCGGCCGAGGCAAGATGCGCCGGCAGATATCACGGAGGCGGCCAATAAGACCAAACAAACCACTTGAAGAAATCTGGGTTGATTGGACCGATCTTACGGAAGATTATCAAGGTTATTCACGAGTGATGTTTATCACGGACGCATATTCAGGTCTTGCTTTCCCATACTTTCTAAAAAGCCATGGACTAGGCAAAGAAAACCGAAGGATTCTACGAGACTTCTTCAACTGGATAGAGGTTCAGTACAGTTTCAAGCCAAAAGCCATACGATCAGACAGCGAACTGTTCAGTAAGGAAGTTCGAAAAGAACTGAAACTTCGATCCATCGAATCAAAAAGATCAGCTCCGAATACTCAAGCCCAAAATGGAGGCGCCGAGAGATCAGGGGGTGTTATCATGGA
>AZNH01000172.1:0-12819 GCA_000814955.1 Metarhizium guizhouense ARSEF 977 | reverse complement strand
GAAGCAGACCACCGTAACAACCTCAAGTACAGAAGCCGAGCTACTTGCGGCTTCGGAAGCATCCAAAGAGATGATAGCTGCAGGAAGACTATTGCAATCTTTGGAAGTTAGATTGAACGAGCCTTTGCAGTTGGAAATCGATAATAAGCAGACGATTAGGCTATTAGTTGAAGAGTCAGCAAGGTTGAACACTCAGCTTCGTCATGTTGATATTTACCAGCACTGGTTACGTCAAGAAGTCCAAAATAACAGAATTAAAGTGCGTTGGGTGGAATCAAAAGACATGGTAGCAGATGGGATGACGAAGTCGTTACCCAAGGTCCGACACATTGAATTCCTACGGCAATTGCGAATAGAAGATATTCGAAGCCGAATTAGCAATGAAGCCAAGTTGGAAGAAGCTCGAAGCAAGGTGCGAGAGAGACTTCAAAACCCCGACAGCGAATTAAACCTCAAGTTGAAGCTAGGTGCGAAGGGGGGCAAAAGAGTGCCAACACCGGGGGGCCCAGCCAAGAATTGTGCTGACACTGAAGCTTAACAGAGGCAATGAAAAGTTGTAGATGAGTACTTGGGAAGGAGCTCATCTAAGGGGGTGTGTCGGATAAACTGCCTCTGTTGATTGAACCACGCAAGCACTTTGCCACCAGGGTGGCAAGTGGCAACAGTAGTCGTCATACTGCTGCCTGGAGGCAGCAGTATTCCGAAAGTATTTAAATATGTTGAGTTTCTAGACTGTAGGAGGAAGGACAAGCAGAAGAACAATGATTTTACGAAGAAGCTTAGTTAACATGAGTCTCATAACGTGACAGGTCCACCCGTGTACTTTAAAAACATCTCCGCAATGGCGTGCCGCGGGGACGCCGCTGACGAAGTCCAGCAGGCAGTAGCAGATTCCTTGTTCTCGGGAATTTTTACGAAGAAGCTTAGTTAACATGAGTCTCATAACGTGACAGGTCCACCCGTGTACTTTAAAAACATCTCCGCAATGGCGTGCCGCGGGGACGCCGCTGACGAAGTCCAGCAGGCAGTAGCAGATTCCTTGTTCTCGGGAATACCAAAGTAATGAGCTCTCTTTCGCCTAGTGATGATCAATTGGTCCTTGCCTATGCGGCCAGTGTGGCTAACAGACAGACCGTCTGACAGACCGCAGTCCGACAGACCAGCGATTTCATCAGACCCCGGAGCAGGGCGTCTGTCTGGGTTGGGCTGAGTGGGCTGCTGTTCCAGCGTCGCTATTGGTCCGCCGTCCTTTGAGTAACTGCAAGGGGCATGTCTTCTCAACGTGGCACGTGGCACTTCTGCAACTTTTAGGCCCGCCTAGTAAGGGGAGTGGGACCGCATGGCCAAGGTTATGTGCCGCGTGAAACAACATGTTGATAATCCACCTGTGTACTTTAAACATCTGCGGGATGGGGCCCCGCACCTTACAACTTGAATCAAAAACACAACTTTTTCTCACCCATTTTTAAGCACGTAAAAAAGTGCGACATTATGCATAACGTGGCGCAACCCAGCAACAATGGACTACTAGTTGTAGGGGTAAATATTCCCGCGCCGGCCGGTACCGATAGGGATATATCATATAGCTGTAAGGGGCACGGGGCTTATCCAGCCAGAAGCGTGTTACAAACCAACAAATTGATTGCATTGCAGAGAAGAACAACTACAAGCTCTCTAGGATCTGGCTACTGTTTACATAGTCGACACCCAGGGGCAGATTATGAGACCTTCATTTGGTGGCGTTATTGCATCGGCGTCAGCCGAGTGCACCTCAACGGCCCAGCCCGTTACACAAGGCGATCAATATACCGGCATAATGGCTTCTCTTCAGGGGCAAAAAGCTTTGCGTGGGTTGGTGGGCGGTCTGAGAGTGTGGTACGGCCCTCGAGGCGGTAACGAAGCCGCCCGTGTTGTACGCTAAACTCTCGCGCAACCGTGGCAATTTTGGCATGAGGAAATTCTCCAATATACTTCAAGGCCTCCTGAATCTTTCCTTCCATTGCAATACGCCGTAAGATAAGAAGGTGGCCGAAGAAAGGACGAAAGTGCATTGAGGTGCCGAAAAGTGGTTATATGGGTGATCTGGTTACGTGGGTGTCCAGCACCAACTTATGTTGGTGCGAGTGTTGCGTACGGTGGGATATTAGTACTCCAACTGCAAGAGGGCCAGCCCCGCAATCCACAGACACACACACACATCAACGAGACACTCATCGCACGCCCTGACTTTTGCAATGCCGCCGCGCCGCCGAATTGAGGCTTTTCGAGAAGCCATCGAGATAAGAAGAAATGAGGGCCATTCTAATGATCAGATCTATGCGTTTTTAAACGAAGCGCTGGTGGCTGATCGCGGCAGCACGATCTCGTTTCGTACCTTCAAGAGACAACTGTCCGATTGGGGTCTGACTGCTTCAGTCCCAAGCCATCAAAAGCTTCAGCCTTTATATGAAGATATCTGCGATCTGTATTACGAAGGTGTATCAATTCAAGATATCCTAGTCAATATCAATTCCCAGCTTCAATTGAGGAATAATGTACCTATTAGCGAACGAACCTTGTACAATCAACTTGAACGATGGGGCTTAAATAGCCGGCATAAGGCTTTATCACGTGAATAATATTGCCGTGTATATTACCATATATTGTGATCATGTCATGTGAACCTCATATGATATGGTGAGGGTTCCGCCCATATCATATATGATATGACCTTCAAAAATCTAATCATATATGGTAATATCACACTATTGGACACACTGCTAGCGGCCTTTCACAGATGGGGGCAAGGTCAAGTCACTCATTCAAGGCAACAGCCATTGCTATACTGTTGCCTGGCACGCAGCAGTATTATAACAAGTATTTTGTTCCGTATGATTCCACTCTTTATGTAGAGTCTTTCATTTTGTTTAAGCTGTCCCATACACAAGGGCGGGAACCACTCAACGTTATTCAACCGGGTTGAGTTGATTGACCAGCGACGTCAATTCAACTCAATCAACAGCAGGCTTGATTACCTAATTCGTCAATCCATCTTGAGGTTTAATTGATTGAATGGTTGAAATCTGTTGATTTAGGGTAGGAATTTCGCTGCCAGTAGCAGCCTCGACAACTTCGCGTCATGAATGAACCCTGCACCTGGGCCGTCGTTGCCGCGCTAAGCCCAAGGCGGTCAAGTCCAAGCCCAAACGCCACCTCGCGACCGCGTCTTTAATGGCTTAAGCGTGTCTGTGTCCCTCTGGAGGTTATACATCGCGGACAACACTTCTGGCCATAATTCAACGAAATAATGGAATCTGCCACACCGTCATCGAGCAACGACCCCGACACGTCCACTCGCACGACACCTGTAGATTTATTCCTAGCAACACCTGCCCCTAGCACCCGATCAGAATCACCAACTCAAGACCCAGACCATCAGTACCTCTGGCGCCGTTTCCCCGAACACATTTGGTCACAACGTGTACGAGACACATCCTCTTGGGTATGGAATTTTGGGTATGATATCCAGAGCGCCAATGGTAATCGGCGATGGGTTTGCAAACGCTGTATCCAAAGCAGGCGTCCGATGCCCAGAAACTTCGCGGAGAAGGGCATTCAGAACGCAAATGCTCATCTGTTCAGGGATCACAGAATATGCGCTCCCGGTGAAGGAACGAAATCATCGGCCCAGAAGCAAGCAGAGAAGGCGAAGAGCAGGGACCAGAGGTCTATTGCCGATGTAATGAAACTCGATACAAGGCTCCCACGCGAGCAAGACATTGCCAATAGTCTCGTTCAGGGCTTTGACCGAAAGTACTTCCAACGCCTCGTTCTTGAATGGATTATTGAGGAAAATCACTCTTTTAGCGTTTGTGAGCAGGGAAGATTACGAAGAATATTCGAATACCTCAACCCTTTAGTGAAGATAACCGACGCGAACATCACGAGGTCGACTATTCGCCGTAAGGTACTCGCGGCCTACGAAACGCACAAGACTAAGGTTGCAGAGGTTTTACAGCAGTCATCCGGCCTGATTCATGTCTCGTTTGATGGGTGGAAGTCAGGGAATAGACACAGCCTGTATGGGATTGCTTGTTTCTTTCGGGATGAAAACAGTCAGCCGCGCAAGCTAGTGCTTGGCGTCCCTGAACTGCGAACACGCCATTTTGGACACAATATTGCGGCTGAAATACTTGACGTCCTTGATGCGTATGGAATCAAGGATCGGATTGGGTACTTCACACTGGATAACGCAGAGAGCAATGATAAAGCAATGGAAGTAATTGGTGGCGAGCTTGGCTTTGTGGGAGCTACAAAGCGTGGCCGCTGTTTTGGCCACACTATCGACCTCTCTGCGAAATCTCTTCTTTTCGGCCACAACGTTGAGGCGTTTGAGGAGCAGTTGTCAGGTGCAGCAGCCTTATCCGAGGCAGAGCACACGCTTTGGCGGCGTAAGGGACCCGTCGGAAAGTTGCACAATCTAGTCGTTGATATTAGAAGATCAGACCAGCTTACCTACCTTCTGCGGAGTATACAGCGTTCGGAATTCGACATGTCAGCTGATGCTAGGATCAGAGCAAGGAAACCACTCGATTTAATCATTGACAACGATACGCGATGGCTTTCTCAACTATATATGATTAGGCGAGCCATTACTCTCCGCCCATACATCGAGCAGCTTATATTGAAGCATCGCCAGCAATGGGAGCAAGATAACAGATCGAAGAGGACAGGGAATCTTAGGAAATCAGCCAAGGTGCCGCGAATTTGCTTGGAAGAAAACCAGCTGACGGTTCGTGATTGGGCTGTCCTCGAGCACCTTGCTACCCTTTTGGGGTTCTACGAGGATGCCGTCAAGACTCTGGAAGGCGACGGTCAGCAGCGCAAGCGGAAGCGCGGATGGGTGGGCTCCTATGGGAATGCAGTGCTGTAATCGATCCAAATTATCGATCTGAGGGTCAGGATCGTTAAGATTTGATCGATAAGCCTATTGATCGATTAGATCGATATCGTTAAGGATTGCTTAGTAAACTCATACCAGTTTCAAAAGTAAACCTCAAATTCAAGAAACCTGTCTAATTTCTCAATCCATGTCTATTGCAACCTCACCGCTACCTACCTCAGTGAATAGTAGTTGCTCAGGTATCGTGGCGTACGCCTACGCTTCGAAGAGGGGGAAGAAGTAGTGCTCGAGACAACCTGAGATACTTGCGAAGCTGAGTCAGAAGGTCGTAAATTTGATATCTGGTCGCTATCAAAGGGTGAGAGGGCGCTCTCGATCTCAAAGTCATCGTAGGCGAGGTTAGCGGCGTGATCAGTGTTGTAAGACATCATTCGGAGAGGAAGTTAACGATGTTGGCAGATTAAAGGAGAAGTGTGCGTTGACTCACAAGACAAGCGAGCTTTTGAACCTTGAGGTGCAGATCTTATACTAATTTACTTGGGGCTTGCATAACCGAGGCCTCTAATCTTACGTGGGCAATGGTCAACTTCATGCTTACGTGAGGATTCTCAATCCTTAACGATCTCGATATCGATAAATCTGAGATCGATAACTAACGATCTCGATATCGAGATCGAAATCGTTAGGGCTTAACGATCCAGGATCGTTTACAGCACTGGATGAGGCGTGAAGCCAATCAGGCCACAAGAGCAGCTAAAGAAGCCTCGCCTTTCGAAAACCCAATTGGCTTAAAGATCCGGGTAAAAGCCCTACATTCAGATGGCTATAACCTTAGAGGAGGCTTCTTTAAAGCCGAAAAAACAACTTCACTTGGTATTAAGACAAGACTTTCGCGTATAATGTCTATTACTAACTGCTATTTAGGTGGCCTAGATATTCCTCTTATTCCTTGGAACACGCTACGATCAATCTCAAAGGATTACTTTACTTCTAAATACCTTAGCAACCTCTGGAAAGATTCAAACGCGACCGATGGACCAAATATAGTATTTGGGGTCTCTTTTGAGAGAATTGGCAAATCAGATACAGGGACCTTTATCTCTGTTGCCTTTGAACGCGAGCCTTTCGAATCAATAGCCGATATTTTCAATACTGACGCTAATTACACTTGGGCTATTGAAGATGGAAGAGTTGTTCTCTGGATTGATATCCGATTTACAGGGGATCAGCCAAAACCACAGCCAAAGAAGCCTCGGGTCAGATCTAAAGGAAGAAGCCGACCAACGACTTCAAACATATCGGTCGGCGACTCTATAGAAGTGGCACCTCAATCAGCACTAGCAGACCATATAGAAGAGGTCAAAGGAGAGTTGGCTCGTGAGGTTATTAGTCTCGAAGCATTCCCGCCGGCAGAAGCCGCTGAGAGCGACTCAGAGGCTCACCAAGGAGATCAGGAAGAAGAAGCACAGTTAGAATACGATGCATCTCAGACAGATTCAGCAGACAAGGCTGAGGAAGCTCTACAGGAAGAAGAAACCCATCAGAATCACCAGCCCGCAAGGAAACGGCCACGGGGTCCAACATTAGATAGCGATGATGAGCCTTTAATTCCTCGATTGAGTCGCTACGGTCGCGCAACGCGGGCAACCGCTAAAGCACGATCATCGCAATCGTAATCTGGCCATTTTAAACAGCTTAATAGAACACATCTAAAGCCGACCACCTAGCATTGTAGAACTCGTTATGACACGCGATGATCAGACGCAGTCCGCATCGCCAACACAGCCGATAAAAACCTCATCAATAGGAAATCGCCAAAATTCGATTAATTTGTGGTTAGTTTGTCCGAAAAACGAGCCTGGAAAGCCCAACACGCGAATTCCTGATTTTTTTGCAGGTTGTGTTGCGTGTGCCACTTGTGTTTTGGCCCTCTTGCAGTTGGAGTACTAATATCCCACCGTAGTTGCGAGTTCCAAACAAGTGGGGCGTGGCACGAGTAACGTGGATGCATAGCGGGGTAGCCAGCATAGCGAAGTAGCCACTGACCACCAAAATGGTACTCTCCTCCTTCAATTACTTCGTTCGCCACCAAAAATTATGGATTCACTAGATAAAGAGAATCAAGTCATCTTAGCTTGCCAGGCTATACGGAAAACATCAAAACTAAGCATTGGAGAAGCTTCAAGGATCTATATGGTTGATCGAGGCACTATCACGAAGCGTCTAAATGGAGTCACTGCACGACGTGATACCATACCCAATTCTCGAAAACTCACAAATTTGGAGGAGTTAACAATTGTTGAATATATCCTTGACCTAGATTCACGATCATTTCCTCCCCGGCTTAGTGGTGTGGAAGATATGGCGAATCGGCTGCTCGCCGATCGCGACGCGCCGCCCGTGGGACCACGATGGGCTTCAAACTTCGTCAAGCGCCACAAAGAGCTCTCTACGCGTTTTACGCGAAGATACGACTATCGAAGGTCCCTATGCGAAGATCCAAAGCTAATTGGGGACTGGTTTCAGCTTGTGCGCAACACAGTCGCGAAATACGGCATACTAGAGAGGACTTCCATAACTTTGACGAGACTGGGTTTATGATGGGCATGGTCTCAACCACCATGGTTGTTACAAGCTCAGACAGACATGGAAAACCAACTTTAGCCCAGCCAGGTAATAGAGAATGGGTTTCGGTAATCCAAGACATTAATTCTCAAGGCCAGGCTATCCCGCCGTTTATCATCGTTGCGGGGAAGCATCACCTCGCCAACTGGTATGAAGATAGCACGCTACCTAAGGATTGGGTTATCTCTACGACTCACAATGGATGGACTACAAATGCGAAAGGCGTAGAATGGATCCAGCACTTCGAAAGGCATACCAAGCCGCGAACTCGTGGTGCATATCGTCTTCTAATCATGGATGGGCACGAGAGCCATCACTCAACGGAATTCGAGCTATTCTGCAAGGAACATAACATTATCACGCTTTGCATGCCATCTCACTCCTCAATATCCTCCAGCCACTAGATGTCGGTTGCTTTGGGCCGCTAAAGAAGGCGTATGGCCGGGAAATTGAAGGGCTGATGAGAGCGCGGATTACACACATCACGAAGTCGGACTTCCTACCTGCATTTTGCGCCGCATTCAAGGCTACAATGACGGAAGAAAATAAAATATCCAGGGAGCTTTTAGAGGCGCTGGGCTTGTCCCATTTAATCCAAACAGTGTCTTATCGCAGCTAGAAGTGAGGCTACGCACGCCATCACCAGTTGAAGGGGCAATTGAGCTACCACAACCGTGGGTTCCTAAGACCCCAAATAACCCAATTGAGGCGACTTCGCAGACTGACTATATAAAAAGACGAATAAGCCGCCACCGCCACCAAGGAAGCTTTCCAACGTCCATTTTAGCTGCTATGGATCAATTCGCGAAGGGAACATGCGGAATTATGCACAAGATAGCGCTTCTGAAGGCTGAGGTCAACCAACTTCGAGAGGCAAATGCAATATTAAGCAAGCGGCGCAGAGCTAGAAAAAAACGTCTACTCCAAGGCGGAAGCATGACCATTGCTGAGGGACAAGCTCTTCAGGATCAGAATGATGTGGAAGAGCAGATACAGCAAGAAGATCGCTATAGGAGAGGTCGGAAGCCAAGAGTTGAGACGAAGCGTCGACGATGTGGCGTGTGTGGCAAGCACGGTCATAATGCGCGAACTTGTCAGATGGGTGTGGAAGTATCTAATAAAGAGGATAATAGTGCGGATTAGTTGATTCTTTTTGTTATGCTTGTTTTTTTGTAGAGTCTTTGCTGAAAGAATGTTGAGAGTGGCTACTTCGCTATGCTGGCTACCCCACTATGCATCCACGTTATACCTTGAACCCCGAATTGCTTTCGTATTGTTGAGGTGGATCCGCGTGAGACACGCCATGTCGTATGTTTTTTGCATAGACCAAAGGTCGTCATATTATGCGTCCACTTGCGGAGTCGCTGACGTTAACATCCGTAGTGCGTCTGGCGATAGCTTTCTTGCCATAAGCTCCATGTGCTTTGATTTACCGACTTTGAAGTCGTACGAGTTAGCATAATGCACCTACCACCAGATACACAAACGTATCTAATGCCTACCTGTAGAGGAGGAGTTTCACTCATCTCATGTGGATACCGGCGGAGTGCGAGGGGAGCGCTCAAAGTTAGCGGCAAAGAGAGCAGCAATATGTGAGATGTAACGGTCCAAGATGAGTATATTGACAACTAGCTAGGCGACTACTACGAGTATCTAAACGCTAGAGAAGAAAGAGAAAAGAGAATAAGAAAAGGAGAGCTCGAGGAGCTCGACGCATCGCTAATCTCGCTTGTCGGTGGGTCCCGGCCGGCAGGCCGGGGCCGGAGGTGAGACTGCAAACAAAGCCACACTGGGCTCAGCCCGTTACAATATGCACTCATTTCATGCAACTCTCTCTCGATGCTAGCAGTGGTCGGGTTTACGATTGCCCGAGTCATACGCCAAGCCCCTATAAATACGTATATTCCTATAATTAATGCGAATATAGTATTGAGATGGTATGTATAATTTCATGCTTGCGCCAACGTAATCCCGCCTACAAGGTCGCATAAGTGCCAAGCCATAAATTTAGAGGCCCATGCCACATACTATTGCAAGAGACCCAGCTTCTAAGTTCGTTACATAGAACATAGTCGGGATTCTCCACCCATAGGTTATGCACATTGCTCATACCGTGTTCACCGCCTCTTCGACCAACACATTTTGCAACAACACGCTTGGTTGCTTGAGGTGGGCATTCGGGCCAGTTTGTCTCTAGTAGAAAGTATTCGGTACTACTATATAAATCACTGTGGCCGCTGTCCATAGGAGCCATAAAATGGACTTGGCAGACTATATCTACTGGGTAACCATCCAGAAGACTCCCGTCTTACCAACTTTATCGATCTTTACTTTCCACAGATCAATACTTTCATTTCCTAGAAATATAGTCCCGCCAAAGATGCCGTGGCTGCCTTGGTCTCCCCTCGGATGCGTGGCGGCATTCCTCGCCGTCCTAGACGTATGCCAGGCGCACAATCCAAAGGACAACCCCGAATACTACGTTTTCCGCGGAGACAGCAGAGATCCCGAAGAAATCCGGGCCGCAGGGGGCTTTCTCCCTGACCCGGATGCGGCGAGCTACACCAGCCCTACCACGTTTGGCCTTGACAATCATGTTAACGGAAGAACCGGTTCGTCAGCGTATGTGTCAACCTCGGCACAGTTTGGGCAGGCGGCAAGAAATTTTGCCGGGCCCGGAAACTACGTGTACCGAATCCATGTGACTCCAAACATGATTAATGTAAATGAGGCTCTTTCCAGTAGCAACCCATACCCAAGACAGGAGGAGGCTAGCGCCTTGGGGGGCATTCCATGGAGTGCAGTCGAGGGCTGGCTGCAACTTGAGGAGGACCGTGAATTCGAAACCAGTAGCGAATATTTGGATGATGCCTCCGCGGATAGATTCACAGACAGATACGTGGTCGAGTTTGCCGATCAGTTCGAGCCTAACCGGGCATACGATGACCGTGGACTCGGAGGACCTGCCAGGCAAACTCGAGCCGATCCTCAAGTCGCTTTGTTGGCAGCTCAGCCCCCGGATGAAGCACGACTGATAAATGCTGCAACTACTTTTATGAATAACCATGCCTTGGCTATTGGGTGGACGGAGAACCAGGCGTTCCCACTACAATTTGGGACATATTCGCTTGATGGACTTCCTGGACTTTCAGCAAATGACGGGACTCAGGTAGAGCGGCCGCCACCAGCAGGAGCTCAAGTTCCTGCGCTCAACGAGGACGACATCATCGTAGCTGCCGAATTCTTGCGAGACCACAATGCGCCGTGCGACGTCTCTGGAGTTGATCCCCAGTCCCAATGGCTCACTCTTGAGGCAGACTCGACAATTGCTCAAGCCTTGGCCAGACTACACCGCGAACGTCCCAATGATACTCTCCCTACACCCATCGAGGAGGCAGACGAGCAAATCCAGGCCATTATTGAAAGGCTTCGACGGGGGCAGGAACCAAACACATGTCAACTTGTCGGCGAGTGCAGCAGATTGAGGCTCTCCCAAAAGAAGAGGGCCAGGAGTAAGGACCACGATTCCCCATCAAGCACGAAACGGCACTTCTACGGGCTACAATAATGCTAACTTTTCTTCCTCACAGCGCCAGCAGGGGTATCAAAACTGTGTAAAAAAATACAAAAGCCAAAAAAAAGCACCAACGGCTTGGACGAGGCCACGCAGAATTCTGAGAAATGCGTGCTTCGGTCTCCACTTAAGATCAAGGTCCAGCTATCTGACGACACCTCGGCCGGAAGCTGGGATCGCTTGTTTTTGGAAATTGGAAAAAATGCCCGATATGAGGGTGGCCAGCCGCACTACCTGCTCAAAGAATCACCCAGCGCCGGCGACCTCATGTCTTTAGACGTCGACCTTGCCGACGCGTATCCGAACAAGGCGGTCACTATTGAGAACATTAAGGAAGTTAGACTGGTGAGCCGGTTGGACAATGGAGGCGTAGGTTCAAACCAGCTCGAGCTGCAAGGTATGTTATTGTCATGGCAATTGCTATAGTTGTGGTTGCAGCCGCGGAGCCATCATGTGCATGCTCCCTTTTTTTTTTTTTTTTTTTGAAGAACAAAAATAATAGAAGGAAGGAATGCTAACTCTTGACCCATTTAGACATCACGCTCACAGGCAAATGTGCGGCTTCACCAAAGGTCGCCGAGGCTCGTATTAAGGCTAAAGAGTGGTTTACAAACTGGGGCACCGATTTAAAGCCCAAGGACTGGGCCTGGAAAAAGGACTGTGATAAGTTTACGAGCCTTAAATTTGAATGGAGCTTGGGTAACAAGGTCCGCGCCGGGACGTGGGACGATCTTAAACTCGGTTCTCACCGCGATCGCAAGGTATTGGCTCACGATATCCAATTTGCTACAAACCCGTCGGCTGGCAACCATGGTGCGGTGGCGATAAAGCTCAAAGAGACATATGGCTCGGCAAGTGTGCCCATTGACCGAATCGATTTCTTCCACGTCTATTCCACCACACGATGGCCCGATTCAAGCGAGGATCAGTGGGAGTTTGGAGGTATGTCTGCTGGCCAAAGCAAAATGAAAAACTTTGCAATTAAGCACGTCTCTAACCCTGTGTAGGGATCAAATTCAAGGCGCAGTGCGAGGGTTTCGACAAAGCCATAATTTTGGACAAATTCGGAAGTGATTATAACTGGCACTCCCGTTCCAACGGCATAGACTTGCCCATTGCAGCAACCGACTGGCGGTGGGAGGATGAAAACTTTCAAAAGCAGCATCCTTTCCCCAGGGAGGAACTGTGATTGGGGTCGTCTTCGAGAATTAGCTCCCTGTGGACACGGCCTTTGTCAAGATCAAGTCCCAACAACAAGGCGCTTGCCCAGGGCAACAACAGCATGGTCGCCCTGCTGTCTATTTCAAGCATATAATTCTTTTATTGCTGTACTCTATATAGCAAATCTAGAGCCTATTATTTTAGTTGAACCGTCCCAAGCAATCGTGCCGTGTGACAGAAGCTGAGTCAAACTATCAAAATCTGCTGGGAGCTATATCCCGTGAGGACAATATTTTTTTCATGTTTGTCGCGCCAACCGGCAAGATGCAAGTCACTATGCATACTGGACACTCGGTACGGAGTACTGCGGGAGGTATTGCAACTCTCTTTTTTGTATCTTCATCCAGTAAGGCCAGCTGACTCGCCCGCCATCCCCATGTCGGGTCAATTCGCCCCGGACAGACTTCGCAGAAGTGGCCCAGCGGTGTTGAAACACTGGCAACCAGCAAATCACGCGGCTCAACAGATGCCTGGTATAACTACGGTCATTATACTCGTGCCACCTGTGTGCATTGAA
>AZNH01000171.1:16716-27857 GCA_000814955.1 Metarhizium guizhouense ARSEF 977 | reverse complement strand
TCTACGAGTTCTGATTTGTAATTAGCACGTGGGGGATGTTATATACCAGATGTCTTCAGGTGAAAAAAGGATAAAACATGTCAGAGCTCTGTACCTGACTCGAGTCTGGCAGCAAACATCAATTGACATTTCTGGCAGCGAGTCATAGCATGAATCCTTTACGTCAACTGGTTTGATTCAAGGACAGTTGACAGCATTGGCTCTAGCGTACCAAGCGAGCCAGGCATCAATTAATGATTTGGAGTTGCGAATCGCTCGCCAACATCTGAAGCCTGTTGCATGACTGCTGTGGGGCTCGTGGCCTCACTGCCGCGTTCGCCGCATTTAGGGGACATGCAAATTAATAGCTACGTAAATTTTTGCGGAAAATAAGAGTCTGGTGGCGGCGTAGTCCTGCAAATGCATGGCATACATTGATGTTTGCATGAATATCTAGACGCCTCAGGCGCGGATGACGAGAACAAAGCATTCCCCATCATGCGTCCTGCGTCAGTTCAATGTTGCCTCCCACTTGACAATATTCGCTGCATTTATTTTAGCATACAATCATTCAAAGCTCTGGGGGCTTCCTGGGCTTCTTTCCCCACCGATTTCAGGCTGGACTGAGTCGAGTGCATATAATAGCACTTGAGGTTTATATCGGCATAACGCTACATGACCCCGCAACATGATTCAGCCGATGGATGTGTAAATATTGATCCCTCAGGTTTCCCGAATAATGAGTGTGTCAGACAATTGAGCGGAACAAAAGACTGAGTATAATGGCGCAATAGTATTGAATAAGAAGTATATGCGGAGCAAAGACTCCACCAAGAATCAATTGCACGGGAACTGCAAAGTATACACAAAGGAACATTGAAGCTGTCAACGGATAAGGCCTCTATCGATCGGAATCGCCGGGAAGCCTCGGAAACACGCTCACACAACGCCTGTATCAAATACGGCCTTTTGATACACACAAACTCCTCATTGAACGGCTCAATCATTTAGCTAGATATCTATAACTTTAAGGCAATTGATGGGGGTGATGCATGCCTTGAGGAACGAAAGGCTTCTTCTGAACGCACCTGTCACGGTGCGCGGTTGCAATTCTTGTATGTTCATGTCTGTCTGCCATAATACATGAAAAATTCCCCTCTTCTATAATTAGAGAAACCTCTGTCACACAGCACCATTGTTTGGGACAGCCTAGACAAAATGAAAGACTCTTGATTTTCTACATAAAGAGTGGAATAATACGAAACTAAATACTTGTTGTAATACTGCTGCCTGGCAATGGCTGTTGCCTTGAATCAGCCACTTGACCTTGACACACCCAGAGCCTGGCCATTCCCCTTATCCGGGTAGAACACAACACACATAGCCGACAGGTACGTCGTGGCGAACCTATTTCCTCCCTTGACCTTGCTAACACCAAGCAACTCGCCCGCTTAGTGGTTGACCGGGTCTTTTACTCGATCGCAGGGCCTACCCTGCGTTCACAAGCTAGGTGCTTTGTTGAAACAAGGCCAAGCGCTGCAACTAGAAGACTTCCACACACACTGGCGTCTGATACGGAAAGACACTCCCAGGCTACTTGTTGAGCCTCGTAAACGTGTCGACTCGATTATGACAAATTCAACGCTACCGTTGTCAAGCGTCCGAAGAGAGCTAAGTGGCTTTGAACTGGTCGAGAAAACAACGGCGGTCAGAGCGCCGCCTTTATGTAGCAAGCGCCATACACTAGGTCATACAAGGACGTCCAGGGAATGTCCTCTGAGGTATGTAGAGCTCGAAACCCAAATGCCTACCATGGCAGGACACAGCCGGTCAAAATGCCATCAAAGCAGACCAATTACGACCTCAGAACAGCCACATGTATCGTCAACAGTGTCAATGACTCTGCAGCAAGGACCGGGTCTAGCTTCTGAAGACGCACTGTTTGGGTCAGGGTTGACCCTTGAAGGGCCAGTTTGTCGGACGGCAACGAGTCCAGAAATCGGTGGCAGACAAGGGAAAAGCACTGAGGGACAGTCGACGCAGCTTTCAACAGAAGCTACAGTTCAATCGCTGGGGCCACCTGGTCACACATCATCACCTCTTCCAGGTCCTGTGTCACTTGGAGCATTGAGGTATGATGACCCGCGTGCTATATATAGGAGATATGTCGCAGCGAGAGAGGCTTGGTACAAAGCTCAGCGCGTGAACAACCGAAAATACCGAAGGGCAAAAGGCTTGCCCTTAGGATACAACAAGGCAAGCTACAATTGATGCCTCGATTATAAGCAGATGGGAAAACACTGCGTTTCGTCCACGGGCACCAGAGACTGGACAGAAGAAGAGATGATGGCCTATCTAGATTGGGACAACGCAGAGAATGATAGAATTGAGGCTGATATTGCTCAAGAGGCTGGTAATGGTCGACTGGATACTGGTAGAAGAGGCATGGGTGAACTCTGGAGAAGGGCAGCGCGGGATGACGAACAACAGGCCCAGTACGAAGCACAGGAGGAAGAGAGCTGCATTACAGTTCGGTCGTAGTTCAATGTGATGCCAGCCACCACAGGCTACAAGAGAAGTCTGTCCAAAATGTTTACAACATAGGGGAAGGGAACATGATGATTTTTGCGGTGTACGCTGATTTGGTGACACTAAACCTATGTCGCAAATAGTGCATGGTCTTTGATGAGCCACGTGAAACAATATGTTAATAATCCACCTGTGTACTTTAAACATCTGCGGGATGGGACCCCGCACCCAACAACTTGAATCAATACACAACTTTTTCTCACCCAATTTTTAAGCACGTAAAAAAGTGCGACAACCTATTTCATTCATGCGCTAGTCCTAATATGGTAATACGCTAAGCCTAAAGTAGGAGGGTTTTTTTGACGTAAATTACTGCCAAAAACCCCCTTTAGTTATCAATTTGACCGTCAAATACTCTTTTTGACGGTCAAAAATGGAACCCTAGTTATAAAATTATTGATATCAGTAGTTTGAGAGGCTGGCCAACCACCCTGATTTCATCAGGTGGCTGGGAAGTCTTCTAAACTAAAGAAAAATGACATGCAGCCTCCTGAAGGATAGAGAGAACAACAATCAATCTTTTCAACAGAGAAGCTTAGTTGACAATGAGTCTCATAACGTGCAGATTCAGGTAGATCGGGGGAAGTTGGTCGGATTCGAGGAGGCTGGGAGCAATTGGGCGTGGTTTTAGTATGCTGGAAGGGTTTAGAGGTGGCTTGAGTGCACTGGGAGCGGCCAGAGATGCTCATCAATCCATCAACGTCCACGAGGCCCTTCCGTGGATTGATTGAACCGCTTATTCAGCATTTCAACGGTTGATTGAATCAACGAAGGCCAGCCGTTGATTGAATTGATATTGATTGAAGTTTGTTGAACCCCCGTATTATTGCTCATCGTCAATGACGGTATCACCACGCTCTCCTCCCTGCGCAAGTAGCTCGTGTAATAAGCCGTCATCTAACAATATGTCGTCCAATTCGTCTATAAGCCCCGCTCGTAACCATGACCGTAGGGTTTGAATCAGCCCTATTATGCTCGCATCTAAGCGGTTGCGAAGAGGAGTAACCATTAAGCCAACTGATGAAAAGAGCCTCTCGCATTCAGCGCTCATTGCTGGCACGGTCATGACGTCCAAAGCCATGCGGGATAACCGGGGATACTCGGATTGCTTCGAGATCCAGTATTGGACCGGATCTGTAACATCCCCATCCGCTATACTTACGTCTGACTGCCAGCGGTTGTATTCATCTACCGACGGAGTCATTGACAGAGGCCTAGGTGACTGGCCTCGCCGATGGGCCTCGCGATACTTATCAAAGGAAGACAGCTTCGTCTTGCGCTTCTTGACAACAGGGCCTTCATTAGGCGTAGTCCTGACTTCCAAATTACAATACTCCGTATCCCAAAGCGTCTGGACAAGGCTTTTCGCCTCTTGAATCCAATCCGGATGGTCCTGACTCCAGATATCGTCGAAGTATGTCCAACGGACAGCTGGGTGTAAAGCAGCAGCAGCATAATAGACAGGCGAATCCTTAAGAGTGCGGTAATACTTGTCGAGCTTCATCCAGCCCAGGTTAATATTGAAGCCGAACTGCTCTGGCTCAGGATACTGGTGAATAAGGGCCTTCGCTTCTTCCAGTTTACCGAGCAGAAACTCAAAGGCTTCCAGAACATCAGTCATCGATCCGAAGGTCTCCTCGACGCCGGTCGATCGCCTACGGGACTGAGAATCTCCCTGAAGGACTTGGACAACAACGTAGAAGTCGTGAAGGATATTCTCAAAGGCCCTGAGGACTGCCCAGTCATTGTCGCCAAGAAGACTCTTCTTCTCAAGGCAGGGTGGCAACTTGGTATCTCTCTCGCCTTTCCTCGCTTCTTGGAAAAGTCTCTTCGCCTTGATAATGAATTCGTCGTAGAAGGGCTGCAACTTAAGCAACCGCCGGATCATGTAATATTGGGACAACCACCTTGTATCGTTGTCGAGATGGACATCCAGTGGACCCTGGCTCTGTATTTCTGGATCTTCGGACGCTGCAAAATACTCCCGTTGCAACTGCCTGAGCAGCTGGGTTAACATATCCGACCGACGAACCCAAACTACAAAGTTGTGGGCTTTTCCGACCGGCCCCTTCTTCATCCACTCATCGTGTGCTGCCCTGGCAAGAAGCTCTCCCTTAACGAGGGATTCTTCAAAGGCCTCGACATCCTTTCCAAAGAGGAGAGCCTTGACAACGAGGTTGAGTATATGTCCCGTGCAACGGACCCGGCGCTGGATAGGATCGAAGCCGAGATTTTGGCCGATAATCTCCATCGCTGTATCGTTGTTGCCCGCGTTGTCGAGAGTGAAATAGCCGAGCTTGTCCTCTATGCCAAAGGACCTAATGACGTCGAGTATCTCTGCCGCGATATTCTCTCCGGTGTGGCGGTTGATTAGTTCAGGAAGCCCAAGGACGATTTTCTGCGGCTCATTCTTAACGTTCCTGAATAATGCCGTAATTCCATATAATGTATGCCGGTTCCTGCTCCTAGCCCCGTCAAAGGCAATGTGGATCTGCCCGGGAGCTTCCTTCAGTATTCCCTTCACCCTCGTCTTATATTTCTCGAAGTATCGAATTGCCAGCCGCCGAACAGTATGCCTCGAGATGTGGGCGTCCGTGACCTGAACAGCAGGGTTAAGATATTCGAAGATGTGCCGGAGGCGAGGGTTCTCGGCCTGTTGGAAAGACTGTTGACTATCGACAATCCAGTTGACAACAAGCTTTTGGAAGTGCTCTCGATCAAAGCGTTTAATCAGATTGTTAGCCAAGGACTGCTCCTTTGGGTCGTCTCGGCTGAGATTGAAGATATCTGTAATAGAAGGGAACATCCTCTTCCCTCCCTTGGTCAACGAGGGTACGGGGCGCTTTCCAGATACATCCCAATGACCGTGGGACTTCCACAAGTGATGTTCAGCATTCTGTGTGCCTCTGGAATCGTAGGATTGCGGGTTGTTGCTTTTTTGACGGATACAGGGCCTACAAATCCATCGTCTCGTCTTCGGAGACTGGATCTCAATACCGTATTCCCATACCCAAGACGAGGTATCTTTTGATCGTTCAGCTATCGTGAACCCTTGCCATCGTTTGAAGATGCGGGCTTCTTCCTCTGGAGTTGGATTCCAGTCAAATGGTACACCAGGTTTGTTGTCGACCGATAGGACAGAGTCAAAAGGGATTGGGCTTGGGTGGTTTGCCATACTTAAAGTAAGGGCCGATTAATTGTCAGGGAAAGCAAGCGTACTAGAGACGGCGGTTTCCGGACGCGACGCGACGCGACGAGATTCAAATGATTCAATGCCATATTATCCGATGTTACTGCGTGTTAGTGAATTGGCATATTCTCCTCAGAAGAACATATCGAGCTCTAACACTACTGAATCTCGCAAGGGTCCCATGTCTAGCGTCAACGAGCATCAATCAATATCAATCAACGAGAGGAGTGTATGGATTGATGGATCACGTCAGACAACCAGCCGTGGATTGATATGGATATTGATTGATGCCAATATATTGATCAACGCGTTGAGCTCGTGGATTGATGAGCATCTCTGGGAGCGGCAACAGCTCTTTTAGGGCCTTCAGCACGCCTCTTAGAAGGAAGATTAGGATCCAACTTCCACAATGCCTTTCGTTTCTTTGCTCTTGGCTTGGGATACGCGGCAGGAATTACGAGTGGCTAATACCTTGCCAGATGTGTTTCTTGGAACGGAGGAGAGGAGGGGCTTTTGAATACGCTCAGAGCAGTATTTTGAATCCATTTTGGAGCAACTAGACTAGTTATATAATGACAAGTTACTGAAAATGAAGAATCATGGTTCAGTAGATCCCAAGTGGTATATCCGCCCCAAAATTATGGGCAATATAATGTAGTGCTGCCTATGACATAAGCATGTCGCAGTTATTAGTTGCACAGGCGATATATTGTTTTCAAAGACCAGAGCAGGAAGTGTGCACACAACGCCAGTGAATTTGATCACTGACCGAAAGTGGGTTCCGATTTTACATTGTCGTAACTTAAGAGTTAGGTAGCTGCATGGTAGGGTCATCAAATCCAATCTGAGGACCAGAGAACACGTTGTACACTCCAGATCCGAAGGCTGAAATCTGTCCAAAAGTAGCTACCTCGACAGAAGGTTGGTATTGATAGCCCCATTCGTCCTCCGACTGTGACACTTGCGTTTGCTGCACGCCTTGAGTGTAGGAGACCATGTTGTTTTTCGACTCGACTGAGATGGTGTGTTGCAGGCTGCAAGTGGACGTAGGGGGAGATTGGTGAGTGTACATATCATTACGGATAGCCTGACTATGTCCAGGTACAGAAGAAAAGCTGACCGGGCTGCTGCTGCTGATAGAAGCCATGCTTTTGGTGCTGTAGGGCATCTCAATGACTGGCCGCTCGAATTGTCGTTGGGGAATGTGGTATGCGTGATGCACGTTCGGGTCCATCGTAGCAATTCCAAGGTTGTTCTGGTCAATGAGATAGTAAGCTTGCTGAGGCGTGCCAGCATGTCGATGGACCATCTGCATGCTAGCGTCTTGAGCGTGGGCTTCATGGACTTCTGCGGGCATGCTGTGACGGCTGTCCATCTGCTCGGGTAGGCCATACTGATTCACATGATGATCAAATGCAAATGAGGCAGCTCGACGCATCGGATGGCCATGAGCCAAGGTAGGAGGGGTGCTAGCCTCTTGCATTGGCCAACTCATCGTTTGGCCTGGTGTAGTGGGGGGCTCGCCAATGTCTGATTCCGAAGCGCAATCGTCCAGAATAACGTTGGGGCGCAGACAGCGTTGGTGAGATCGTCGCTGATGCTTGACCATCGTAGTCTTGCGACAGAAGCTGCTTCAATGTCAAAATCAAGACGGTCTCTGAAATTAACATAGCCCAATGTACATCCGCTTACCATTTCGAACATCCGTCATGAGCACATTTGTATGGCCGCTTCCCAGTATGGATACGGCGGTGACGAGCAAGAGATGAAGACTACATCGGAGGTAAGTGGGATGAATACATGCCCGGAAGATTATAGATAGGGTCCTCAACTTACGTCAGAGAAGCGCCTTTCACATCCGATGTGCTGGCATTGGTGAGGCTTCTCGCCAGTATGTGCGCTGAATAAAGCTCTTGCTGCAGCCGGGAGTTGTGCAAATATAAGGTCTCTCATTTGTGTGGGTTCGATAGTGCCGTTGCAAGTCTGACTGGCGGTTGAAACTCTGAGGTTGGTAAGTAAAATGATTCAGTAGCTGGGCGATCTCAGAAAGTACACACCTTGTTACATGATTCCCAGTCACATGGAAAAGGTCGGGTCGTAGGCTCGCATTTGACAAGCTCAAGCAGCTCCATTATATGGGACTGTGTTGTGCTAGATTTGAAGTTGAGTCGTGCGGGTGATGGAAATGACCAAATTTCTAGCAGTGATAATGCTGTACGGCTATAGGCCGAGACAGGTTGTGTAAGGATAGAATCGGTTTGACGTTGTATGAAACAGAGAAGCAACACCAGATATGGGTGGCGTCGTTATGTGAAAAGGAGTGCTGGTCTTTGACAATTTGGTATAGTTGTTTCCTACCCAACGTGGATGTGAGACCAATGATGGTATTCGGAGTGGGAGGGTGTGCAAGGGATGGGCACGTGAGTTAAGATATAAGATTAGGATGAGTTGAAAGGGGAAGATGTCTTCCTTATGAATGCTCAGGAAAGTCAGAACGATCTGAGTTCAAGGCTTGACGATATCTATGGATAATAAGCCGGCGAGATGGAGATGCCATGTGCGATCGGAGACTAATGAGCAAAGACGAAGAAATGGGACGGAATATAGCTGGGGTGAACTCTCAAAAGTAGAAGCAAGCAGGTGGCTGCGGCTGATGAAAGAAGACGACACTCTCGCGGGACTGTGGGGGTTAGGGGCTAAGGAGCCTGAAGACCAAGGAATATGTGGACTATGGAGGGATACTCGACTTCCGTTCGCACACGGGCAAGCCAGGATCTGATTCAGAGGCTACAACGGGCGGCATGGCAAACTCCACAGGGGTAGATTTGGGATTGTAAGTAGCGTGTGCAAAGAAAAGATCGAAACGGTTTCGGGAGGTCGAATGTAGTTTAGTGTGTGCTGCTCACCTTCGTCAGTGGATCTAGGTTGGGGCTGTTTGATAGGCTGTCGATCTCTGTGTTGCCCAATCCAAGCAGAGTTACCTGGCCGGACGCCAAAATCTAACTTTGCATTTGCCACCGTGGATTCATAAACGGTTGCTGAGTCAAGTTATCGCGTTGCCCGAAACAGTTGAGACGGAACGAGGCCGGCTTGCGAAGTTTGCAGCGTCCTCGTGGCTAACATATCCCCATCATGCTTCAAAAAAGAGAACTCCAGGCAGGATTAGGGAAACTAATCCCGGAAGAAGCTGTTGTCACGTTATGGGAGTGTGTTAAATTGTCAGTGGTTACAAAATATGACGCCTGGCCGACCACCTGAATTTATTCAGGTGGTTTGGGGAGTAAAGATAAAAGACCTCAACTCTTCAAGTTACACAATGGGACAGACAGACAAGAATACATCACAATATGTTCTCAATAATAGTGCCATTGTATTCCTGACACATACTTACGCCCTCCATGCAGACTTCTCAACAAGCAGTACTGATTGATAGGGCCCATACTGATACTGATTGATTGGCTTATCAGTACCCATCTGTGACTAAGTGGCTTCCCACTTAGTCTGCCACAAAACCCCGGGACAGCTGACAACCCCGGCACGTTCTACCTGCACGCGTTTTGCCCGCAAAACACGACCAACACGTCAAATCGTGACAACACCATCATGAATTTTAGCCCCAAGGTGCTCATGGCTGCTAGGCTGGTGACTCAGTCAAGGGAGTCCTACAATCCAAGGCGTTTAGCAACATCAAAACGCGATATCAGCTTGCGGCAAGCAGCCAAAATCTACGGCGTCAATAAGTCAGATCTTCACAGAGCTGTGCAAGTTATTATGACAGGAACTATCACAATATCAGGTCAGCCACCCTTACTTAGTAAAGAAGAAGATGAGGCCCTAATATCGTACGTAATTTGGATGCAGCGAGGTGTCTTTCCAGCTAAAATACTTCGAACACCCGTTAAGTTGCCAAGGCAAGGGGCTTAACGGCTGAATATCCAGCCCGAAGGGTAATACTTTATGTCTGCAATTGAACTTCCTGATCGAACCCCTACAACCCGGCTTCCACCTATGACGGTAACTACAGCAGTTTTCATAGTCTTCAAATCTACAAAGAGGGTTTTACATTGACTGATAGAGGTTTCTCTATGGCCTCATCGTAGACCCAGTGTTATCACGTGCTGTATACAGAGCTCCCAATAGTCCGGACTATTAACAGGACTAATAGTTCAAACTGCAGTCGAGACTATTAGTCTATGGACTAATGGTCCAGTCTGTGAAAGTTGGACTAGACTGCTGGTCCAGTCTACATAAGATGGACTGGACCGTCAGTGCAGTCCAACATTTCAAGACCAACCAATAGTCTAGTCTGGAAATGGAACACTAATAGTCTGACTATTAGTGAGGCAGACGCGCGACGCGATGCAGCCGCGTGGCGCGTGGCGCGTTAAGTGGGTTTCTCCAGACGACAGTCAACCGTCTGTCGAAGCTCCAGTATTAGTTAGCTTCATGAAATCTATCTGGCCCTTTTTAGTCAATAACATCTTTGCCTCGCCTTTCAAATACACAGGATGAACACACATGTCATGACTTTTGGAGATCTCAATCATTTGCTTTAGCTGTAACTTGCACAAACCGTAAAATAAAAATTCCTAAAAACATGACTAACCAACTGATGATCGTTCGTAAAGGACTTTTAATCTGATCATTAAGATCTTTTGAGTGTTCAGGGTAGGCCTTGTCACTTGCTCGTCAAACTTCTGAGAATATCTTTCTCATTTTCAACACGCATACGTGCCAGACAGGGAACTCACGATGCAGGTTAAACGTGGCACGCCGTTTTTAGTGGCCCAATTGGTTGGTTAGCAGCTGCCCACCAACGCTTCGCTAGCGGGGCGCAGCCGCAAGTTCACCAGTCGCGTGCGCAATGATTGGAGGCGCTTCATCCCATCGAGTCGAGAGCTTGGCATCGCGTCCCTCGAGCAGCTTTCAGTGGTTCTAAAGGAGGAGAGAATTTCCCACGATATTTGGTCTTAATGCCTTGCACATTCAATCAAAAGGCTCGGTGCGACAGAAAAACGCGTCCGAAAACATGGCTATCCTCACACATGATTCCTTCTTTTTTTCATCACCATTTCTGGTTGACCAACGGCCTTTTGTCTATTATGCTGTCCATTGCAGATCTCTCAGATACCGCGAGACTCACGAGAAGCGGCAGTTTCTCAGATGACTCCGATCTCAACATGACTCCGCCGTCCTTCGCATCGTCTCCTTCCTCGATTCTCAGTGTGTCACGTCAGAGGACGTCTCCCATCTGGCGTTACTGTCGGGTGGAGGATGGGAAGGTACTGCCAGCGGCCTGGATCGATTCCAAAGGGACGAAATGGTGGCATTGCCAGCCCTGCTTCGACAAGAAACGTGAAAAGAGATACAATTATTCTGGTGG
>AZNH01000171.1:0-16639 GCA_000814955.1 Metarhizium guizhouense ARSEF 977 | reverse complement strand
AAAAAAAACGCAAGGTTACACAAGAGGCGGATGCACTTGATCAGGCGACTATACGCGAGCTGTACTGTCGCTACACCGTCGCCTGCAGCCTTCCCTTTTCTCATATCGAGCAGCCTGCGTTCCGCGACTTTATCCGGTATATCTGTCCTGCTGCAGACGATATCCTCCCTATGTCTGGCTCTACAGTCAAAAATGACTTGCAAAAGGGGTACGAGGAGAAGAAGGAGGTCGTAAAAAGAGCGCTGCAGAATGCTCTCTCATCTATTCACGTTGTGCCCGACAATTGGACGTCGCCGAATTGTCTGGGCGTAATTGGATTCACAGTTCAATTTGTTACTGAGGATCATGGCCTGCAGTCCTTGGTAGTGAGGATTAAGGAACTGGAGGGACAACACAGCGGGGAGAACATGGCAGAAGCAATCATGGAGTTTATACGAGAATATGGCATAGCGTCGAAGGTTGGATATTTTATGATGGATAACGCGACCAACATGAACACAATGATTGACAAGATCTCGGACGACTTGGAGCATGAGTTTGACGTTTTCTACGATCCACTTCCTCACCGGCTGCGCTGTGTTGGTCACATCATCTGCCTAGCCGTGATGGAATTTCTCCTCGGAAAGCGACCGCTCACTACGGGTTTTTATTCCGGACCATCCGAGGAGGAAGTTGAAAACTGGAGAAAACGAGGGGAAATAGGAAAACTACACAATATTGTAGTATACATCACTTGGACGCCACAGAGGCTTCAAACTTTTACGACCCTCAGCGATGGTCTCAGATTACGGCGTGACAACGACACTCGTTGGAACTCGTGGTATAAAATGGTTGAATGGGCCCTTAGACCAAAAATACGGCAAGCTGTGACCATATTTTGTGCGCAAGAGCCGGCTCTTCAGGATGACACGTTGACCCAGCCTGACTGGTTAACCTTGGCCGAGATTCACAAATTCCTCGAGCCTTTTTACGATGCTACAGTGGCAAACGAAGGTATTGGGGACTCGATCTCGGACGTGCTACCTACCATGGATTACCTTCTGCATCATATTGAGGCGGCCAAGACGGCCACTACCCTTCCTCACTTGGCTACAATGATGGAGACCGCCTGGGCCAAATTGGCCGACTACTATGAATTGACGGAAGATTCACCAGTCTATTCGGCAGCGACCGTCTTGAACCCTTCACTGAAGTGGGCGTACATGGAAAGAACTTGGGAAGACAAGCTTGAGTGGATTGAGAAAGCCAAAGAGCGTGTAGGGCAGCTGTGGAGGGAGACGTACAAATCTACAAGTTCCTGTCCCATTCTTCGACCAAGCCCACCGCAAGATTGCACTACAAAGCGACTAAACGGGTACAAGATGTGGATGAAAGAACAGAAGTCCACAATATTTAACAAAGATGATGATGAATACGAGGTGTATTGTCGCGAACCCGTGATGACTGTATCAGATCCCTTGAAATGGTGGCTAGAACCGGCTCAGAGGAGACGGTTTCCCAACTTGTCATTAATGGCAATCGACATCCTGTCAATCCCGCCTATGTCTACGGAGACAGAGCGTCTCTTTTCCAAAGCAAAACTCACGGTTACCGATGTTCGAGGATCCATGAATATTGACACTCTGAATCTTGTGGAATGCTTGCGCTCCTGGGACCGGAGCGCTCTGATATTGCCCTCCGATGTAAGTACTAAATATCTGACTAGAATGTCCATTTCATCTAACGGTGGACCCAGTGCTGCTACGTAGATCAAGCAGGCGATCATACGACCCAAGATAGCTAAGAATACATAATTGAAGGCGAAAGTGAGGCAAAAAAGGCATGTTAAAAAGGGAGCAGGACCGGCATAGAAATAAGCAAATGGCTTGGTTTGGTTGCAAGGCAAGGCGTATTTACAAACCCTATTGTTGTAATTATTGTATAGCTGGATACAACGGTCCTAAATTGGCAATTGTTTGAAGAAGAGCCCTAATCTTCCGCTGTTAATGGAGGCAAACTTAGTATACATGTCTTCGCCCATGTTCATCTGGACCATTCTCCTCACAATGCGCTTAACGAATCAAAATTACCATAAATCACGCGTTTATGTTTCGGACTATTAGTCCACACCACGAGTTTTGGTGTAGTCCAGTCTGAGGGAGGTGGACGAACCATTAGTTCAGTTTGGACTTTATATCGCAGACTGATGGTTTGGTCTGGACAAGTTGCACGGACTGTCAGTTTGGTCTGTTCAAGCTAGACGGACTAAACGACCAGTCTGAGGCTCTCAGACGGACTGTTTGGACTATTGGGAGCCCTGATTTATAACTACCCTATGTTATTTACGTTAATAGTATAAAAGCGGGGACTCCTACGGGAGAGTACCATAAAAGTACCGGCATTCCAATAATCAGGTGTTTTCATGTGCTCCGGCTCAACACTGATCTAAAATCACAACTCGATGCCTATATCGTAATATTAACAACTAAATGTTGCCTAATGATGTTAGTTTTGTAGCCAGGGCCCTAAGGTGTCGTTGAGTTTGTGTGAATTGCATTACTTCTGCCCCACTCCTATTCTAGCCTAGTTTGTTGAGCTACCTTCATCCAATTGGCTCGCTTACCGTTCTTTCTGCAACCAGGTGGGCCAACTGCCATATGTAGCTGACGGGTTATCCCTCGCGTTCTCCACAATTCTCAGCTCCAAGAAAGGCAGGGGTCGGCATTGTAATTGTAACATACGACATGTGGATGTGTCAGGTTGTGGCGGTTCGGGTTGATACACCGCACTGTGCACAGCCTGCACCCGATGCTTGGGCGGCAATACTGCTGCCCAACGGGCAGCAGCATTACCAAAGTCATTTTAGTCTGGGAGGATTCCAGTCCAGAAGAATCAACTGAACAACAATCTTTTGAACATACTGTTGAATTGTCTCCGTGATACTGTAGTGCCATCGTATTTCTGACAGGATGTCAGAAGTAGGGTGTGGATACTGTCATAAAAGGTGTCACTGTAAAATTGAATGGCTGTTTAGGCATTAGCCCAGTGCATTTATTGTTGTCTGTTTTGATGCGATTCTTGTTCTTCTTGTCTCCCTTTTGGCCGTGTACCAAGCAACACGCCCCTGTATGCACCTAACCGGTGCAAGTGGGGTTATACAATCCCAGTTATGCAGCAGTGGATCCTGATGTGATTAAAGTCGAGTTCTAAACAATATCTCACTCAAGCCCAGTTCCAGACCTAGTCTGGCAATTAAAGGATTTGAAAATCTCATGCATAACAATGAGTCTCATAACGTGACAGGTACAAAGCTGCCGTTATGGGAATAAGGCCCCACACTGCCACGGCTTGGCGGGCAGCCCCCTACACCGGCCAGCAGTGCCATTTCCCCTCATAACGGGCAAACACAAGCGGGCAAGCATCCGTGCCCGATCCTGTCCCTCGGCTAAAACTCTATATCATAAGTCAAGGGTGCATAAAAGTTTTTGCAACAGCTAGTTCTCTTAGATTACCGAACATGTTACCAAAATTATGCCCCATGCAACACTATTCCGGCCATGTGTTTGCGTATCCACATTTCATCGACGACCACTTTGTTAGATTTCACGATGCCCCACTTGAATTACTACCGGGGTTAGGTCAGTTATTGAGGTCAAAATTGATGATTGTATTCATTGATGCTTGTATCTTCTGTGTGTTCTTGTCGGGCGGGGAGACTTCGTCTCCCCTGCCAGGGTGCACCGCCACACGCCACTATTGCTATAGCCGACTCTGCATTTTAGCGCCGTCGCCAATCTATCACACTTCGCCACTACTCGTGCCACGCCCCCACTTTTTCAGGTCGCGACTTCGCTGCACCATTAAAGAGGGTGCTGGTCACCAAAACGCTCCACCTGTTGAACGTCACAGCGGAACACAGATGAAAAGAGTGCGTTGATTCTGTAAGCTAGAGATGCCGCCAAGGCACGCTATTTATGGAAGGCGCAGGCTGGACCCTGCACGTGATGCTGTTTCATGTTCAACACCGCCCCTCAGCCAAGCCTGACAATACATCCCTCGCATCTGACGAAGTGAAGCTATCTACAATATTTCCTAGCAGCCCCTACAAAAGAAAAGATCAGCGAGCGACTTGGGCTTTGCCCAGGTTGAGTTGCCTGATGAATTGAGCATGCTTAACTGGCGTAAGTGCCTTTGTCAATCCATCAGCCGTCATCTCATCTGTACTGACTTGATGAAGTTGAAAGTAGCCATCATTGGTACGATTGATGATCCACTTTCACCGGATATCAATATGACGCGTACGAGCCGTGTTGTTCTTATTTAGTCCTGCCAACCTGGCGTTCTGGCTGTCTGTAAATAGGACCAACGGCTTCGGTTGCGGCATTTTCAGGTCAGCAAGGAATTGCGATATCCACAATAAGCTCATTCCTGCTGGTGTGAAGTTGATGAATTCGGCTTCGGTTGTGCTCGTCGTCACGAGCGTCCGCTTGGCCGACTTCCAATGGATTGGTCCTTCAGCGACGAAGACAATATGGCCCGCTGTTGAGAAGCGAGTCATTGGGTCCGTTGCAAAGGATGCATCCGCATAAACACGGAGTTTGAGATCCGTGATATGGTAATTGCCACCAAGGCAAATGCCATACGATTTGGTTGTTGCTATATGTCTGAAGAGATGTTTGAGTATTTGGACGTGGATCTCCGTTGAGCCCTGATTAGCTTCACACAGCCGTTGTACGGTATATGTGATATCAGGTCTCGTCCCAATGGATAGAAAGTTCAGACTGCCAGTACGTTCAAGCCAGTCTGTGGATGGCATCGCTACATCCAGTTCTTTCCAGTTAACCGGGATCTCGGTCTTCGAAGGCCAGGGGCTCTGTGCCTTGTTGAGTTGTTGGTCAGGGAAGAATTTCTCTACAATCTTGTCGATGAATTTCTCTTGGCTGATCCAAATGTGACGCTGTGGTCGGTCTCTATTGATTTCAAGACCTAGGAACTCTGTCACCTCGCCGATTTCCTTGATTTTGAATCGTAAGGCAATCGACTCAGCTGTGTCCTTGACTATCTGTTTGGTGGGGGCCGCAATGATCATATCATCAACATATAGAAGAATGTGGACTCCATCGTCTCTTTGGAAGAGACAGAGTTCTGATGCAAGTGGCGCAAATCCTAGCTCTTTCAAATATGCGCGGGCTGTGTCAAACCACTACAACGGTGCTGTTGAAAGTCCATAGAGTGCTCGTTTAACTGACACACTCGGCCGGATCCATCATTAAAATCTTGTGGTTGTTTCATGTACACTTCTTGTCGTGCCTCTGCATTTAGAAAGGCAGTCACTGCATCATATTGGCCCCATTCCAAATCCAGCAGAGCAACGACTGTACAGAAGAGTCGCACTGATGTCATGTGTGCTACTGCTGCATAGAGATCTTCTAAGGCGTAGGAGTCTTCCATTTGATCACCTCGTACAACCCATCTGGCTCGTGCGTATGGATCAGCATCCTTTGGGTATTTCTCATCATACACCCATCGGCCATCAAGAGCAATCTTTCCCGGTGGCAGTTCAACAAGGATCCAGACATCCATCTCAACGAGGCTCCGGAACTGTCTTTCCATTGCTGGCAACCACTTTGACTTGTAGTCATTTCGCACACGGGCATCAAACCAGTTCTTTGGTACCCGTGGCTGGTTGAGATGTTCCCTGATCTTTATGACCGACCACATCGGTATCAGTGGGCGTTTTTCCTGTCCCCTTCTGATATCTTCTTCTCGATATATTAGATTGATGTACTTGGCTGCTCTTTCTGCAGCAATAATAACGCCATTATCTGAGTAGTCGCGTCGTGGTTGATTACGCAGGCTACGATGTGAAGTCTGGCTGGGATTATTGTGTTGATCAGACACTAACCCCTGGCCCATCAGCTGTATCGGCTGTTCCGATGCTGCATCTTCAACATCCTGTTCTTCGGAAAATGTGCCATGCATTGCCCGTGCAGGTGGGATGGGTTGTTCCTGCTGCAAATCCTCCTGTTCTTCTAGGGCAAGCTGATTCCCAGTTTGTGTTTCATTTCCCCTATATTGTTGGGCCGGCGTATAGGGTGGTGTTTGTTCTTGCAAGATGTTCCGCGGTGTTTCTGATCGTGGGTTCTTATCCACGTCTGCAGGTGCCTGTCTTCTTGACCCTGTGTCTTGATGAAGCTGCTCATGCTGCCTTTGGCTAGCACCGCTGTCATCCAGTTGTTCGACCACATCAATATCTGACAGCATACTGTGTGGCGATTCGAGAGGTGTTCCCAGCCTAATATCTGGGGACAAGGAACTCCGGTCCGTTGAATGTGTTTCTGGTGTTGCTGTGCCAGACGGATCTGCATGAAGTTCCTCTGTTTGTTTTCCGCCTAGGTCTGTGCCTAGCTCATTCCGTACTTCTGTGTAGGTGATCTTTCCAGAATCTTCAGGGTCTGGCTCGACGAGTTTAGCTTCGTATTTAATCGTCGGATGAGTACGGGTTTTATTGTTGGGTCCCTCATGGAAACGCACGTCACGGGCCCGGACGACTCGTTGTTCATCCGGAAGCCATATTTTGTATACGTGGCCGTGCAGACCTTCCATGCCAACAAGGTTGCCAATTTTAGCTTTGTTGGCCATTTTCTGGCTCTTGACTTGAATTTCCTTGGGTATTGTGACGTATGCTTTACAACCCCATTTGTGGATATGTGTTAGATTCTCAGTGGTTACAAAATACGAAGGCTGGCCAACCACCTGAATTCATTCAGGTGGTTGGGGAGTAAAGATAAAAGACCTCAATTCTTCAAGTTAAACAAGAAGAGAACAGAGAAGAACACACATCACAATTTTATCTCCATAATAGTGCCACCGTATTTCTGACAATATGCCGGAGACTTGGTTCATACGGCAAGTTGATGATTTTGAACATCCGTTGGATTGGGCTTTGCCAGTTGTACCGCCGAGCTGGAAGGAGGTTGTGAATGTACACACTGGTCTCCATGAAGAGAGGCCATAGTTCTTGAGGTAGTTGTAGCTGAAATAAGTGTTGTGCGAGCTCCAGCTGCAATGTCTTTACCAGCCTTCTCGGCTCTGCCGTTCTGTTCATGGGCGTAAGGTGTTGCGTATTTGATTTTGACCTCTTCCTTGGTGCCCCATTAGCTGTCTTATCTGATTTGAACTCGCCACCATTGTCGAAGACAAAGACTTGAACTTGATGCCCGCCACTCATCTTCTCCACCTTCCCCTTCCATTCCTTTAGTTTTGGCAGTGCGTGTTTCTTTCTGGTTAAGAACATGATGCACTGGAAGCCAGTATATCCGTCTATGCCGTGAAGAGACCAACGGTAGCCTCCATATCCGACTGGTGTGTGTTGTAGCAGATCCCAGTAGACATGACTTAGAAAGGCTGTTGGCTCAAACTTGGCCCTGCTAATAATAGCATCCGCTTTGCCAAGATAGCATGCCTCGCAGTGAAATTCCCTAATAGATGATTCATTCAATTGAATCCCAGCTGCTTTACAGGCTCGTTTAATTCTTTCTGCACCAGCATGCATGAGCCGGTGATGCATCAGGCCATAATCAATATTCTTAGTCGTAGCTCTATTGGGAAGAACCGAAAAGTTGACGTGCGGTTTGGGTTGTGGTCCTACATCAAGAACAGCTACTCCCGATTGCCATTCATACGAGCATAACTTATGCCCTGAATTTGCGAAAACCAGTTCTTTGGTTTGGCCATTAACAACCAGTCCACAGCTCTTTTCTAAGATGCTCGTCGCGATGATATTTGCGGTGCCAACCGCACAGTATCCAACGTTATGAAGGATGAGTGTTTTTCCATTCGCTGAAAGCTGCACTATTCCAATTCCTTGACGGCCATAGGGAACGTTATTGTGCCCAATAGAGCGATTGTCTTCGTCGTGGAAGTCAATATGTGCAAACCACTTGAGGTCATTAAAGCAGTGTTCTGCTGCTCCTGAATCCAATACTACCTCATCTGAAGATAAGGCAGTCGTCACAATGGCAAGTTTCATCGGCTGGATGATATTTGGGTTACCGACTTGGTTTGGACTTTTGCCTTTGCGTTTGCCTTTATGCCAAGATGGTCGTTTTTCTGGGTGTTTTGACCAGCAGTTATCATTCGTGTGAGTCATGTTAGTATGGATGTAACACTGGTCTGACCCTTTGGCTCCAGCTGGCATTGGTGGTAGCTGATTGGATGTTTGGATGGACAAGTTGATACGGGTTCCAGCAGCTTCTTCGTCATCCGCCTTGGCGGACAGGAACTGTAGGAAGTCCTGTTTGTTGGAAACTTGCCTCTATCACAATCATGCTTCCAGTTGGTACCATTCTGGATAAGTATCTTTGATCCCATTCATCAACATGACTAAGAACTTATCATCTGAGCCCCCAGCTTTGATGATCGTATCCCAAGCCCAGAGTGTTTTTGCAATAGATGCGTTGAATGTGGTTAAGTCCTTGCGCTTATAGTGTGGGAAGCTCATCAAGAGTTCAGCGAGAGATTCGTCCGTGATCTTTCTCACAGAGGTCTTCAGCAGATTCCATGTTGTCATAGCTGTAGCATGGTCTATATCCCAGCCGGCTTATTTGCTGCGTTATTTCCGTCATGTTGTTGATCATGAAAAGTATTGCCTTGGAGTCGTTTTTGACCCAATCAGTTGCATCATCTGCTGGCCGTATCACCTCTCCTTTAACATGGCCCCAAAGGCCCATTGACACCAGGGCAAACTGGACCTTGGTTGACCACTCAGGCCAATTGGCCATGCCACGGAGCTTATCCATAACTGGCATTGAGATTTCATAGCTCGTATTCCTTGATATGATTCGCAGGTGTTGATAGAAAGAACCATAATAACTTGGCTCTATCTCAACATAATGAGTATGATTGGGGAGGTTGAAATAACCCATCTCAATGTCAAAGCGGAAATTAGTCGGAGTTTCTCGGAAGCTTCAGTTTCTTCAAGCATGTGATGCCCAGAGTCCTTGTGCCGGGGTTGTCGGTAATGTTCGGTCACAAGTTGAGCGTCTCTCTATCTCGTGCCCGCCCCTTTGATCGAAGGTTGAATTTGTCGTCAGGCCATAAGCATCATGATCTTGCAAATAGAGAGATTGATGAGTAGGCGCTGTGCCAGCCTGATCAACTAGTTAAAGTGTCAGGCCGTTGTATGATTGCACATCAACGGTTATGTCAGTGGAATTGACGAGGGCACATAACCTGTTGAACGAGAAGGAAAGGGAGACTGGGGAGTTGCTGAGTGGAAGCAAGGTCAGTGAGAATGTGGTGTATTGAGTTGTTCTGCCTTAGCTTCCAGTTTTTCGTATTCAGCTATTGCTTCTGGGTCTGCCTTGATAGGTTCAAGATCACAGTGGGTCAAGTACACCTGCTCGAGATCCTTTCCTCTACTCAATACCACATATGCTTGTCCGTCAGAGAAGATATTAGAATTCAAGGCCACGGTAACAGCTAGCAGTGACAGACCTTGAACCTTATGGATTGTCAACGCAAATGCATTAATGATTGGAAGCTGTACACGTTTATATTCCACCCCATTTATCTGGAAATACGACGGAGTTTTATGCAAGTTCATGACCTATACTACATTAGGTGCGTCGAGTGCCTCTAAAGCTTCAACGGTAGGGCCAAGATATAAAAACTTACTTGGATACCGTCTTTAGTGGGAAATGCTGCCTCAACTTCGTCGTCGGGCAACAAATTAGTAATAACACCAATAGAGCCGTTAGCCCTCTCTCGCTGAGCATGCTATTTGTGAGAAACATGACTTTGGCCCCAACAGTACACACCACGGAGGATGCAAAATTGTCCCCTTATCGAATACTTTCGAGTGCTCTGAATGCTGTAGCCTTACTCCGTTTTCGAAATCTTCGGCTTTTGAAACGAAGATAGGGTTCCCTGCTGGCATGCCGGAGAGAACGGCATGGTTTAGTGCTGCAGCCTCATCGCGAAGGGAAGACAAGTACGTGGTATTCCACATGACATGTTCTGGATTATATTGGCGCCATCGTTCTTCCAAAGTGTATCTCACCTCGTCATCGACGATTCCGAACCAACTCTTGTTTAAGATTCTGAAGAACTTATCGTTTGTCTGCCGATGCGGTTGTCGTAGGAAGATGGGATGGAAGAGCTTCCAAACAGAGGCCTTAAAGACCTTCAAACCCTCCACGGGAGGTAATTGCATCAACTCTCCAAAAACGATGACATGCATGTTGCCGAAGGGTCTGTTATTTATTCTCAGTTTGGCGAAAAGAGAGGCAAGGTAGTCAAGCAGTACGTCATCTACCATCGATACTTCGTCTATAATAAGCACGGTTTTCTTTTCCATGCCTTTGTTTTTTTGATCTTCGAACCTAAATAAGCCCGTATGGTAGGCGCTTCGATGGCTATAAACTGACAGAGCCGAGTGGATTGTATTCCCATCAATATTTCTTGCCGCAATTCCAGTGGGCGCAAGCAGTAACGCAAGGGTTCGGGATTTATCGCACCAATACTGCAGGGCACGCAGGAGGAAAGATTTCCCCGTCCCACCAGGTCCTGTTACAAAGAACATACGGCCTTGATGCCTAGATGCAGAAATGTTTTGTGTTACCATCCTATAGAACTGATATTGCTCGCCCTTCAGAGTAAGGCCCGCACCATCAGCAAGTCCTGGGACCGCCATGGTATTCAGCTGCCGGAGCTGCTCAGACACCATGTCATGGACATTTCCGCCTCCGCAACTCTTTGAACCATCTCGCAATACTCCCTCCCGAGGGCTATATTGCCATGTTCGACTCTATCGGCATGTCCTCGTAAAGCATTATCATAAAGTACTAGGTCGAGCTCGAAAAGTCTTTCACGGTAAGTGGCGGAGTTCGCAATGATTTCGTCATCTGATCTCCAATGGGATCTAAAATACTACGCCACCCCTTGCACGTTAGAGCTGTGGGTGCAAGGGGTAGAATCATCCGAAGGCTGAGAGTTCTTGGGCCAAGCAATTATTACCGCTAGTTAGTGATCTAGTTGAGCTTTTGAGCAGTTATGTATTTTTTTATGCAGAACTCTAGTCTATCTTGTAGGGATTCCGTGTAAGAACCTGTTGTCTCCTATGACGCCGATCCCTCATCTTCAAGGACCTCCAAAAGGAATTCGAACCCTTGGATGACCTCCCATACATTCCCATAGGATCCAACCCATCCCCGCTTCCGCTTGCGCAGCTGACCGTCGCCCTCTAGAGTCTTGACGGCATCCTCGTAGAACCCCAGGAGCGTAGCTAGGTGCTCGAGGACAGCCCAGTCATGAGCTGTCAGCTGGTTTTCTTCCAAGCAAATTCGGGGCTCCTTTGCTGACTTCCTTACATTTCCTGTCCTCTTAGACCGGTTATTTTGCTCCCACTGTTGACGGTGCTTCAATACGAGCTGTTCGAAGTAGGGCCGAAGAGTGATGGCGCGCCTGATCATATAGAGCTGAGAAAGCCACCGCGTATCGTTGTCAATGATCAAACCGACGGGCTTGCTTACTCTGATCCTAGGGTCCGAGGACATGTCGAATTCAGAACGTTGTATACTCCGTAGCAAATAAGTGAGCTGATCCGACCTTCTGACATCAACAACTAGATTGTGCAGCTTTCCGACGGGCCCTTTGCGCCGCCAAAGCGTGTGCTCTGCCTCGGACAAGGCTGCTGCACCCGACAGCTGCTCCTCGAACGCCTCAACGTTGTGGCCAAAAAGCAGAGCTTTCGCAGAGAGGTCAATACTGTGGCCAAAGCAGCGGCCGCGCCTTGTGGATCCGACAAAGCCAAGCTCGCCGCCAATTACTTCCATGGCTTTGTCGTTGCTCTCTGCGTTATCCAGGGTGAAGTACCCAATTCTATCCTGGATCCCATACGCATCAAGGACGTCAAGTATCTCAGCCGCAATGTTGTGCCCAAAATGACGCGTTTGCAATTCAGGGATGCCAAGCACCAGCTTGCGCGGCTGACTGTTCTCGTCCCGAAAGAAACAGGCAATTCCATACAGATTATGTCTATTCCCTGACTTCCACCCATCAAACGAGACATGGATCTGGCCGGATGACTGCCGTAAAACCTCTATGACCTTATTCTTGTGCGTTTCGTAGGCCGAAAGTACTTTACGGCGGATAGTCGACCTGGTGACGTTGGCGTCGGTGATCTTCACAAGAGGATTGAGATATTCAAATATCCTGCGCAGCCTTTCTTGCTCACAGACACTAAAAGAGTGGTTCTCCTCGATGATCCATTCGAGTAGAAGACGCTGAAAGTGCTTCCGATCGAACCCTTGAACAAGGCTATTCGCGATATCTTGCTCCCGTGGAAGCCTTGTGTCGAGTTTCATCACATCAGCAATAGACCTTTGATCCTTGTTCATCACCTTTTCTGCTTTCTTCTGGGCCGATGATTTCGTTGATTCACCGGGTGCGCATATTCCGTGATCCTTGAACAGATGGGTATTCGCGTTCTGAATGCCCTTCTCTGCAAAGCTCCTCGGCCGTGGGCTCTTGATTCGAATGCAGCGTTTGCAGACCCATCGGCGACTGCCGTCAAAGTTCTGCACATCGTAGCCAAAATCCCATACCCAGGATGAGGTGTCACGAACACGTTGTGACCACACGTGGTCAGGAAAACAACGCCAGAGGTACTGATGTTCTGGATCTGGATGTGGTGTTGATGACCGCGAACTGGGCGCAGGCGTTGCTAGGAAAGCGGAAACAGGTGTCATTCGACGGGAGGGCGTCCCCGTTCCATTATTGTTGGAAGTCGAGGCCGATTCCATTTCATCTGTTTCACTACATAGTTGCCCATGATCTGATGAGGCGCCGTCGCGTCGCGGTGTCGCGTCTTTTGTTAAAGTTTTGGGGGGTTACTAAGTTAAGCTACCTTGGTCTAAACTAGATTAGGCTTAGTTTGGATGGGATTGGGTTGGGATTTGCGGCACCCAGATCATGTCGTCATGGGGGTTTTCTGCAACCTCTTACCCTAAATCAACAACGTCAACTATTCAATCAACAGAACACCAAAATGGGTTGATGTATTAGGTAATCGAGCCAAATATTGGTTGAGTTGAATTGACGTCTTTGGTCAATTTGGTCAACCCGGTTGAATAGCGTTGAGTGGTGCACACCCTTGGGTGTGGGCCAGAGGAGGCCTTGACCGTTGGGAGAAAGTGGACTGCTCGCTTTTTGAAGCGTCATGGGTATAGTAAAAGACTTCAAAAGAAGATGCATTCAGATCGCCAAGCTTCTGAAGATCTAGAAAGAGTCAATGTTTATTTCCAACGACTCTTTACTATCCTGACTGAGGAGGGGATCCCGCCTGAAGATATCTGGAATATGGATGAGACTGGATTCAGTATTGGGATTGGAAAGGACCAGCTTATTGTCACTAAAAGGAAGAGAGCTCATTATTTCGGCTTACCCGAAAATAGGGAGTCTGCCACTGCGATTGAGAGCATCTCTGCAGGAGGGCGTGTGATCCGGGATCCCTGCCTTCCTCATCCTTTCAGGACAGATGCATATGGCTAAGTGGTATGGCGTGCCTGGCCTGATGACAATGCTGCCATCAGGCCAACTCCTAGTGGCTATTCTAACGATGAGATAAGTCTCGAGTGGCTTGAGCAATGAGCACTTCAATAAGTGGTCGGCTCAGCGCTCCCTGGGTAAGAAGCGCGTCCTCATTCTGGATGGTCACGGTTCCCACCACACCAAGCAGTTTATCCAGTACTGTGGTGATCACGATATCATCCCTTTTGGTATGCCTCCAAATCTTACACATATCATGCAACCCCTTGACGTTGTGGTCTTTCAGCCACTGAAGCACTACCATGCAAAGGCTCTGGATGTTATGGTTCGAGATGGTCTTGTGCATATTGGGAAGCTTGAGTTCCTTTCTTGTATAGGCCATGTGCGAGACCAGGCATTCATGGAGAGTACAATATGGCCTGCTTTTAAGAAAACCGGGATATGCCACTTTAATCCCCAGGCAGTCCTTGAAATGTTAGCCGCTCGACAGCCCGAGAGCACTCCCTCGCCTCCGTCCGAGGTCACACTCTCCAAGACATCTGAAGGATGGGGGCAAGGTCAAGTCACTCATTCAAGGCAATAGCCATTGCTATACTGTTGCCTGGCACGCAGCAGTATTATAACAAGTATTTTGTTCCGTATGATTCCACTCTTTATGTAGAGTCTTTCATTTTGTTTAAGCTGTCCCATACAAGCGTGCTGTGTGACAAGCGGCTTTTGAAGAAAACAACTCAAGCAATCGACAGAGCTAAGAAGTATCATAGTTGCGATGTCTCTTTGGGTTTCACCTGGGTAGTAGTACGATTGAGCTACTTTGACACCTAGAGGTTGCAACTGTCATTAAGAAGAGCATGATGAAAATGTGCGCGGTCCCCTTCTGCTTTTTGTGGATCACCCCTCAGACGAGTGACACCGATGGCTTTGAAGCACATTTGGTTGGGCAGTTTTGCCTTGGCCAGGAAAGGTGGTCTGATGTTGAAACAAAATGGCGTCTTACTTAGTGTAGCTCAAAATGTATGACCGGCCGGTAGCATTGCACTCTGACCCGGGTCCTTGGGGATGCTGATGCTGCGGGCATTCGGCGGGCATTGCTGGAAAAGACAAGCGAGCCAATGATCGGAAGGACAGCTGCACGCATTGGGCCAAAGTTTCAGCCTAGCGAATCCTCGTATCTCATACAGCGCTCGGGGCCTTGCGGGGGCCCCGCTGCCCCACGAATTCACCAATATAACGCGATCTGATTGGCTTGTGGCCCCTGTTCATAATCCCCGCAAGGCCCCGAGCGCTGTATGAGATTCCAGATCCAAAATGAGTGGTGGGACTCGACAAGCGAGCCAATAGCAGAAGTGACTGTCGACCAAATCGGCAAGAGGGAGAGTTGAGTGGTGTCGGGGGGTGTATGCATACAACGATGTTAGTGATAGATTGGCGAGAGAGTGTGCAATTAAAACGGCGCTAAAATGCAGAGTCGGCTATAGCAATAGTGTTAGATTGGCGCTGGCGAGTGAATTAACGAGGTCTAGTCGATTAATGAAGACAAACCCTGGCAATTACAACAGATACTGTGGCTGAAGCAAATATCAAGGTTTGGGCTGCAGCCCAACCCCGCTCCCACAACAATAACACAAGAACACAAGATTGAATCAATGAGATTACGAATTAATCGTTACATAACCCATCGTGAATCTGAATAACCCCGGTGTATCTAACATTTAGCGCCGTTCTAATTGCACACTCTCCCGCCAATCTATCAAGGAAGACACACAATACACACACACCCAACATCGGTACAGAATCATCGTTCTAAGACACGTGACAGAACCACCCGCCCGGATTCCTGGGAGATAGATCCACACTCTCCTCATTGTCACTCGGGATTCCGGGTTCGGTCCCAAAACGGGCAATTTTCTGAGCGTCACGTCCGCTAATCCTACTTGTTTCATGCCCCCACTTCTCCCCTCTTTGAGGGTGCAGAGAAGTCGTGACCCGCAAAGGTGGGGTGGCACGAGTAGCATCGGCGATTTAAGATACGTAAGTAAATAGCATTGTCCCTGGCTCTGTAGACCGAACAGACTAGAGCACGCCACGAAACTAACTGTTGATTGTTCGCCCTGTGGTGGCGTTTAACGGTTGTTGGTCACTTGGCCGTGTCCAATCTCACGCGATTTGAATTGCGGCGAACTTCTGTTCGCCAAGCCGCAATCAATATGTTTTGCTTCTATTTCCGCGCAATTTTCCGATGTAGGTGTTCAGAACCTATAGCAAGCCGTACCCGGGAATGCTGCCGTCATCTTCCAAATTATTATATGGTGCAGGAGCCCTCACCGCAGCTGAAATCACCGAGCTCAACTGAATCATGTGAGGTGGGGCCAGCAATTGTGCATGACAAGTACCCATGACGGCCAGAGTTCCCGTTGACACCGATGACTGCGGCTCTTTTTGAACCTCCCGGTTGCTCTCAAAACGATCCAAAGGATTCGAAGAAAACAAATGTAAGTAGATTCACTGGAACAACAATAATAAACCTCCATTGGCCTTCCGTCTGGGTCCCCTAAGGCCATTAGATATCCTGTCGAAAATGCATACCATTTGCCATACTCAATGTTGAGGCTTCATTGTCAAGTTTTAGATGTCTACTGGCTATATTCATGCATATATGTTGCGATGCCCCGGTTGCCATTTTGTGTGCCCCTTGTTGTGCTGCTACGGACTTTTCTGAGGCTTTTGAATACCAATAACTTCCTTGCATCCGAAGCCTCATTTTTGCTTTTTCCGGCTACGTCTAGTCATAATACCCGACGTTATCAACTTAGGCTTGCACAGCCAAATCAGGAGAGGGACTAAACAAATCCACTCCATCCACTCCACGAGAGCTTCAAATGGAATGGATGCAATATAAATCCACGAGCTGATCGGGCTCGTGGAATGGATGGTGGATCCACCAAGTGGATCCACGCGTGGATTGAGTGGGTAGTTAGCAACTCTGGCACACAGAGTCTCGTTAGATTCTCAGTGGCTACAAAATATGAAGGCTGACGAACCACCTGAATAAATTCAGGTGGTTGAAAATTCAGGTGGTTGGGGAGTAAAGATAAAAGACCTCACTTCT
>AZNH01000170.1:0-31093 GCA_000814955.1 Metarhizium guizhouense ARSEF 977 | reverse complement strand
TACAAGATAGACTAGAGTTCTGCATAAAAAAATACATAACTGCCCAAAAGCTCAACTACATCACTAACTAATGTAATGGCTGTAGTAATTGCTTGGCCCAAGAACTCTCAGCCTTCGGATGATTCTACCCCTTGCACCCACAGCTCTAACGTGCAAGGGGTGGCGTAGTATTTTAGAAAGCAGAAGCTTGAACCAAGAGCACATATTGGTTATCTCATGGGCTACCAATCCTCAAATATCTACAAGATATGGGTTCCGCACAAGAATAAGGTCATCTTAACCCTAGATGTTATCTTCAATGAGTCGGCTTTCTTTGAGAACAAGATAGCTCAACCCGAATTACGACAAACCATAAGTCAGCTGCTGGAAGAAATTGAAATCCCAGAAAAACAGCAAATTATGGAGTCTATGCTCGAAAAAGAAGAAACACTCAATCATTCTGACGAATCAGACGAAGAAGAGATTCTGGATGAAATCGTTGTGAACACAGACATGCAGGATGAACCAGACGGTGAGGACGATGAAGATGCATGTGAAAGGTCAGAAGAGCTAGGTTATATAACGCCGCCTCTGACAGACCCAGAGCTTGAAGAGAGCCCGGAGGCAATATTCACAGCCAAACTTCCAATTCGCTACCGATCTGGCCCAGCGCTGACTTCAATTCAAGTATGAAATCAAGTATTTCAAGTAAGTCAAGTAAGTAGACCAGCCAATTTATTTCAAGTAAGTAAGTTCATGATGCCTTAAACTTGATATACTTGAAATGTCGCATTGTATGGGATTTCCCACGTGACAGCCCTTGGAGTTCTGCGTGAGGATGTTGATCAGCGGGCGTCCTAGATATAGGGTAGGGTAATGAGGCGATGTTGCGACCAGTCGGATTGCACCCATGGTGACTGGGGCGTGGCACGAGTTCCCCTGTTTGTTTACTGTCGTTGCACGCGTCAAGCTTCAGTTGGGAAGCAGCAGCAGCGAATCGCCATTCCGCGATCCGCCAATGTCCCGCCATGGCAGCACAACAGCAGTCCCTAGAAACGCTCCTAGGGATTGCAATTCAGCGCAAATCGCTGAAACAGCAACTTGACTCGGCGTCTATCAATGTTGAAATAGGGAGAACAGCCCTCGCTGACCTTCCAACGGTCCATATCGGCTGCAAGAGGTATATACCAGAGGAGTATATAGCAAACAAGAATCGCAAAGGTCGGCGGAGTTGGATTCAAGCCTACGGGTTCTTCCTCACTGAAGTCAGCCCTGATTTGCGGACGTTGCAGACCTACTGGGTCTGCTCCAAATGTGATGAACACGGGAAGAGCTCGTTGTTCGTCGCGTCGAACGCCACATCTCCAATTGAGCACCTGCGAAGGTATGTGACTTCCGCGGGGGTTGAACACTAATTTCTGCGTCTCACCGTATCTAGGTCCCATCTGATCACTCAAACGGACCAATCGCTGGGCAATGCGGACGATTCCGCTTGCGCTGATATATACCCTCCCTCGAAACGACGCTGCGTAGAGCTACCTACTGCACGGTGCAATGTTAATAAAGCCAAGGAGCTGACAGTCGGCTGGATCGTCACTGCCAACCTTCCCTTCACAGCGCCATCGAACCCTTACCTGCGAAGAATCCTCGACCTGCACGATGCATCATTGGCAAAGGAGGTGCCGTGGAGTCGGCAGTCAGTTCGCGATACAATGCGGAAACTATTTGAGGTAAAGAAGGGAGCAATATCGATTCAATTGGAGAAGGCAATCACCAGGATTAGCTTTAGCTTTGACATGTGGACTTCTCCCAACCGCTACGCCCTCCTAGGACTCCACGCTCATTATCTCGATGCTTCCTATAAGCTCCAATCGCGGCTTCTTGCCCTCCGTCGCGTGTGGGGATCTCATTCCGGAGATAACCAAGCAGCGACAATATATGGCGTTTTCGGCGAGTACGGGATAAGCGACCGGATTGGCGCGGGTGTCTGCGACAATGCCTCGTCAAATGATACGTGCTTGGTGAGCCTCTTTCGCCAGCTGTCTCCCTCGATGACCGAGGAGGACATTAAGAACCACCGAACCCGTTGCTTTGGACATATTATTAACCTTGCAGCGCGGGCGTTTCTCTGGGGAGAAGATGCCGACTCATTTGAGCGAGAAGCCTTCACAGAGGCTGCTTTTCAAGTTGAGGAGCGTGAACTTCGACTTTGGCGAAAACGCGGTGCGGTGGGCAAACTGCATAACATCGTCCGTTTCATCAGGGCTTCTCCGCAACGGCGAGAGTTGATGAAATCTCTGGCATGTAACCAACGCGACGACAACGACTACCAGCTCTTTGATGAGGAGCGAGCTGCCATCGACCTCGAGCTGATGCAGAACAATGAAACCAGATGGAATTCGACTTATCTGATGATCCAGCGTGCCATTCGCAAACGAGAGCAGATTGACCATTTCATCACGTATCTCGAAACCAAGGCGGGAGATCCTCGCCAACGTGTGCCTGTCCAAGATCATCTGTCGCCACAGGACTGGCTTCTCTTGACGGAGATACAGAGCCTTCTCAAACCACTCTACGAGGTCACTATGAGATGCCAGGGTTGGGCCAAAGAGGGCCGTTACGGCGCCTTGTGGGAAGTGATGATCGGAATGGAATACTTGCTTAACTTCTTCGAGGAGCAGAAGCTGATCTTCTCGCCGCCTGACGCAACTACTGATGTGCCACGGCATGCACGATCCTCGGCAGCCACGAGTATGACTTTCTAGTTCGTCTTCGCTCGCCTTAAGTCTATTTGGCTAATAATATTGCAGGGTGTAGCGGGCTACAAGCTGACCAAAGCCACGGACGCGAGAAACACTTGCCCCAGCACACTCGAGGCGAATATACTAGGACATTCTCGCAAGCTGATAGTTTCGATACTGACCACCGACGATGCATCCAAATCTCTATCAATAACTGTTGGTCAAAACTTGATGAGTATTACACTCTGCTTGGCCAATCCCCGCTTTACCCAGCCGCCGTCATTCTTCACCCGCGCTGGAACGTGTCTTGGCTTGAGGCGAACTGGACCAGCCGCGAGCAACTGGTATGGCTGCGAGACGCCAAGAAGAGCGTTCGGGAATATTTCGAACTACATTATCCAGCCAATGAGCCATCTGATCGAGTGAAAACCGTAATCGGAAAAGCGATGCGGCAAGCCGAGCCTAGTCAATTCGACCAGTGGATGCAGAGCCAGGATCGGCACATGATGGAGGAAGACGATGAACTTGCAGCTTATATGAGGCAGGGACCTATCCGGCGAGAGAACTTGAATCCTATTCTGTGGTGGAAGGACCATCAAGAAGAATACCCACGCTTGAGCAAGTTTGCCCTCGACATATTGGCAATTCCTGCGATGTCTGCCGATCCTGAGCGGACTTTCAGTGTGACCAAATTAACAGTAAGCTCGCAAAGACATAGTTTAAGCCCCGAGATGTTGGAGGAAATACAGTGCCTGCGGAATTGGCTGGGCCATCAGGCGATCACGGTGGGTGAGGTCGTCAGTTTTGGCGAAGGCATCGGCCTGGATGAAGAGGAGGCATGGTAGACTTGGTAGTCCTGTAACACCACAACAATAGCTTGATGCTGACTAACATATCAAGTATATCAAGTCGAATCAATTTAAGCAAGTCCGTAGACGATTTTATTTCAAGTAATCAAGTTAGACCCTCAAACTTGACTTACTTGAATTGATATCAGCGCTGAGGGTAAGCAGTAAAGCAGGTCCTGAGAAACATCAAGAGACGAGGTTGAGATGAGCGTAGATTTGCTCCAGTTTTCCATAGAGACTTTTTGTCTTGAGATTGAATCACCAAGAAGTCGTCGTTCTATGGGTTGTTGATTTGCATTACAAACTTTGGATCTGGGTTTCCAGTAGGAGAAATCTGTCAGAAGCCAATGTCCCATATATGACATACAGAGGCGGCACTGTTGCCCAGGCCGCCGGTAGGTTGGCCTCGTAATGTTCCTGTTGACGGCATTTCACCATACCCTTCTCGAATACAATTTGTGCAGACGGATCCTGCATTTCCGAGATTTAAACACGCAACCGTAGAGTCGATGTCGGGGAACGGCCGCCCAGCAAGGGCGGCTCGAGAAAAAGGCCAGTCAGTCGAAAGAAGCAATGGCCCGACTGGCAAAGTCCAGAGGCAGCCGTGTAAGGGAACGGCCCCACTTTAGGACATAGCTAGCTCGAGTCAGAGCTTCCTTCGGAAGCTCTTACTCTCCTTGTGAACAATCGCTTTATCCAAGTCGCACCAGACCTCGTTCGTGCTCTTAGACCGTGACATATTGTTCACCGATACCCATCTTCGATAGATCACCGTCCGCGACGTGATCATCGGACTCAGACAACCCAACCGCACAATCGCGCCCAGACTTCGCAAAAACCCCCTAGTAACAAAATTTTCACCCAACCACCGTTGCAACAATCAACGAATTAGGGGAGGAAAACGATTCCCATTCATCTTATTCTTCTCATTCTGCTCTGTATACTATATACTATATACTATACAATCATCAATCGACGCATCAACACACCAATAACCAACCAGTCAACTAGTCAAACCAATTAATCAGTCAACCAGTCAATCCAAAACCCCCTATCAACCAATCAGTCAAACAACCATCAATCAAACAAATCTACGAGAGCGCCACCACAATCGATAGTACCATGCCGGCAGTAGACACCCCATCCTGTCGGATAATGGTGCCTCTGTTGTCTGACCACGCAACCGTTTTACTGCCTGGGTGGCAAAAGCAGTCGTCATACTGCTGCCTGAAGGCAGCAGTTATTTTAACTGGGCGCGAACCACTCAACGCTATTCAACCGGGTTGACCAAATTGACCAAAGACGTCAATTCAACTCAATCAATATCACTCTCGATTAGCTAATACATCAACCCATTTTGTTGTTTAGTTGATTGAATAGTTGACGTTGTTGATTTAGGGTAAGAGGTCTGCCGTAGGCCCCGTGGTGACATGATATGGGGCCGCAAATCTAACCCGATCCCATCCACACTAAGCCCAATCTAGTCAAGACTAAGGCAGCGTAACGCAGTGACCCGCTTAAACTTTAAACAAAGACGCGAAACGCGACGCGACCGAGTCTCAACAGATCACGGACAGCTAACCTTGTGTTGTGTAGCAGACGAAATGGAATCTGCCTCGGCTTCCAACAATAATAAAACTGAGACGCCCTCCCGCAGAAAGACACCCGTGTCAACTTTCCTAGCAACGCCTGCACCCAGTTCGCGGTCAGCAACACCGCATCCAGATCCAGAACATCAGTACCTCTGGCAAAGTTTTCCTAACCACGTGTGGTCACAGCGTGTTCGTGATACATCATCTTGGGTATGGGATTTTGGGTACGATGTACAGAATTTTGACGGCAGTCGCCGATGGGTCTGCAAACGCTGCATTCGAATCAAGAGCCCTCGACCTAGGAGCTTTGCAGAGAAAGACATTCAGAACGCGAATGCTCATCTGTTCAAGGATCACGGAATATGCGCTCCCGGCGAAGCAACGAAATCATCGGCTCAGAAGAAAGCAGAGAAGGTGAAGACCAAGGATCAGAGGTCTATTGCTGATGTGATGAAACTCGATACGAGGCTTCCACGGGAGCAAGATATCGCGAATAGCCTTGTTCAAGGCTTCGACCGGAAGCACTTTCAGCGTCTTCTACTCGAATGGATCATCGAGGAGAACCACTCTTTTAGTGTCTGTGAACAAGGAAGGCTGCGCAGAATATTCGAATACCTCAATCCTCTTGTGAAGATCACCGATGCCAACATCACCAGGTCGACTATTCGTCGTAAAGTACTTTCGGCCTACGAAACACACAAGAATAAGGTTGCAGAGGTTTTGCGGCAGTCATCCGGCCTGATTCATGTCTCGTTTGACGGGTGGAAGTCAGGGAACAGACACAATCTGTACGGGATTGCTTGTTTCTTTCGGGACGAGAACAGTCAGCCGCGCAAGCTGGTGCTTGGCGTCCCTGAATTACGAACGCGCCATTTTGGGCACAACATTGCGGCTGAAATACTTGATGTCCTTGATGCGTATGGAATCCAGGACAGAATTGGGTACTTCACCCTGGATAACGCAGAGAGCAACGATAAAGCCATGGAAGTAATTGGCGGCGAGCTTGGCTTCGTGGGATCAACAAGGCGCGGCCGCTGTTTTGGCCACACTCTAAACCTCTCTGCCAAAGCTCTGCTTTTTGGCCACAACGTTGAGGCGTTCGAGGAGCAGTTGTCAGGTGCAGCAGCCTTGTCCGAGGCAGAGCACACGCTTTGGCGGCGCAAAGGACCTGTTGGAAAGCTGCACAATCTAGTCGTTGATGTTAGAAGGTCAGATCAGCTTACTTATTTGCTGCGGAGTATACAACGATCTGAATTCGACATGTCTTCGGATCCTAGAATTAGAGCGAGCCAGCCCGTGGATTTGATCATTGACAACGATACCCGGTGGCTTTCTCAATTGTATATGATCAGGCGCGCCATCACTCTTCGGCCCTACCTCGAACAGCTCATATTGAAGCATCGTCAACAATGGGAGCAAGAGAATAGGTCGAAGAGGACAGGCAGTGTCAGGAAGTCAGCCAAGGAACCCCGAATTTGCTTGGAAGAAAACCAGCTAACAGCTCATGATTGGGCTGTCCTCGAGCACCTAGCTACGCTTCTGGGGTTCTACGAGGATGCTGTCAAGACTCTAGAGGGTGATGGTCAGCTGCGCAAGCGGAAGCGAGGATGGGTTGGCTCCTATGGGAATGCATGGGAAGTCATCCAGGGCTTCGAGTTCCTTTTGGAGGTCCTCGAGGAGTATAAGCAACTTGCGTCTGGAATGCCCGATCCGGAGCACTTTAGAATCAACATCAATTTAGGATGGGAAAAGCTTAATAAATACTACTGTGCGTTGGACGAGACACCAATCTATTATACGGCTTTAGCCCTGCACCCGGCTTTCCGATGGGGATATTTCGAGAATGAGTGGAAGGACAACACGAAATGGGTGACGAAGGCGAAGCAAATGGTTCGAGAAGTGTGGGAGACAGAATATCGCCACCTGCAGGTAGTCCCAAGTCCCGTGGTGGTGCATGAACCGGTTGCTAAGCGGCAGCGGAAGTACTACAATCCCTTTCAGGCGTACTGTGAACGCACTCGTCCGGTCTCTGGATGCAATGTGGTGAAAGAGGAAGTTTCTTTGCCCGGCTGCATTGACGAGGATGTTGACGAATTGGAACTATGGCAGTCGTCGAGGGAGGACGGGGACAGCGATGTTAGGGACCCAATAGCGTATTGGCATGAGCGCAGACGACGATATCCCCGCCTGTCGCGAATGGCGCTGGATTTCCTTACGATTCAGCCAATGTCAGCAGAATTACTGAAGCAATCAGTGGATTGAATTGAGTGGTGCGCACCCTTGCCTGAGTTTGAAAGTTTCAACCCTGCCCAGAGACTGGTCTATTCGAAAGGATGTACGAGATGAGCTGCGATCTCAAGATTGTCCCGTTCTCCTGCCTGAAGCGATTCGAATCATTAAAGACAACAGCTTCTGGCTAAAACTCGAGACTGTGATCGCTGTGCTAAAGCCCGTGAACGAATTTCAACACGCTTCTGAGGCTGATGGGGCGGGAATCGCATACGTTGTAAATCGCTGGCTGCAAATCAAACACAAATGGGCTGAGATGAGAGAGGCAGATCAGTTTCCCGATATTCCGTGGGACGATATTGACGCTATATTCAAAGCGCGGCTTGATAAGCAAACGTACGATATACATTGGATCGCCGATGCCCTCCGACCCGATACAACGGGCCCGAATTCGAAACTGCCGCCTAGCGTCTTTGCGCGCGTACAAGAGTATTTGCGGAAACAGCTGAAAAACGACAACGAATATCACCGTACCCTTTCGGAATTCACACACTTCCGAATGCGTACGGGCGGCCCAGACGGCTTATTTAATAAGCACAGCGCTGTATACGACGATGGATTCAAGCCAGCAATGGCGTGGCAGTGCCTCCTCAACCAGGGCTCGATCCTCGCTAGAGTAGCTGTGAAGGTAATGAACACACTTGCGAACTCCGTACCCTCAGAACGAAGTTTCTCTGCTATTAGTTTCATACATACGAAAGCTCGGAATCGCCTTACACCCATGCATGCTGACATGCTGTCACGTTATGAGACTCATGTTAACTAAGCTTGTTCACAAAATCATTATTCTTCGTTGTTGCGAGTGCTGCAGACTCCGTCTGCAGCTCTCTTTTTAGTACCAAAAAACTTCCTTTCGTCCGAATCTAACTTTCGGCTAAGTTTAGTCATGATAGCCGACGCTATAACAACCAGTCATTACACCAAGCTCTGCGACTTCAGTCTACAGAGGCATTATCCGACACATGCAGGCCTTCATTTTTATGAACGAAGGGGTGTTAGATCGTCTCAAGGACCAGAAGTCTGCTATTAGTTTCATACATACGAAAGCTCGGAATCGCCTTACACCCATGCATGCTGACATGCTGTCACGTTATGAGACTCATGTTAACTAAGCTTGTTCACAAAATCATTATTCTTCGTTGTTGCGAGTGCTGCAGACTCCGTCTGCAGCTCTCTTTTTAGTACCAAAAAACTTCCTTTCGTCCGAATCTAACTTTCGGCTAAGTTTAGTCATGATAGCCGACGCTATAACAACCAGTCATTACACCAAGCTCTGCGACTTCAGTCTACAGAGGCATTATCCGACACATGCAGGCCTTCATTTTTATGAACGAAGGGGTGTTAGATCGTCTCAAGGACCAGAAGTATGCCCATAAAAAGCGCTGGGCGGATCTTGAGGAGAAGGACTGGCTAGAACTCGAAGATTCATACCTCGAGTTGTTTGTTAATGCGCATGGCAAGAAGGTCTGGATGGATGGCGCGATGGCCTCAATAAACGGGGATTTTGAGTGGGACGGTGTATTACAGTCGACGGGTGATATATTGTGTGTTGGCACTGAGGCGGAATCTGAGGTTTAAGGCCCAAACACGGTACAAGAGCGGGGCTCACTATTGCCCAAAAAGGAAGCGGGAAATTTGTATGTACGTACTCATACGTACAGCCCAATAGTACGTACGGTACTATGGCCAAAATACAGTACGTACGTACGTACGTGTACTATAGGGTCGCATCACTAGAGGCGAGGTAGTCAAGCAGTACGCCATCTACCATCGATACTTCGTCGATAATAAGCACGGTTTTCTTTTCTATGTCTTTCTTTTTTTGATCCTCGAACCTAAATAAGCCCATGCGGTAGCGCCTCGGTTACTACAGATTGACAGAGCCGAGTGGATTGTATACCCATTAATATTTCTTGCCGCAATTCCAGTACGCGCAAGCAGTATGGAAGCGTTCCGGGATCTATCGCACCAATACTGCAGGACACGCAAGAGGAAAGATTTCCCCGTCCCACCAGGACCTGTTATAAAGAACATACGGCCTTGATGCCTAGATGCAGAAATATTTTGCGTTACCGTGCTATAGCACTGGTATTGCTCGCCTTTCAGGGTAAGGCTTGCAGCGTCGTCGAGTCCTGGAACCGCCATGGTATTCAGTTGCCGGAGCTGCTCAGACACCATATCGTGAACATTTGGCTGAGCTGCCTCCGCAACTCTTTGAACCATCTCGCAGTACTCTCCCGAGGGCTATATTGCCATATTCGGCTCTATCGGCGTGTCCTCGTAAAGCAGTGTCATATAGTACTGGGTCGAGCTCGAAAAGCCTTTCACGGTAAGTGGTGGAGTTCGCAATGCTTTCGCCATCTGATCTCCAATGGTATCTATAAAGTAGCTGCACGTAAAAAAACGCCTCTCCATCACAAAGTCGTCGGTAAGAAGTGCGAATGCGGATTGGCTTCTTTCTTTGATATACCCAATATCCTAATGTATCTTGCCACCTTTCTCAAGGACCCCATCGATTAATGGTGCGAGTTTTCGTAATTTCATAGGATGCAAAGTAGTCAAAATAGGTCAAGTCTTCGAATCGGGGCACTCTTGGCCGAGCAAAATATTCTCCTGTCGGACAACATTGCCTCTGTTGATTGAAACACGCAAAGCTTTTTGCCACCAGAGTGGCAAGTGGCAACAGTATTCCGAAAGTATTAAATATCTTGAGTTTCTAGGGTTTAGGAGGGGGAAAAAGAAAAAGGACAACAATTTTTGTAAAAGAAGCTTAGTTAACAATGAGTCTCATAACGTGACACAAGCATTAATCGATTGAAAGAGGGCTTCTCGTGATTCATATATCTCTTCGGGGGGGAGGCAATCGTCACCAAAAGATGTTCTATTTTGCGTCTGCGTAGGATCCATATTGGCTACAGAATATTTCGAAGAAGTGTCAAACATCGGCAATGAATTAGGACGCGTTGTAAACGAAGCTTAATTGATTTGCAAACGCGACGCGTTGGGCGGCACCGAGAGCGGAGGCGCGATACCTAAACAGGCAATTGGACGGGATCCCGTCCAGTTTTAGAGGGACGGGGCCCCGTCCGCCTATTAGTCGCCTTACAAAATCAGTATTCTTGTTGTTCTGGTGCTGCAGGCTCCGTCTGCGGCTATCTTTTAAATACCAAAAAACTTCCTTTCGTCCGAATCTGTTTTGGCTAAGTTTAGTCAAGATAACCGACATTATGACAGCTGGAAATTACACCAAGTGTGCTTGTTCAACCAACAGATGCAGTTATCCGACACATAACGTGACACATACTCGTTTTGTACCCCTTTGGCGTGTCTTGTTCTTGGAGGGAGCTGCGCTTGGCACGACAGCTTATAACTGGCTGAGAAGCAAAGATGCGACAGTAGTCGCCGACGAAAATCAATTCATACGTCCGGTTGATGGCCTCGTTGCCCGGATTCAAAGGTCGTATTTCCACGTGGTGTGCCGAAGAACAAACTACTGGCCGTCTCACCAATCCAGAAAATCACCAACTGGATCAAATAGGACCGTGAGCACATATACTTTCTGACTCGGTGCGGATCAGGCGTACAGTTATGAATAGAAGGCCAGTTGCAGGCTCGTCTATAACAGCCATGTCCAACGCTGAGCTTGCATAGGAAAGATGGCTAGTTTCCAGACGCCTCGAAGTGAGAACTGTCATGAGGGGATCTTTCTTGACACCTTTCGTAATATCGATGTCGCCAGCGGCCGCCGAACGCAAAGGGTATCTGCGATGCCTGCTCGCTGTGAATCAAGGCGCACGAGTTTACCACGAGCGGCAGCATGCAGTGACAAGATCTGAAACGATGGTATGTCCGAGAATTAGATGAAACCCTTGCAAAGTGGTCTAGACGGCGATGCTGATGATTTTTAGAGGACACCAATTACGAGCCTCGTTGCAGGATCACCAAGCCTACTGATGCCGGGCTCGCGGACGTGGACTGCGTTTGCGGGCGGCGTTACGTCCTACGAAGGCACATGTGAGCTGCTAAACGAAGGGATGAAGAGGCCATCTTACTTCTTGCTGTAGGGATCGCTCCCTGGAGCATATCATCTGCTTCATCAAACAGCGGATCCCTTCTACCAACAAGGCACGATATCAACCAAGCGCTGATAATCGCGCAAACAAGCCAGATAAGAGCATTGATCATGATAAGTCCAGGCACTACGGTACAGCCAAAAGTATTTTTGCCTGTAGCCAGTAACCCGCAACCGTGATATACTGGTTGTCCCCATCCCTATGGCTCTTGTCGCAGAGATGATGAAGCAACCCAAATCCTACATGAGGTCGAATCTTAAGCTGGACTGGTGACGTGTAAAACCCGACATTCCATAAAATGTTCGGCCCGAACAAGGGTGCCATCGTTCGGTACCCACTGACCCGCCCCTAGCTTCACATCCGCAATGTTTCTGGATTGGCGGTGGGATGTCGCATGACTACCCGCATGGATTGAATGACGTGCATAGAGCCCGTGCGGAGGCCGCCCCCAGCAACACTCGTAACCTAACCCTATGGCTCAACTGTCTCATTCCTTTTATACCCCCAATGCTTCGGCGCTCCACGTCTCCTCCAAGGCCATACTAATCTGGCGGGGTGTTGTGGACCGTGACAAGCTGACCGATATGCAGCAAAGGGAAAAGGGAAAACAGAGGAGAAAGGAGGGTGGAAGGAGGGAGTAGCCCTGTGACTTGTCCTTGAGATAGACCATCAAAGCTCATTCCGTTGCCCGATATCGCGTATTCAATATTGCTACCGTTATTTTAATGATACGCTCACCGTTAATCTATCAGTCATTTGCAGAGATTGAGCCGCTTGTTACGTTTCTTGGACGATAATTGCATAAAGTATAGCACCCGTAAGGCGTAGCACCCGTATCAGTTTGATGTAGCACCACTATCAATTGCCTTTTACAGACCTAAGCTGGCGAATTGGCATCGGCGATAAACAGGGAGTGCAGCATGAGCGGCTTGCCAGTGAAAAGCTCCATTAAGTGCTGTCAGAATGGAGATATCCCCCCATAATTACGTGCCAGAAGCCGTCCCCGGATTCCTGTTTGGTCTCGGACAATTATTTGGTCATTAAATTATACAGTCGAATACAGCATTTACCGCTACTTCTTTACCACTGGAATGTTGAATTACCCGTCAACTTATTGGGATTGACTATGAACAGCTCCAACACAGAAACGAGCACAGTGGCCTGAACCACTAGATTACCTCCCTTCTCAACCAGGTCGTCTGGCAACAGAATCCGAGAGAGAGAGCGACGCTTGCGAGTGAATCGGCGGGCCGAGGGCGACAGCGAACCTGGTACGTCTGCCCCACATACCGGCGCCGAAGCCATAATGATCAGGCGAGGTCGACATGGGGTGCACGGACAAAAAGAGTGTATTATATAGTAGTGTACGACAGACGCTTAGTACAGCAGGGCTGAAGTTTGCTGAACCACTTTCTTGTAGCTGTGAACAAACATCACAAATTAAACCATCCCAACATTAATGTGTGGCTGAATCAAGCTGACGATTCGGAGTCCTGTCGGGGACCGACACGACTCCGTGTACCCCGCAATTGGTATACACGGGGGGAACACTGAGTAGGAAAATGGTCAGTGATTCGGAAAAGCTTCGGTACTTATTGAACCTAGCATTTTATTAGCGAATATAAGTAACTACTGCTGAGTGGATACTGTATGGCAGATGTGCATGAAGACGATGTACTTTGGTTATCATGTGGGCCGCACGTATTTCGAAGTACTGAATTTTATTCCTAATCACTGACCATTTTCCTACTCAGTGTACCCCCCGTGAGTGTGGAGCACCACGGGGGGACGACTTTTAGGCGGTGTGCAAAGGTATCACGATGTAACTACTATATATCTATAGAAGACATTAACCGAGACAATTAGAGTCATTCTCTCTTTATAAAAGAATGTCTTAGATGCGGAGTGCATAGAGAAAAAGTCAGACATGACTGATTATGTCTTGGTGAGGCACCCTCCGAAATCGATTGATTTCGAAACCTGGGTAAGAGTAACCCAACAGACCATGCAGGAAGCGTGCCTAGTAAGCGACGTTGAGAAAGGAAAGATGACTGATCACATTCCGCGTTGGTTGGACAAGCTTCACTAGACGACCCTGCCTGGCTTGAAGGCCTGTATCGCTTTTAGCCACGACAGGTAAAGTATTAGAGTCGGTAATAGCGGAAAGGTTGTCCCAGGTGGTGGAGCGCTATGGCTTATTCCCAACAAACCATTTTGGAGACTGCCAGCAACGATTGACAGAACAGGCTCTGATGGTACAAAATAATACATCCACATAGCTTGGACATGACGGCATGTGGTAAGCCCGATCAGCTTCGATATCAAGGGGGCATATACGGAGCTTGTAAGAAAAGACTACCTCAGTGGCTGAGAGCGCGGGCGCTCCCATGAACTGATTAGATGGATTGAGGCGCTCTGTACAAACAGCACAAGAGCGCCTCGGGAAAGGAGCGATAAAGCTCTAGATTGACATCCATGCTTTGTCCAAAACAGATTCTTCGCAGGATAACAGATCGGGGGGAATGAGATATATGTGTGGCTGTGAGCCGGTCTGCATGCAACGTTTACTAATATCCCACCGTACAACGTCGTAGTGGTGGTTGGTGGAGTTACACGAACCAAGACACCCATGGATGGGAACGTAATAAATAAAGCGTTCTCTTCAGTGATAGGTCCGAGGAACGAACAGAAACCGTACTCAGGAAACCTTGCGGCAATGTCCGATGCTTCGAAAGACCTGCCAGATATCAGCCACCGCCATATGGCACTGTTACTACGAATAAAGCACTCGCCCTTAGTATCCGGAATCGCCAGCAGCAGACCGGCTAAGAATACGCCCATTATATTTATGACAGTATCAACAAGATACAGAGGAACGGAAACGTTAAACGGTTTATTGGTATAGTGGATTTCCCCTTCCCAAGAAAACCAGCTTTTCTTGTCAACCTGACTCAACCAGGCGAAAGGCTAGAAAGGCGACCAAGGAAGAGGCTACCACTGAAAAGGGAAACTCAACGCTGAAAGGAGTTTGCCAGATAAGGTAGGCGAACATTCAAAAAGAGTGGATGCAGCCTTCCCAGGCCAACGTACTCGACAACTATACGATGACCGGCCCTGGATAGAACACAACGTGTTATCCAGTATGAGGACAGATATGACAAGACTGAACAATTCACTCTATCGAATAAATGCGACAATATCCAGGCAGTTTACCTGTGGATGTGAACGAGAGATAGTGGCGCCCTTCTCATTCCGATGGACTAGATGGGTTGCATACCGAACGGAGATGTTCCAGTGCACTGAAACTCAAAAATGAAACATGCGTTTTTTAAGGAGGAAAAGTACCGTCAGATGACCAGACTAGAAGCCGAATTTGAAGTCAGTGAAACAACAATCCGCTTTGTACTGGACACAAGATGGATATCATCCAAGTGTTGGCTTAGCCAGCCACACTAATCCCTAACATACTGTCACCTGATTCAAGCTGGCTCAGTCATATTTACGATCAAAGGCCACACTTAGGGTCTCATTCGGGGTCTGGGCATGACGCTTCTTGTGTCTGAACTTGTCACGTTGGATAGTCACAACAGAACAGAGCAGTTACCCACAGTTCAAGATATGCAGATCTTCTCGCCGTAGGATAACTTGCCATATGGAACTGTCAAAAGGAATTATTGCTACTAAGACATTCATTTCACTGTTATATGTCGTAGAGCTATAGTAAACCAATGCCAGCCTATGCTAGACTCAGAGCACAAACCATAATGATAAGTTATAGATCGAAATATAAGAAAGGACTAGAGAGAGGGCACTAGGAAAAAAGTATAGATACATCATGGTTCCTCCCTGTCCCTTACGCCTTTAACTTCATAACTCAACTTCCTTGACTCATCGCTGCCATGGCCACTGATACATCACCCAGCTTTCACGACGGCTGCTTCTTCAAGGATATTCCAGTCTTGAAGAATAACAGTGTATGGAGTTCCTCTTCGAGTAATGATCACAGCATCAACTGGGATGATGTGCCCCTCTGGCTGACGGATCCTCGCATCAACGATGCGCCCCGGCTTGAATCCAAGTCGGAATGGTACTACTTTCAGTCACACCTTACCAGTACTATATCTGAAGATCCTCATCACACCGTTATTGTGTGCATATTCCGCCATTCTCCTGATGACTCCGCGGCGGATCACAGTTGGGCTGTTATCTACGCGACCCTTGACTGGAGGACGCAGAAGTACACTACATATGCCAAAGTGCCCCCGGGTGTGCCTACGTACGCTGCGAAGGTCATAGAGGGGAGCCACTCCCTACTCAGTACAACCATCCAAGACATGGTTGACAGTTGTCCCAATTGCGAAGATGGAGCGCCTTTCACCCCTGACATGCTCTTCACAAACCCTGTGCAGATTCGTCAATCTGCTGAAGGAGAAGGTCCAGCAATACAGCTTGACTGGGATAACGGTGCTTTCTTGGTTGGCGAGAACGGCTCGTACCACCTGAAGATCCCCGAGATCGAACTCGACATTCAAGTTCACGCAACAGGGCCCATGATGCTTCACGGTAATGATGGAGTGACCCTGAAAGGCGACAAGGTATGTCATCTCACTGCTTTACATGCCCCAGGCTAATTCTTCTCTAATTCTTCAGTATGCCATGTTTTACTACAGCTGGCCGCGAACCGAAGCGGCGGGCGAATATAGGGGAGCCAGGGTGGTTGGTACAGCTTGGGTTGACCATGAATATGCATTGGACAGGCAAGGGAACTACCAGAATCCAGATACACCACTGCCTGGTTGGATGTGGTTCTCTTTGCTCACTGTTGGAGCCAAACCTATGGAGATCTGTATCGCAAAGGTATGTTAATTGGCATCTCTCTGAGACTCAAATCTAACTGTCCCGAGGTGTTTCAGCATGATGAAGTTGCTGATCAATACATTGTGTACTTGGATGAATCAGGGCAACACCGCAGAGAGTATGGGTTCAGCCTTACTTCCTGCAACCCATGGGTCTCTGGGCAGACTTTCCAGAGGTTTGACACTCACTGGAGGCTTACGGTCCCGAGTCGCAATGTTGATATAGAGATCGAGGCTGTTACACAAAACCAAGAGTTCCAAACTTGGATCCGCTTGCCATCCTTTTACGAGGGCGCAATTCGCTTCTCGGGTACCTGGGAAGGCCTTCCAATCAAGGGCTTTGGTGCTATGGAGCTCGTGAATGAAATCAAGGCGCCCGACAAATACATGGACCTGATGCTGAACAACGCATCGTCTCTCGTTCGAGCGGAAATTGAAACGGCTGTTCCCCCTTTAGTCCGTCCAAACCACTTTGAGCACGTCACCAAAGTCCGGTTTGACAGCTTTGAGGAGAAAGTGATTCAGGAGTCAATCGTTGATGCGTTCTACATGCTGAGCAATCGGGGTGGCAAGAACTGGTGAGCTACCGCCCCTTTCTAACCCTGTCCGACGCACACTGACCGCAATGTTCCAAGGCGTCCCATGCTACTCGGAGCTGCAATTGGGCTGGTAGGAGGCAACGCGAACGACTGGCGCCCCTTTCTTGCCATCCCAGAGATGATACACACAGCCTCATTGATCATTGACGATATCGAGGACGACAGCGAGACCCGTCGCGGGGGACCTTGTGTACACAAGGTTGTGGGTGTGCCATCCGCCATCAATGCCGGATGCGCCATTTATTTCTGGGGAGAGACCATAATCCGGGACAGTGAGGCTCTTTCAGAAGTTCAGCGGAGAGACTATTACGTCACGTACTTTGAGATGATGAGGAGTGCCCACGCTGGCCAGGCACTTGACATCGCTGGCATGGCCATGGAGAAGCTGCCAACTATCGAGGAAGCCAAAGCCATGTTGTCTCGTATCGTTAACCTGCACAGATGTAAGAGTGGTAAACCCGCATCCTGCTGCGGGATTGCCGGATCACGTCTCGGGGGAGGAAGACCTGAGCAAACCGACGCCATTGGGGTTTACGTTCAGAACCTAGGTGAGCTTTTCCACTGTTCTTGACGTAAATGGGTGTACGCTATACACTGCTAATGCGTTCCAGGTATCGCCTTTCAGATTCGCGATGATGTCCTGGACGTTCTCGGCAATATCAAAGGCAAGAATGTTGCGGACGACCTCAAAAACCACAAGATCACCTACCCCGTCGCGAAGCTGTTTACTTTAGATCACCCTGATCGTGAGAAGTGGTTCGGGTACTGGGAAGACCGCAATGTTCCGGCTCTTGTCGACGTGCTCAAGTCCTCTGGCACAATGGACATGTGCAACAAGGAAATAGAGCGCATGGTGTTGGAGGGGTGGGATCTTGTGGACAGTCTTACGCCTAATTCGTTCAGCAAGGTTTTGTTCCGTATGTTTGGGAATTTTTTGATTGAGCAGCACTACTAGGTCTGACATTTTTTTCCTTCCTTTTTTTATGCGTAGGCGGAGCTCTAGTTACGTTCAGTTGAATTTGCGCATTTAACTCCCAGCACTATTGAAAACACAGCTGTTCCACAAATCTTGCAAATGATCGGGACAGCCAGGATTAGTGACAAATGATCTTAGAATATGTCAGTTTGAGGGAGCCATGCAACGTCCCTGTTCAATAAATGTCTCAGTTTGTGGACATTATGCAAATAGCTCCAGACAGAGATGTCCTTGGGAATTCTCTTTTTCTCCTTGTGTCACGTTATGAGACTCATTATTAACTAAGCTTATTTCTTGAATATAAAAATTATTGTTCTTGTTCTCCATCCTTCAGAAGGGTTCATGTCATTTATCTTTAGTTTAGAAGACTTCCCAGCCACCTGATGAAATCAGGGTGGCTGGCCAGCCTCTCAAACTCCTGATATCAATGATTTTATGACATCCAGCAATTACGTCAAGTCTGCTTGTTCAATCAACAGAGGCAGCCTTATCCGACACACCCCCTTAGATGAGCTTCTCCCTAAGAACTCATCTACGACTATTTATTGCCTCTGTTAAGCTTCAGTGTCAGCACAATCTTACGGCTGGGCACCCTGGGCTCGGCAATCCTGTTTGCCTCCCTTCGCACCTAGCTTCAACTCGAGGTCTTTTTCCTTGTCAGGGTTTTGAAGTCTCTCTTGCAACTGGCTTCGAGCTTCTTCCAACTTGGCTCCTATGCCAATACGGCTTCGAATATCTTCAATTCGTAACTGCCGCAGGAATTCAATGTGTCGGACCTTGGGCAATGCCTTCGTCATCCCGTCTGCTACCATATCCTTCGATTCTACCCACCGTACTTTGATGCGTTCATTTTGAACTTCCTGACGTAGCCAGTGCTGGTAAATATCAACATGACGAAGCTGAGTGGTCAACTTTGCTGACTCTTCAACTAACAGCCTAATCGTCTGCTTATTATCAATTTCCAATAGCAAAGGCTCATTTAGCTTAATTTTCAAAGCTTTGAACAATATTCCTGCAGCTATCATCTCTTTGGATGCTTCCGAAGCTGCAAGTAGCTCGGCTTCTGTACTTGAGGTTGTTACGGTGGTCTGCTTCGATGCCTTCCATGCAATCGGTCCGCCGTATAGCCTTAGTACGTAGCCTTGTGAGCTCTTTCGGTCTTCTGTATTGTCGGCGAATGAAGCGTCACTCGAGCCGATGAAAATTTCAACTGGTTTGTTGCTCTTTTGAGTATTTCTTCCAAGTCTTATAGCATATGACCGTGTGGAGTAGAGATACTGGATCACTCTATCCGCTGCTCTGTGGTGTATATCGCTTGGATTGAGATTATGCCGTGCAAGTCGGCTAACTGCAAATGCAATGTCTGGTCTTGTTGATATAGCTGCGAACAAAATGGATCCAATCTTTTGTTGGTAGACTTCTATTGACTTCTTCGTCGCTTGTGTCTCTGATTTCAGTAACTCTTCTAGGCCCATAGGTGTTGTTGGCACCTTGCCTTCTAGCTGAATGGAGAACTTGTGCGCTATTTTGTCAATATACGCGTCTTGAGTCAACCAAATTGTTCTGTTTCGCCTGTCTCTCAAGATGTGAATACCGAGAAACCACTTTGGCTCGCTAGCTGTGTCATCTTATAACGACTTTTCAAGCCTTCTATGGCTTCCTTGGCGATTTCTTGATCAGCTTTTCTGTATGCCCAGATAATGTCATCAACAAAGAAGAATACGATGACGGGACCTTTAGTCATAATGCATGGCTCCTGCGGAACTGATTGAAAACCTAATTCTTGAAGGCTCTTTGTCAACTCCTTTTGCCACAACAGTGGTGACCTTCGCAGGCCGTAGAGTGCTTTCTTTGTAGCACTCTGCCGTATTTTTCATAACCTGGTGGCATACGCATATAGACAACTTCGTCTAGTTCACAATTTACAAATGCATTGACAGCATCCATCTGTTCCAGTTCAAGGTCGTGTTCGGCGGCTATAGCCATCAGTGCTCGGAACGACATACTGGCTAGCGTTGTTGCACGAGTTGGGAGAGAATTCTTTTCTTGCTGGTTCCCGCACACAACAAGCCGCGCCTTGCATTTCTGGAGATGGCCGTGCTTATCCATTTTGTATGTAAATACCCACATGCAGCTTAGGACTCTTTGACCTTTAGCTCGTGACCAAGGTACCTCAACAAAGGAATCCATCTGTTTATGTGATGCAAGGTGTTCTTCTTGTGCCTTGATAAATTGATTCTTGAATGGGTGACCTTCAAGGTCCTTCATGGTCTCTGGAGCTTCTGGTAGGTCTCTCTTATGTGGTTGAAACTTAATTCCAGCATTAAATGCACCATGAACTGCTGTCTCAATTCGAATCGGATGGAATTCGTGGAATCGATAGTTGGCACTCACTTGCTCTACCTTGTAGTCGCAGCAGTTTGAGTTGTGGCCTTTATTATCCACCCCCTCAGGATGGCCGGATCGGTGACGAATTGGCAGGCTGGCTGTGAATATAGCTTCCGGACTCTTTTCAAGTTCCGGGTCTGTCAGTGGCGGCGTAAGGTACCCTAGTTCTTTTGACCTGTCACAAGCGCCTTCATTCTCCTCCTCATCCGGCTCATCCTGTATGCTTGTGTCCACAACGATCTCATCCAGAATCTCTTCATCCGATTCATCAGAATGATTCAATGACTCTTCTTGTTCAAGTATAGACTCCATAGCTTGCCGTTCTTCTGGGATTTCAATTTCTTCCAGCAGCTGACTTATGGTTTGTCGTAGTTCGGGTTGAGCTATCTTGTTGTCAAAGAAAGCCGACTCATTGAAGATAACATCGCGGGTTAAGATAACCTTATTTTTGTGTGGAACCCAGATTTTGTAGATGTTTGAGGACTGGTAACCCACGAGATACCCAATATGTGCTCTTGGTTCAAGCTTTTGCTTTCTATGAAGCTTGAGTTGGGCATCTGCTGTCATTGCAAATGCCTTACAACCATAAGCCTTTAAATGACTAATTATCGGTTGCTTCTTAAAAACTCTGTCAAATGGGCTTTGCCATCTATTTCGTTCAAGAGGTGTTCGATTCCGCAGATAGCACGCAGCCTCCACAATGTCCTTCCATAAGTTATGCGGTAGGTTTGCTGCTATTCGCATCGTTCGGGCTTTTTCCATGATAACACCCCCTGATCTCTCGGCGCCCCCATTTTGGGCTTGAGTATTCGGAGCTGATCTTTTTGATTCGATGGATCGAAGTTTCAGTTCTTTTCGAACTTCCTTACTGAATAGTTCGCCCCGTCTGATCGTATGGCTTTTGGCTTGAAACTGTACTGAACCTCTATCCAGTTGAAGAAGTCTCGTAGAATCCTTCGGTTTTCTTTGCCTAGTCCATGGCTTTTTAGAAAGTATGGGAAAGCAAGACCTGAATATGCGTCCGTGATGAACATCACTCGTGAATAGCCTTGATAATCTTCCGTAAGATCGGTCCAATCAACCCAGATTTCTTCAAATGGTTTGTCTGGTCTTATTGGCCGCCTCCGTGATATCTGCCGGAGCATCTTGCCTCGGCCGCAGTGGTCACATTCCACAGTTTTTGGTCCTTTAAGCCTGACTCCAATGCATTTCTTTCCTAACTGCTCAAGGGTCTTTGGACTAGGGTGACCTAGTCGGTTGTGCCACAGCGTTCCGTCTGCAATAGCAATTGCTCTTTGATCTCGACTAGTCCGCCTTTTTCGTCTGGCAATGTAGGCTGCTGCCGCTTTCAAGCTTGCATCTGTTGTTTCTTCATACTGAAGAACCCATTGTTTATGATATCTCTGAATCATACAGATTGGTGTTCCAGACTTATGGATTAGCCGTGTTGGCGTAGAGATTGTATCCCAACGGATGCCCCGATAATAAAGACACTGGAAGGATACAATGCTGGTCGTATGGCTTTTGGCTTGAAACTGTACTGAACCTCTATCCAGTTGAAGAAGTCTCTCAGGATTCTTCGGTTTTCTTTGCCTAGTCCATGGCTTTTTAGAAAGTATGGGAAAGCAAGACCTGAATATGCGTCCGTGATAAACATCACTCGTGAATAACCTTGATAATCTTCCGTAAGATCGGTCCAATCAACCCAGATTTCTTCAAGTGGTTTGTTTGGTCTTATTGGCCGCCTCCGTGATATCTGCCGGCGCATCTTGCCTCGGCCGCAGTGGTCGCATTCCACAGTTTTTGGTCCTTTAAGCCTGACTCCAATGCATTTCTTTCCTAGCTGCTCAAGGGTCTTTGGACTAGGGTGACCTAGTCGGTTGTGCCACAGCGTTCCGTCTGCAATAGCAATTGCTCTTTGATCTCGACTAGTCCGCCTTTTTCGTCTGGCAATGTAGGCTGCTGCCGCTTTCAAGCTTGCATCTGTTGTTTCTTCATACTGAAGAACCCATTGTTTATGATATCTCTGAATCATACAGATTGGTGTTCCAGACTTATGGATTAGCCGTGTTGGCGTAGAGATTGTATCCCAACGGATGCCCCGATCATAAAGACACTGGAAGGATACAATGCTGACAGCAAATGTAGGACAATATGCAGCGTCCTTGATTCGCAGTATGCCAATTGATCCATCTAGTCTTATAACTGGTAAATCGACTCGGCCATAACCTTCAATTTGGACTTCTGAGTCTCCAGCTATTAGATAGTCACCTGTGACTGCCTTTCTGATAGATTTAAATCTTCTTAGATCATTGAAGATATGTAAAGTAGCCCCACAGTCAAGAATAGTTGACGACTGCAAAGGATACTTATCGACTTGCAAGCAGCTTCCCACACAGACAGAGAATGCCGCCCCTTGTGGAAGTGCTTGTCCCACGATTCGTCCTTTGACTCGGAGGCTTTTGGATTGTCAATCTGATTCTTCTTTTTCTCGGTTCCTGGCTGCCTCGCGTATTTTGTCAACCTTAGCTTTTAATACAGGGTCCGCAGCTAGAGCCTTTTTAGCAACGCTAACCCAACGCTCGTTCGGCGTAGACCCTTTTGGTCTCAATTCAGGAATCGCATTCCAGCAAGAATTAAGGTCATGCCAAGGAGCCCCACAGGCTTCACAACTGGTGGCCTGTCTTTTAATGCTTTCTTGGTTCTTTTCCGACCTAGGTCTCTTCTTGCTGGGTCGTCCTTTCTTTGTGCCGGCGTCATCGTTGGGTTCGTCCCTAGCGGCTTGAAAAGCAGTTCCCCGTTTAACTGTAGGGTTTGCTTGTGATGGCAAGGCTGAGCTAGCCCAGGTCCGTAACTTGACTGCTACACTTGCAATTGACCATTCCTTGCTCGCGTCCGTGGCATTGGGAGGGGTGTGAATTAGAGCCCCTTGAATTGCCAGTGCGGCTTCTCGTAGTCTGCCATGGTCACTGAGGTCGTTTAGATGTAATAGCTGTTGTACTCCTCGCTCGACGGCTTGGTTGTAGTCTTTTGTCTTTAAAACAAGTGATTCTGCTGCTTGTCTGCAGTTATCGGTGAAGTTGCCGTTATGTTTGGCCATAAGGCGGGCGATGTCGAATAACCAACGACCACCTGCTACTTCAAGCATTCGATGTCGTGCAGCTTTCAGGAGGAAATTCTCCCACTTCCAGATCCAGCTAGCAAAACTCGTTGAATCGGTGCAACTGAATGACTGGATGATCTTCTGATATTCTAGCACAAGTGCGTCTGTTGCCTTGGTTTGTTCGGCGTTGACTGCTACAGATAGACTGTCAATCCAGCGGGGGAGATCTTGGTCTTGATCAAGATAACGACCTAATCTATCATCCACATGGCTGATAACAACACTTTTCGCTTTGATGAGATTGTTTTTCTGCTGCTCATACTCTTTGGAACTGTCTTTCCAATTATCGCGGGCTAGTCTGAAAGCATTGACTTGAGATGCCGAAAGATTGACTTCAGTCTGAGCGTTTGCGTTAAAATCAGATACTTGCGGTCTTCTTGGCTTTCGTAGAAGCACTTGAGTTCGGTTGGTTGGCTTGATTGCCTCCCAGATGTCTATATCAATTAAGCTTGCAACAAACTTCTGCCAGTCATCCCAGTTGTCGATCCCCGTGAGGATAACTTCAGTCTTGGAAGGCGGCATCTTTACGTATTCAGGAGGAATTATTGTAACTTAGCTAACTGTCTCACGATCACTGCCTTTGTGTTCAATCGTTGTGCAATTTTTCGCAGTGTGGTTGTTCTTGTTGACAACTTATGACGCGGGTCCGGGCTCATAACTGTCACGTTATGAGACTCATTATTAACTAAGCTTATTTCTTGAATATAAAAATTATTGTTCTTGTTCTCCATCCTTCAGAAGGGTTCATGTCATTTATCCTTAGTTTAAAAGACTTCCCAGCCACCTGATGAAATCAGGGTGGCTGGCCAGCCTCTCAAACTCCTGATATCAATGATTTTATGACATCCAGCAATTACGTCAAGTCTGCTTGTTCAATCAACAGAGGCAGCTTTATCCGACACCTTGTCAACAATTGCTCTATCCAAGCCGCACTCGATCTTGCTCATGCCGTTGTACCGTCACATAGTTGTGTGTAGAGCTAGATGCCCATTCGGAAGGATGAGCCCCAAGCAGGCAGCATGTCCATGACTCTCTTGCTTACATCTTTGAGCCAGTCGACTGAATGAGCAACATCGGCTACGTCTTGAACCTTGGCATAGGCAAATGCCTTTCTCCACGGTTTGATCCACGTCTCGAGGTCCTGTGGTGTCGTCTTAAGCGGTTAGATCTGTTGCGATTGAACTTACTTCTATTAAATTCTGGCTGACAGCTCTCATACATATAAATACCTAGTGGCACGGTCCGTGCCACTAGGCAGGAACTCTTCTGCGTGTCATGCTTAGTACATGACTCGTACCAAGCCAACAAGATCACATGCTGATATCGGTCCCGTGCCTTGCCGCGGATTGTACCTTCAGTGTCGCAACACGTCATCCAGAGGCGGTCACTGATGATTCCTCGGCCAGGTGCGAAGCTTGCTTATAGATGTCTGCTTCCCTTTAGAGTCTTGGGCCACTTACGCTCAGATCCTAACCTCCAAGTCATAGGTCGATCTGTTCGAAGGAAAATGATCATGTAGCCCGCGTGCCATAAGAGTTGGATATGTTCGTTCGAACGACTGTGGGAAACGTTGGTGATGGAATGAGTGATCTGGGACATCCGCTTCTACGTTGATCTTACTTATCCTGCGGCTCCGTCCCACAGTTTGGGACTGACTGCATTGATTACTTGGGTTTCCCGGATGAATAATTTGGCATCTTGCACACTTGCCACTGTCTGGCATTGGTTGTTCTCCTAAAGCTTATCATTGGTGTCTGAATTGACGTGGTCCGAGATATTATCGCTGATAGCTCGGGCTTTAGATTTTTCGTGGAGTCATCCTTGCCAGTTTCTCTGTGCGTGCCACTATAGTGTTGAATAGAGCTGTTAACTTGGTTAACCTCGGGGAGGAGAAACCCCTAGGTTTCTCTGATGATAAAAGAGGGGAATTTTTTCTGTATTTCTGAAGACAGCCATGAATACACAAGAATTACAACCGCGCAACGCGACATATATCTCGTGGTCGCGCGAATAGCTCGATATTCAAAATGAGACTCTTAATTGTCAGAAATGCTGTGGAACTATTATGGAAAGCGCTCTATCTTGAAAGTACTGTAAGGATGTGATGTGTTCTTGTCTGTCCTGTCTCATTGTCTTGCTTGAAGAATGAAGTTCTTCCACCTTCACTAGAAAAGGTACCCCAATCAGTTAAATCCCCTCAGTTGGTTAGCTAGCCTTTCATATTTCGTAAGCGCTGAGAACCTAACAGGTTGCAATTCTTGTATATTTCTTTTGTCTTATGTATTAATAATTCAAGGGTGCGCACCACTCAATTCAATCCACTGATTGCTTCAGTTGCGTTGAGTTGACCTCGTCAACGATACTTTTCCGTGGAGTTGATCAATTATGGCTCAAATTGAGTTGAATGTCCACCAGTTGACTTGACGTCATACAGATCGCACGTATTTCTACTCCAACTCGTCTCTTCCGCCATTTTGCTGCTTTGCATCTTCTATTGTCTTCACCACACCATTTCATGCGTCTCATCACTAGTACCCTCCTCAGCAGCACTCTCCTCAACGGGAAGAAGCATTACGTCCAGGTCGTCTATCACCCCAGCCCGTAACCACGAACGCAGCACTTGGCACATCCCTATTATATCAGCATCAAGCCGACTTCGCAGCGCTGTCACCATACGTCCTGCCGCTGCAAACAATCTTTCACATTCTGCTGACATTGGCTGAATCGTAAGGAAATCCAGCGCCATTCGCGACAGGCGGGGATATCGTCGTCTGCGCTCATGCCAATACGCTATTGGGTCCCTAACATCGCTGTCCCCGTCCTCCCTCGACGACTGCCATAGTTCCAATTCGTCAACATCCTCGTCAATGCAGCCGGGCAAAGAAACTTCCTCTTTCACCACATTGCATCCAGAGACCGGACGAGTGCGTTCACAGTACGCCTGAAAGGGATTGTAGTACTTCCGCTGCCGCTTAGCAACCGGTTCATGCACCACCACGGGACTTGGGACTACCTGCAGGTGGCGATATTCTGTCTCCCACACTTCTCGAACCATTTGCTTCGCCTTCGTCACCCATTTCGTGTTGTCCTTCCACTCATTCTCGAAATATCCCCATCGGAAAGCCGGGTGCAGGGCTAAAGCCGTATAATAGATTGGTGTCTCGTCCAACGCACAGTAGTATTTATTAAGCTTTTCCCATCCTAAATTGATGTTGATTCTAAAGTGCTCCGGATCGGGCATTCCAGACGCAAGTTGCTTATACTCCTCGAGGACCTCCAAAAGGAACTCGAAGCCCTGGATGACTTCCCATGCATTCCCATAGGAGCCAACCCATCCTCGCTTCCGCTTGCGCAGCTGACCATCACCCTCTAGAGTCTTGACAGCATCCTCGTAGAACCCCAGAAGCGTAGCTAGGTGCTCGAGGACAGCCCAATCATGAGCTGTTAGCTGGTTTTCTTCCAAGCAAATTCGGGGTTCCTTGGCTGACTTCCTGACACTGCCTGTCCTCTTCGACCTATTCTCTTGCTCCCATTGTTGACGATGCTTCAATATGAGCTGTTCGAGGTAGGGCCGAAGAGTGATGGCGCGCCTGATCATATACAATTGAGAAAGCCACCGGGTATCGTTGTCAATGATCAAATCCACGGGCTGGCTCGCTCTAATTCTAGGATCCGAAGACATGTCGAATTCAGATCGTTGTATACTCCGCAGCAAATAAGTAAGCTGATCTGACCTTCTAACATCAACGACTAGATTGTGCAGCTTTCCAACAGGTCCTTTGCGCCGCCAAAGCGTGTGCTCTGCCTCGGACAAGGCTGCTGCACCTGACAACTGCTCCTCGAACGCCTCAACGTTGTGGCCAAAAAGCAGAGCTTTGGCAGAGAGGTTTAGAGTGTGGCCAAAACAGCGGCCGCGCCTTGTTGATCCCACGAAGCCAAGCTCGCCGCCAATTACTTCCATGGCTTTATCGTTGCTCTCTGCGTTATCCAGGGTGAAGTACCCTTCCTAAAGGGGCCCCAAAAAAAAAAAAAAAAAGAAAAAAAAAAAGAAAAAAAAAACCCTTGTACATTCATAAGCAGAACACACGCTTGCCGTCTGCAGCCGCAATGCCCGAATCATTATTCACGAGGACCAAATCTCAGCCTGAAGTAGAATGTAGGTCCGTATACTTGAAAGAATATTTGACCACAGGTCACTATTAATAACATATGCACAGACACACAGAGAGAAATGTAAATATAACACCTGTTTGTTCAATCTTGCTCCCCATCATTATGTACAGTATGTACTAGACTTTCCCTGAGAGCCGTGGCAACAACGAAGCCAAATACGGTTCCTTGCTGATGCCTATTTGTGGTCACGTTCGCTCATCTAAGAGGACGCATTAGCGAAGAGTGGTATCCAAGATATTCTAACTTCGGCCATAAATATCTCCGAGCACGGCCATGTTATGCTTGTCAGTGTCTAGAACTTGATACTAGGATGATCCTAGCTTCTCATTTCATCGCCTGCATTTCGGTCATCACGGCAGTGGCTTGCGGCCAGAAGGTGTTATGGGTAGCGAACTGCGGTGACACAGTAGGAGCATTACCGGCAGGGATGGGAGACACCTTCAAGGCCTTGAACTCTGCTGATAACTATGATAAATCTAGGTGCCTCCCGCTAAGTGTCAACCCATTCCATATTAGGAAAAAACATCCATTTTGGGCCTTAGTTTGACCACTTCCGGGGCATTCCGGGGACGACTAAGAATATATATATATACTCTATATACTAATACTATACTATACTATACTATACCTAGCACAGTATGGTATAGTATAGTATAGTATAGTATAGTATAGTATAGTATAGTATAGTATAGTATAGTATAGTATAGTATAGTATAGTATAGTATAGTATAGTATAGTATAGTATAGTATAGTATAGTATAGTATAGTATAGTATAGTATAGTATAGTATAGTATAGTATAGTATAGTATAGTATAGTATAGTATAGTATAGTATAGTATAGTATAGTATAGTATAGTATAGTATAGTATAGTATAGTATAGTATAGTATAGTATAGTATAGTATAGTATAGTATAGTATAGTATAGTATAGTATAGTATAGTATAGTATAGTATAGTATAGTATAGTATAGTATAGTATAGTATAGTATAGTATAGTATAGTATAGTATAGTATAGTATAGTATAGTATAGTATAGTATAGTATAGTATAGTATAGTATAGTATAGTATAGTATAGTATAGTATAGTATAGTATAGTATAGTATAGTATAGTATAGTATAGTATAGTATAGTATAGTATAGTATAGTATATAGTATACAGAGCAGAATGAGAAGAACAAGATGAAGAGGAATCGTTCTTCTCCCCCTGTGGTCCCCCTAGCCTGAAAGTCGTCGGTTACAGTGGTTTACCCTCAAACATACCCTCCATACTACGGGACATTTTTTTGCCTCGCCGCCATATGAACTTTTTTCTCCTTCGATTTTCCCATTACCTCGTGATTTTCCCTCCCAATGCTCTAATAATCGAGTGTTCAGTATAGCCTCATTGACAACCGAAATTCGATGCCTGAGGATACACAAGCTGCGTAACAGACGTCACTTCCCCCCACCGCTTTCATACTTTTCCCCGGAGGTTTGAAACAAAGAGGCCCTCATCTTCTGTAAGATCGCCGTCAGTCTTTATGCGAAAATACTAGTCGCATTGACCATTCGATCCCTTTCGGCCAGGTAACGAAACACCTTGTGCTCGAATTACTTGCTTTTTGTCCCCCTTTAAGTTAAGGGCCTCCATGGTAAATAAAGCTTGCTTCAGTCAAACCGTATCATCCATCTCTCCGTCAGCAGTGACTCAGAAGTTCCTCGGAATATCTCAGGGTTTCTGAATCCCCTCCTTTAGTTGGTGGGCTAGGAACAATTTGGAATCAATCTGAACCATTCTTTCTACCTCAAATTGTATAATAGCGATGTTTATTACGGACCCCTTGGCCCCATTCACTTTTTTCCCTCGATATACTCAACATTTTGACATGTCCTCTGTTTCCCAACTCAGCAAAGTAACACCTACGAGGTCCACCTTGCAAATCATTTGGTATTTCATCCCTGCCCGTTGCCTTCCCTCATTATGTCTACATGGTTCACTATTATCGCCCGGGTAACTGAGGTAGATAGAATCCCGGACTCCGCATATCGCAATGCCCTGTGTGAGTTCCAGGAAGGCAGCAATGATGCCACAACAGGAGATTGGAGGAGCTTTTATATAGCATTCTACGGCGATCTTTTGGAATCTGGGAGAGCATACATGATACGTGGCCAGGCTCGGCTTCCCGGAAATGACCAGGCAGAGGCTCCTAAGGCAAGTATTCTCTACTCTCTCGTCTGATATCGTACTTTGATGCCACAAGGATTTTCACCTTCCGCAGGTTCCCTGCTGATCATTACACAGTTTACTGCCTTTGATGCTATTCCTTTATTAATAGACCACCTGCCCATCCATCAGTTACGTATCAATGCAGCAGCGGAGCTGACGTGCACACCGCGATTCGTTGACGCTACGCGTACGTTCGAATTCGAAGCAAAGGTTACTGGATACTATGGCGATCCCGCCCCTCAATCCTTACGCAACGACAGAGCTTTCAAAGCTTCCCAAACCCGAACTAAGACTCAATATATTTACGCAGAACAATCCCCTAAATTCGACCGTGCCCTTGGTAATGAAAACCTGCGCGCCCAAAGCAGGCTTTTTATCGATGGCTTTTACACCTTCCCCGATGAGGAGACTCAACAACCAGGATATATTGACTTGCTCGCCGTTTCCTTTAACTGGGCCAGCAAAGACCCCGTAAACAAAACAGGTTCTCCTGCTAAGGGGGGTTCATCTCGTCGCAGAAATGTACCGCTTAAGATATCACCTGGAAAGCAAGCAAACATCAGCGTAGCGCCTGCTCCCATGACTCCGCCTAACTCGCGCCTTCTCTTGCACAGTGGGAGTTCCGCTTCAACGCCTCATACTGTATCTGACACGTTTACTCCCAGAAGGGCCAGTTCCACATCCTCTATCGCTACGGGCGATGTCAGCAGGGAAAATAGAATGATTGATTTTAAGGTTCTCAGCAGCGAGCCTGAGGCTCAAAATGCTCATTCTGCTGTAAGCTCTTTGACACCAAGTGCTTTACAGAGCAAGCGCCAGGCAACTGAATCCTCTTACGAGCCTTCATCTAAGCGCAGTCGGAAGCCGAGCCAGAAAGCAAAGGAGATGTTGACTGAAGATGAGCTTGAGGAATAGGAGGCATCCTTTGTTTTGGCTGTTTATATAGTTTGAAACTGCACTGATTCTAATTGTCTTTAGACTCTGCTTTTACGCCTCGTCGCCTGCTCACTGCCCAGTGCGTAGAACAAACAGCAACGCACAGTCTGTCTGTGCTTTACAATGTCTGGAATTTGACAGCAACGGTTTTACAGCTATAATGCCGCCACCGACGAGCAACAAGACCGATTGCGCATGATAAGGATCCCTGTTCAATCTTTTTTTAACGATAATAGTCATGTACTGTTAGAAACCTTTTCCATCAACACACA
>AZNH01000169.1:346-31217 GCA_000814955.1 Metarhizium guizhouense ARSEF 977 | reverse complement strand
AATAATTTAATATTTTAGCTTATAATATTAAGCTTAATTACTAAGTTACTAGCTTTATAAAAACTCTACTTATTTTCTAGAAAAAATTAAGAAGTACTTAAAGTTTAATTTAAAAACTTAATATTAATAAATAATACTAAAAAATCTAATATATATATTATTAAAACCTTAGTTTTTTTTACTTTATTTATACTCTTTATTATAAAGATCTTTAAGGAGCTTAAAATATTTTAATAAGTAAAAGAATTCTTTAAATAAGTAAATTAAAAAAAGGTTATAAAAAATAAACTTTAATTTATTAATAATAATAATATATATATTCTTATACTTTTTTTAATAAGAAAATTACTTTTAAGAGGAAAATAAGTATATAAGTTAAAAACTAGCTTAAATAATAAAATTACTTATTATAAAGTATAATATATAATATATAGCTTTTAATAAAAAAAGAGTATTAACTTTAATAAAACTTTTACTTTTATAATTAAACTTTTAAATTATAAAATAATTTTTATTATAATAATTATACTTAACTTAAAACTTAAATAAATAAATATAAAAATAACTTTTTTTTATAAAAATATAAATAAAAAAGTTTATATTTAATAGCTTAAAAAATTCTTAAATAATATTAATAAAATTTAAAAGTTTAATAAAACTTTATATAATTTTAAGTAATTATTTAAAATTTAATATATATTTAATAGCTTAAAAAATTCTTAAATAATATTAATAAAGTTTAAAAGCTTAATAAAACCTTATATAATTTTAAGTAATTATTTAGAATTTAATATAAAACCCTTATAAAGTTCTTATTAAGCTTAAATTTTATATAATTTACTTAAAATTATAATATATTTTTAAAAAATAATATTATTTTTATAATATATATAAATAATTTTTTTATTATTAAACTTAATAAAAAAAAAATTTAATAAATTAAGAACTCTTTTTTAATAAAGTTTTATATAATAAATTTAAAAGCTTATAAGTATTATTTAAGAATAAAAATTATTAAAAATAAGAAAAATAAGTAAATATACTTCTTTTAAAAGGTATATATTAAAAAGATTCTTATTAATTTTAAAGTTATAATTACTAGGCCTAAATATACCCTTTTAAGTAGTATATTATTTAATAATATAAAAGACTTAAAAACTTTTATTATTTACTATAAATAATATATAAATATTATTAAATCTCTTATATAAGTAATACTAAGTACTAGAGCTAATATAATATTCCTAGTTTTCCTTTTAAGTTAATATCTTTTAAAGCTTATTATTAAATATATTAGCTCTATTAAGTATATTTTTAAATACTTAAATACTATTATAAATTACTTTCTAGTATTTACTAGTACTTTTATTTTACTAATAAGTTATATAAATTTTAATGTTATATAAATAATTAAGAATTTAAAAAAAAAGGCTTTTATAAATATTAAATTAAAATATAATATTAAGAAAATTATTAAACTAGCTATAAAAAGAGCTAATAAAGCTAATAAGGCTAAGAAAGCTAAAAAAGCCTATAAGGCTAAAGCTATTAAGTAAATTTATATTAGCGGTTTTACCTCTTCTAGAGGGATATATTAATATATAATATTACTTTATAAAATAAAAAGTTAATATAAATAAATTAATAATAACTTATATTTTTATAAAAAATTAAATAATAAATAACCTTATTAAATACCTTTTTTAACTTATATTTAAGAAATTTTATATAATTTTAAGAATTCTTAATTATTTAAATTAAAAAAGTATTAATAAGAAATTTATTATTATAATATTATTAACTTAATACTTATCTTTTACTTTTTATAATTATTAATATTAGTTAATAAGCTCTTTTAATTTAGTAGTAATACTATTATAACTTAAGTATAACTAGTATATTATATAATTATAATTACTAGCTTTATAAAGTATTAAACCCTAGTATAACCTCCTAGCTTATAAATTAAGACTTATAAGTATATTTAAAAAGCTACTTAAATATTAAAGCTTTATAAAATATAATATAAAAAGAGTAGTAACTTACTAGAAATTCTACTTTTTAGTAAAAACTTAACTACTTTAATATTTTTTAATACTTCTTTTTTATATACTTATTAATTACCTTAAAAGTCTATTTTTACTTTAATTTTAATATATAAATAAGAAATTTAATACTCTTAATAATATTATATAATATATATAATATTAAATTTAATAGGAGTATTAATAACTAAGAATTAACTTACTTAAAAGCTATAATAAACTAGTTATTAAGCTACTTATTTAGTACTAATAATATTATTATTATTTAATAACTAGATAATTAAAACTTAACTTACTTTAAAAATAAACTTATAATTAACTTTAAAAGATCTTTTTTATTATAAGAATTTATATACTTAATAAAAAATTTAAATAAGTTTATTTATAATAATAACTAGTTATATAAAAAGTAAAAAATTACTTAATAACTTATTATTAGTACTATTATAACTTTAAATTCTCTTTAAAAGTAAGTTACTTAATTAATTTATTAAGTTATAAAAAGTAGAAATTTAACTTAATTATAAAAATATTAAGAAATTAATAATAAATTAAATTAAGAAAAATTAATATATTAATTAATAATAATAAAACTTATTTAAATAAAAATAAAAAAAAATTAATAAAATTATTCTTTTATAAACTTAAGTAAAAGTATTAAAAAAAGTAAGTTAATTATATAAAAATAAAATAAAAGTAATTTAATATTAGTATTTATAATAAATATTACTCTTAATTATTAAGTTAAAAAGTAAAATAAATACAACAAGATTATTCACACTCTATTTTTGATAGTGGAAGTCTCTACCGGGATATTGGCATTTGCGCTCCGCGCTTCGTTAACAATATAATAAGAATAAATGGGGAACGGCCTTGGATGAATGCCTGATTTTACTTGACTAATGAATCCGGCGGTAGCTGTTGTCGTGGCGGCCGTTACGAACCAACGGGCGGTTACTCCGTAATGTTTGCCAATCGACTCACGGGTGCGCACACGTGATGCACCTCTTCTTATTCTGTGTGTAAGCAAATCATTTTGTAGCTTTTCTCTGGCCTCATGGCTCTAGGTCTTTCATGTCGATATTAAATCCCGCGTAGCCTCGGCTCAGCGACATGGTCTATCTCGAATACTCCCGCCAGGCATCCTGCTGTGAAAACATGACGAGCTCGTCAAAGAATTCATGTACCATTTGCGCGGGCTGTCCCATCTCGAAAGTGACCACTGCATCTTCCGACACTGTCTCGTTACTAGTCAAGCAGATGTGTGTGTTGTGAGATTGCCAACGACAATGACGGCAAAGATGGCCTGAGCGAAGTCGACGCGCAAAAGGTTCGTTACTTGATGCAAATCCAGCTTATCGACTAAAAGAATGTCGCTTTACTTGTCGAATATGTTTTTTGATATGGTCTCATCTCCATCATAAGATAGACTGCTCGGAATTTTGCCAGACGCAGGATTGGACAGTGGTCAGTCACTCAAATAGGGCTCCGTCGATGGTGAGGGAAAACAGCATCATGAGATTTGGCTGTGCCCCCGTTCCACGACGTATCTCGAGCGATTCTAAGCAGAAGCGTACTTGTGCCAGCTCCATGAGTATTTTTCGCCCTGAAGCGTGAACCATAGCCTTTGCCTCTTCGGCAGCTCCTTCTACGTCAAGACACAACTCATCGTAAACTTCCGCCGTCTCAAACATCGAGCCCATCGTCATCACTATCGTCGCTCGTGTACAACGCGTAGATGGCTCTTTGTGGTACTTTACAAAGTTTGAGGTCCATCAATGTGACAAGGGCCTAGGCTTGGAGCAATGACTCAATTCATCTAATAACAGTCTTTGGTATCAAAGGTCCTTGGTTTTCCTCAAGGCCTTGTTGACCAAAGGGGTCTTTAAATACAAGAAGTCGGTGAGGGACTTTGCCCTAGGTCTCGTGACCGTAGCCCTCGTGTAACCGGCTATTTCCGTGTGACAATTGCCTTTTTCTGCTCCTTACTGGCTGTCAAACGACCTTTCACCTTCTCTTCCGCTTCCCGTCTGAGACGCCTCCATAACTGGATCAACTTTTCCACCCTCACTCTGCTCTCCGTGGCGCGGCTATCCTGCCGTAGATCAATTGAAATCATATCCAACACAAAGTCTGCCGGATTGGTGTTTTGCAGCTCTGTGAATTAAGGAACTCATTTGCGGAACAGCAGCAATAACGGGAAACCCCTGAATATTGCCGGCACATCCCCATGAGAGTATCCAGGAACGTATCTTGTATTTGTGAAATACTTTTGTCTCCTCTCTTCCATCCATCTCCATCCGTCGTACAATTCCTCGTGGAACGGTTCAAGATCTGGTATGCTCATTTGGAGTTTCCACATATTTGTTAGCCACCAGTCGAATCTCCTGCGGTCAAACACATCTTGAGCCTTCAATCGGGTGAAGAGGCCCATGTTGCGGTCCCGGGCGTCGGTTATTCTCTCAATAATCTGCTGCCAAAATTCCCTCGCAAGCCTAACTAATGTTTCGCACGCTTCTTTGTTTGCTTTGAGCAGTAGATATGCCAACCGAATCGCAAATTCTTGGCAGTTCCACCAAACTGGGTAGTATTCCCAGTCCTTGAAAAGTGGATCAAAGACTGTTCAAATTAGTTTTCTGACGACTACACTATCAAGACTTCTTGTATTATTGTGATGATACCTTGATGGGATATGTCGTCGTCCGTCCGTTCGACTTCCCCAAGCTTTTGAATAGCTTGGATGGATTCTACAGATTTCTCGTTCCACTGTTCACATCTTCCCGCACGCCCAACATTCGACGATCCACCGTTTGAAGTCCCGCTGATCGAGGACCCGGAGCTAACCCAGCCACCGTGTTCCCAACGACGAGCAGCCTTAAAAGTCTCCAAGAGGCTTAAGTCAGCGTTCTCCCACGCGTCCGCATCAACCAAGCTAACGGACAGATGACTTGCAAACCACACGTTACCAACGATGGGAGCGATACGGGGATTTGGTGGTCGACTTGGTTCACCTCCCAAGGTGCCCACACGATAGAGGAAACTGTCGACGGACTCGTCCAGCTTCTGGGAGATTAATAGTACAATACGTTTTGGAGCCATGGTCTCTAATTATGCTTGAGCCTAAAGTATCTCGTAAAATCTGGAGGCGCATATTAATACTGCTGTAGGTGTGAGCGAGTAAAATGATGACACTTAGCCCCTCACACGTGATTTAAAGATACGTCTGGTATGTATTGACTTGTTGCCGGGAGCCGTTGGTCTTTACCATATCAAGACACTGTCGGAATTGTTTTTATCCGACCCATCCCTTTTCCATGTCGCAGTCACCGTGTACTGAGGTGCAAAGCAAAGCCCAGCAAAAAGCCGGAGCTGCAGATTCTGATGCCTGAGAAGTCAGCTTAAATTGGTGGACGCGACCTGCTCGGCTGCCGGGTAATGATCCTGGGACACCTGACTCATCTACGGCATCCTACAGAGGTCAATGTTGCAAAATCAGAAAGGCACAACGCAACGTGAAGACTGACAGATGTTGAATACACGGTGCGGTTCCTGGTTGCACAGTGTGGCGAATCTTGCCTTGTAATTTACACACATCTTTGCTAATTTTAAGAATACCTACCTAAAAGTGTTATTATGCACTTAACCAAACGACCGCTGCTTGAAATATTCGCAAGATGACTCCTAACCTAAATAGATTCTTTAGGCAATTTTTGACAGATATCAACTCCACCAAAGCACACAATCCTTCCTCTCCTGGGTTGAGCCTAGAGGCGGGAGAGAATATCTGGCCAAGTGGCGATTGGTACTTACCTAGCCTAAGTCAATGTCATGACAGCGTAGATGACAGAGACGCCAGCTACTTTTCAGCGACCCGTACGTGCCGCCCGGCAAAAGTACTGGGACAGAGACCGGGGCTGTAGTCTGTACTACGGCATATGCCATTAGTCAAACTGAGGTGGCCAAGTTGTTGCTTAAAACTGCCCTGAATCTCAATAAACCAGTAAATTTAGTTATGGGAGACATGATACGGGCAGGAGGTCTTGTGGTATACAACGTGGTGCCGCGTTTCAAGACTTGACTCTTCAAGTTGCCTGGGAAGGAATATTCGGGCGGAAAAGATACATACTCTACCCATGGCACGGTTTATTACAAATTGATAAAGAAAATAATCGTACTCAATTAACGTAACCTTTCTTAGGAAGGGCTTAAGTAAGATGGTCTCGGACAAGTATGGTGCACCAGTACGATGGTATAACCTCGGGGGCTGATGTCAGCCAACTTGCGCAACCATCACGAGGCAACAACAAACACCAGTGTGACGCACTCATAATAGTCTAGCAGCTTGTTTAACTTTTTACACAAGAGGCTCCTGTCAGCGTGGCGACAGACTCCGCCTCATGGGAAATGTGTGGCCACAACATGATGACAAAGTGATGTAACAGATGCGTCAGGCCGCTGGATCGACATCTGATATTGGCTGGAAGCCAGTCAGGTAGTTGCCTCGCGCAACGGCCCGTCTCGCCCGGCAGTTGTATTCTGGAACCAAGGTGACATGTCAGATTTCTCCCTGATGTACCGAGTACATATTGGCAGCTCTGCATGAAACAGGCTATAGCGTGGCACGGTGACGTCGAGACTCAAGACAGACAAGACGGCGAGTGAGCAAGCAAACAACGTACTATTAAAGCATCGTGGCGCCTCCCAGTATTTTCAACGTCTATTTTCAAATCCCCCCCTTACGCTTCTAGTCTGTTTCAAACGTCAACATTAAGGTGACAAACGCGCCGTTCGACCCAGTTACAACAACATGCCAAACCGCCACGGGGATACATACGCAGAATACTACAGTGACGAGGAGTACAGACCATCACGGTCGCCGAGTAGGTTAAACCAAGCCGTCCACGGGCAGTTCCACGACGCCAAAGAGATGGTCAAATCTGCATTTTCCAGCCATGCATCCAGGCGTCAGGCAGAGCCTTACGAGTATGAAGCCTACTCTGAGCGACGAACCCGACGCCATCACGATTACGCGCCCGGCCACGGATACAGAGAAGCAGACTACTATCGTCATGACGGCCGTCGCCCACGACGAGGGCGATCATTACACAGCGAGGAGAGATACGTCGGCGGGAGAAGAGACCATTCCCACCACCGTCGACAGCCGAGGGCGCGATCCCACAGCGAAAACCGCGTCAAAGAGGCTGCAACGGCGGCCCTGGCAGCGGGTTTGGCGGAGGCTATCAAGTCTCGTCACAGCCGGGACCAGTCCAGACGTGCTATTACAGCGGCGGCCGGAGCAGCTGCAGTGGATGCTCTTGTGAGCAATGGGGAAGACGGTAAGAAAGGACGGCACATTGCGGAGAGCGCTGTTGGCGGTCTCTTGATCGATCGGCTTGCAAACGGCAGCTCTAAGCGCTGAGAGATATACCTGTTTCTGGCTATACTATCAATAGTCTCCGGAACTGAGCCTACGGGAGGCGGGGAGGCGTATTTAAAGGATGTATTATATCGTCACGTATTGAATGAAGGACGAGACTTGTAGTCAACATGGCGCACAATTATACAAGCGCGATGCTATCAAGACCAAAACGCAATAGCTCCTAGTCCTCGACAATGCTGACGACCTGACGCTCTTCGGCACTGGACCGGCAGATGATCTTGCAGAGAGCTGGTACAAATACATTCCTCAAGTATTTACGGGGACGGTATTATGGACGAGCTGTGATAGACGAATCGCTGGCACTCTTGTATGGGGAGTTTCATGAAGATGCCTGCCCGCACGAATCAAGACGGCGAACGGAAACTTGACATAAGGGGCTAACGCCGCGCTCGAGGGTATGCACTCCGTACAGCTTCTCTATTCAGTAACTTGTTCACGGCCATGTTGAAAATTGCATGTGCGGTGTGATATATGCGGATTGAGACTGGTCAACTGTGGCTTTGTCCTGAAGGTGGAATGGGGATGGGTTGTCTGGAGAGGCTAGGGCAAAGAGGAGATTGGCATGAAATGATGCTCTATATTGATGATCTTGTAAAGTCTAAGTAAAAGGCTAGAGGAAGAAGAATGTGCAGATGGCTTTTCATCTGCACACGAGGCTGCTTGCCTGCACGTGATCACGTGAGACCCTCAACAGGTTAAATGGTGTTGCAGCAAAAAATGGGCGCGGCCGCGCCACATACTGCTACTTTTGTGTGCTCCTTTTTGGTGGCTGGTGTACTGCCACATCCTCATTTCGACCACGTGATAAGCTGGATCTCACCTAAAGCTCCTAGGGATATCGTTCTTTCCTTGCAGCAGGGACCAAATTTGCCATCCAAACATCACCTCATTGTATCAGAGTATCCTTTCACAGTGCACAGCTCTGCGCATCAGAAAACAAAAAAATGAGTACTCCTACATACAATGTACCGTCTGGTGACGTAAATGGCATTATCAGCAAGTTGGAACGCGAACAAGCCAGGCAACGGGCAGTCGACCGGGACACAACACCAGAAGCGATCTTCCAAACGGACGCGAAGCATTCGTACAAATTGGAATGCGAATTGCTGCACGCAAAATATGAAGACGACAAGATTGATAGAATTCGCCAAGGCATCGCCGATTCCAAATACTGGCAAAAGGACGCTGATTTCGCCGCCCATTGCTTATTGAATGCGTTGCTCGCCAATTTGCACAATAGGCATACTACTGATGGAGTTACCGACTTTAGGAGCATAAGTACGGAGCTCAGGCGTCTCTCAGAAGAGCAGGGACAGAGCTCCCAGCAGTTTCGCCGACAAAGAGACGCAATTACTGACGAACAGTACTGGGAAAAGGAAGCCGAACATTTCAAGCTTGAGTCAGCTCGCCGCGAATTCGAGACGCGAGAGAAATGGAGGAGCGACCTTCAGGCCATCCCAAGCCCTGCTCAGAGTGAAAGCGACGATGGACGTAAAACTGCAACGCAAGAATTTCTCCATTGTCGGGAAATGATGCCATCTGTTATGCCAAAAGAATGTTCCCAAGGTCGGGTGGGGAAGAGAAGGGGGATAGTCGGGAGCAAGGCCAACCAATACCGACGCCGGGCTTCGCGCCGTGCATCACGTCGCGCAATTCCCACCTCTGATCATTTACGATAACATTATACTCACCATTCAACTGACAGCAAAAGTATTCTGCTTTGAAATTTCGTCGTGTTTGTACCGGACGACTTAACCCCCCCCCAATTTCTTTCCCGCCCTCGTTTCACCCATCAAAGTTGGGTTCAACCGCTCCAGCTACGTCGAGCAGCGAAACCCCTTTAAACGCGCCCGTGCATCACCCCGCACCGCCTTTATCGCATCATTCTGCCAACCCTTTCAACCATGGACTTATCTAAATGTGTACTCATATTGCAAGTCAAATCGGCAAAAGGGACAGCTGGTAATGACGACATGCCTGATGCCGACATCCTGGGGCTCAAGAATAACCAGAGTTACGAGTTCAAACCACCGAGCCCGGAAGGCGACCCGGAGGCAAACTGGAAGGGCGGGCAGTTATCCACTTCGGCGGGGCGGTTTTATTGTTTCGTATTCGAAGAAAATATTCATTCACCACATGGCTGGGTGATGGGCTCTAGCCCAGCCGACAGTTGCGACTTTCGAATCGCCGTGGATAATAGGGGCGGCGTCAGTAGAGAGCATCTACGAATCGATATCAGCCCAGATGACCACTGCCATCCGCGGGTGAACAACTTGTCAAGAAACCCGGTCAGAGTTTGGCATGGGAACCGCCTTGTAGAATTGGGTACTGGAGAACACACAGACATTTCTGAGCCAGTGAGAATCGATATTGGAGATCTTATAATACCGGCTTGGCGCCCCAAATTGTCTCCAGAGGAAATGAAACTATTCAAAGGACGTGCCAAGAGATTTCATCATGACTACATGCGTGCTGTACCAAGGCCGCCCGAGCGGTATCTCATGGCTGAAACTCCAGATATACGACTAGGCATGGGAGGCAGGGTGTATAAACGAGCAGAAGATTTTTACGCTTCCAGTGGCAGTTTTGCATCCGTTATAAAGGTGGAGGAGCTCAAGTCCAAAAGTGTTTTCGCCGCGAAGATTCCTCATTTTAGGCAGTCCGATTCAATCGCAACAACTAGAAGGAGTTGGGAACTGCTAGTGAGCGAGTTCCGCAGGCTCATGGAGCTAAGACATGTAGGTTGAGTCATTGGTCCTGGTTTTGTCAGTACTGGATAGTAACTTCCGCAGACCAATATTGTGAAGGCCGTTGAGATTCTTCCAGGGAGGACACTTAACGAACCCCCATACTTGATCATGGAGTGGATACCGCGTGATCTTCGTTCCTTTTCCCTCAAAGACAACGAGAAACAAGTTGTACTGGAACAAGTCAGCAACGGACTGTCCTTCATGCACGATAATGCATTCGCGCACCGCGATCTCAAACCAGAGAATATTCTCATAGATGAATACGAAGGAGGTTTAGTCGCAAAAATAGCCGATGTTGGGATGTCTAAACTTAACAGAGTCGGAAATATGCAAACCTACGCAGGTTCATTTGTCTACATGGCGCCGGAGCTTTGGGCGGAAGAGCACCGGGGTTACACAAGAGCCGTGGATTTATGGTCGCTCGGGGTGATGGCACTTGAATTAGTTACCGACTGGGATTCTATTCTGAACGATTTCCCCATAACTGGGCCACCTGGCGCCGCACAACACAACATGTGGGTAACTGGGTATATTATACCTCGCTTAAACCTGGCCCCGGCCAAGTTTCGGGAGTTGCTTACCGGGTTGTTGGTATTGAGTCCCGAGGGCCGGTGGACAGCATCTCGGGCTCGAGAATGGCTTCAGTATCTCCCACACGATATGGGCAATCAAGCTGAGGATGCAAAGCATGGCGTCTCTTTCGTAGAATCTGACGGCGGCGCGAGGCGTGTGCGCAGTGCTCACCCAACCCTTTCAACAACACGAGCAGATAATGCTTCTTTAGCCCGGTCCTTGCTGGATTCGGAAATCCCCATGTCAGATACAGACGCCCGCAGCTCGCCATGGTTTCGGCTTCAAACTCAGGCAGAATGACACGGAATCTTCCAGTACATGTTTGTCGGCGTGCTCGGGTTGAGAGAGGACAGGCCGTGTCCGACGGTAGTGGACCTTTGCGGTATTATTGGTGCGCTGTTGGATCTACAAAGTGGCTCTGATGGCTGGTCTGGCCACGACCTTCAATGTCCTTATTGAGCTTGCAAATCAGCATCAACGAGCGTATATAGGCTGGTTTCTTGTGAGCTGTCCTCAATGCAATCAGAACCCGTCTCCCACTCCTCCACAATATAAATAAAAGTCGTAGATTCATCAGAAGCCGTACGCTTGGGCATATAGCTCCAAGGTTTCCACACATTCGGGCTGCTCCAGACTAAACTGGGTTCAGCTGTATATTTGCTTCGCAAAATTCCCCTTGATTGCTGCCAGTCTATTACCGAGACAATACAATGGGGCTTTTCCCGAGATAGAATAATATTGCTAGGATAAAGGTCGGAGTGTGTGAAGACGACATCGGCGTCGTCCGGTAGGTCCTGTCGGTACGGATCAGGTATATCAACAGGGTCGACACCTGGCCAGTGCTGACCTTTGCCTCTTGTCAGCACTGCGGAAAGCCAGTCGTGAAACTCCTTCACGCTTATAAAAGGACCAGCGCGTAGCAGAACCTCATGTCCTCCAGTGTGGTGCCGGATACGAGCACCATGAACAGGTAGGTAAAATTGCCATCCCGAGTCCAGCCATATATCTCAGGGACTGGAGCGCTGAGTAAAGGGTGCCGTAATGCCCAGAGGAGCTATCCGCAACGCTAACTCGCTTCTAAACTTTACAAGCAGGCCAAGTTGTTTGAACGCAACTATTTGGCCTTCTCTGAGGCTTTGGGAAGATGGTGCTCGGGCAGCGCGTTGCAAGTATCTTGGAAGTCATGGGGAACGCGGCATTTTCACCATTATGCAAAAAGAACGGTGAATCTCTGAAATTGACAGAGTGCCCAGAGGGCAGCGAATTTATTGATATTGGATGAGATGATGCCATTTTCGCCATCGTGGCTTCCTCTAAGGCTGGCGGCGCCGTGTTAGCTAGACGGAAAAGATTTGTTGAAGCTTTATCCGGCGGCTGGATATCTCAAGGGCACTAGACAAGAGGAGGTCGATCAGAGTATTGTACTGAATGCTCGTGGCGCCATGTGGCTCCGGCTTTGTTGCTGAGCAGGGCTCAATAAGAGGGTATATCCAGGACACAACGGTGCCCGGCCTGTTTCTCAGCTACCAGGCTGGAAGTGAAACGTTCTAGTCGATGGATTGAATATCCAAATTATCGCATTTCCAGGTTTCATTTTCTATCTCCCCCTTGCACCAAGCTTCTAAACCTCCAGCAGCAATAATGGCTTGTACGTTTGCCGGTACCTCGCCAACCTGTTCTGTTCAGGTCTCTCCCCCACTACCTTCTTGCACCTTGAGAAGACGACGCCTTACATCCCAAGTCAGTGTCCAACCCGTCCGGCGTGTTGGCCGTTGCTCCATGGCATTGGAAGGGAAGCAGGCGCGCAGGAGCTCGACAAGGCGAGGTACCTCTAGCGCAACGAGGGCATTATTGGGGCCTACCAGCAACAAGAGTTGGTGATAAGATGGGCCTTGAAATACGCCAAGACAATGCAACATAAAGGAGTGGATGAATCTGAAGTTGGAAAAATCCATACTGTTTTTTGCAAAGATATTCCCTAAACTTCCAGCCACAACCAGCGGGATCTGCTTTGCAAGGGGTGCGGTTGCAGCCTGTTCTCTTGAGGATCCCTATATCAGGTTAGAGTTTGCTCCTTACAACAAGATCGCGAGAGCTGGAGATTACATGGCCAAAATTAAATCCAGCAACAAGTATATCGTTTGGCTTGGCAATGCTGTCAAACTCAGGATCATAGTTCTGCATACAAGCACGTGCCATAGTCTGCTTGGAAACGTTATCCTGATATGTCAAAGACCCAGGATAGATACCGTCAGTGCTAATATTATCATGGTTGTAAAAGAGTATCTCGCCACTGATCTTCTCAGGAAAGCCTGGCAGGATCTCAGTACTAAGCTTGGAAGCAACCTCGATAGACTCAACCCGCTGAACTAGTGAGTCAAGTTGCTGTACCATGTTGCTGATCTCACTCTCTGTAGTACTCTCCATACCAGTGCCAAATCCATATTCTATACCAGATCAGTTTGCTAGCATTTTATAAGTGCCTGGACCGGAAATAACACCGCTGATAGCGCTGGCAGCCACGACCTCTGGCGACGCCAAATATGGGAGCGAGTCTAAGACATCATCAGTAAGATGATGTTATTTTCCAAGACCGTTTCGGAGCGTAAAGCACGAAACCCGCATTTCTATAAACGGGCCTCAAGACTTTCCCGGAAGGAGATGAAACATGGAAGCACTAACCTCGTGAACCTAGGCGCCCAACAAAATTCCGATTGCTGGCGCTGATCCCAACCTAGACATTGGTGAGTTAGGTCCGTTATGAGAGATATAGACGACTGCCCACTTCACCAGCTTCAAAACCAATGCACTGCGCACAACCGGATGGCATGGGCTGTGCCCCGGCATTCACCAAGACCTGCCAGTCACCTGTAGCTTCAGCAGCCTCTTGTTCGGATGCCGAGGCTGCCGCGATGTAGAGTTGGACACCGTCGGCAATCCTGGGAATATTACCAGAATTAGACTTGGCAGCTTCTTTAAATACTTTGGCAGCTGCACTGAAGTCTGCATTAGTACAAGAGACAATGTCTAGTATTTACGCACTCCTCAACGCAGTATTACCCAAATACTACAGGCATCTGTCCGCACGACAGGCGTGCGAGACATCCTACCCCCCCATAATGGTTGCTGTGGGAATCAGAAGCCACGCACATAGTGCCTGGCCATGCAAAGGCTTCCTCTAGCATTATTTGATGTCCAATGCCACGTCCTGCTCCCGAGCGCAGATTGGACTCGGAGACGTTGTCCATGTCGTGGTCGAGCGCTATAACAATCTGTTGTGGGCGATTGATGCGTGTGGCTCCCATTGACATGAACTTGGAGGCGGCCACGAGTAGTCTATCCCGCGACTGATTCAGTGGCTCAGTGGTAGATAAGTCATGCAGGTATAATTTATTACGAAAGAGTTGCTGAGAAGGAAGAGTTTCTTTGCTGTGAAGGCAATGTTGCATGTTTTATTCGAGCCGGGATGGAAAGGAAAGCAGGTGTTGGCACTGGTCGCAAGTGATGCGGGACTCCTAAACGCATCTTTATCAAAGTCCCCGAGGACCAGGACTTGAAGAGTCAGATTTTATGGAGGATCAGAAGATGAGCGTTTTACTTACATGTCTGTATGCCATGGTAAATTTATGGCATTGAGGAGTCGCAAGAGATTCGTTCCGAGGGGGGATCTGGTTAAAATTCACTTCGACATCAATTGATCTTATTTCTGCTACTTTACACCGCGTACCCCGTAGGTAATAGAAGGAGATTGTATATCTGTACGGAGTAACTGTGTTGGTAATAGACGCATTGCTGATCCTCCCTATTGGCACGAGCAGTGAATTGCGTCTATGAACAAAATACCCGGGTAAATATGGGGCTGAGGCAGCCTAATATGTAAGTTTACAGACGACAACTGGTGCCTGGCAGCCTGGGAGGCAATGGCCCTGGTAACATTGAATTCACCGCGCGCGGGGGTTTGCTCCGTTTTAGCGACCCGAACGATTAATCAACCCCACGCCTCTCCCGTCCTGCATTGCCTCTCGGCCAATCAAGCTCATCTCGGTAACTTGGATGCCCTACTAAGGTTGAGATGCGTCGAGATTCTTAAAGGGCTATGACCTTAGAAAGCAGAGTCTGTCTATTAGGAGCTGTATACATGAGCGTTATAGCCTATATTGCTTTATAAGATAATATATATATAATTAAATGAAAATTATAATATTTATTTATTTTTATGTTTTTTTTAAATTAAAAGTTTTATATAAGTAATATATATATAAAAGCTTATAATAAGGTAATTATAATAGATTTTTTTATTAATATAATTAATTAAGCTTTTAAATAACTTAATTAAAATTATTCTTATTATTTTTAATTATTAAAATAATTATTTATATTCTCTTTATATATTATTATAAGTTATTAAAAATAACTTATTATAAGTATTAATTATAAAAAAGCTTTTAAATAACCTGGATTAATAGCCGGCTTAATAAAATATATATATTATAAATAAGATACTAAAAATCGCGTTTTTTAAATAAATTAAGCTTTTATTAATTAAAGCTATTAAAAAAATCTATTAATTTAAACTTAAAATATTACTTTACTTAATATGTTTTTTAAAAATAATATATTCTTATTTTTTTATGTATAAAATACACTAAGAAATATAAGTTAAAAGGTATTTAATTAAATTAAGTTAATCGTATATATACAGCGCTCATGCATATAGCTCCTAATAAATGAACTCCATTTCCACTCGACGAGATCGAAACTCCGCTTAACGAGATCGAAACTCCGCCCGATAAGATCCTTGCATGACTAGGATAGCGGCAGTTTTAACCCTGTCGGACTTCTCGTGAACGCCGCTTTCCAAGTTGTTAATAGCACCATATCTAGGTTCTGCGGGTGATATTTGTACCGCATACTAGTAACTACGGAGGTCAGTATTTATCCCGTCCGGAGGAACAGACTAACCCGAACGCCATGACGGTGACTACTAGTATCCAGACGCCGCATGTAACACTCTAGCGAGTCAGGAGATCGTAGAGCATCAAGACATGTGTTTGGGGGACAGCCAGGAGGTTTCATAAATAAAACTGTTTTTAAAACGCATAGCCAGCATATCCTTCTGTTGTTTGCTGGTTTCAGTCAAGATAAACTGAATCAGGGGAGTTCTTTAAAGAAACGTATTTGTATATCTATATACTAGGTTGCCGTAAAAGTTAAGATTAAAATACAACAGGTTGCCTTAAAAACACTTGATAGTGTGAGACTAGCCCGAGCGGTGCAGAAGGAAAGACGGAAACTTTTGTTCAGGTACTTCTCTCACTGTCAGCCCTTAAAAACAGTTCTCCTTGCTCTCAGGTACGTTCAGTATCTGCGTTTCGTTTGGGCAGTAAATTTGGGCACAGTCACTGATGACCTCGCGCAGTGACAATGCAGCTACACACCTGTATTGAGTTTTCTTTTAAAGCTGCTAACAATCTGGAAATTGAAGGAACAATGGGACAAGGAAAAGAAAACCGGTCAGGAGGTGAGGATTATCAATAGCCAGCGGTGCTTGCTATGCATGGTCTCCGGCCACGCCTCTGGCCACAAACACTGCTGACGACTGAAAGTACAGAGTTCGCTGGCGTGAAGTGTTTGGGCTTTAAAGAACAAGCTCGATCAAAAGCGTTATTGCCTGTGCCAACCGTCCCACTAGGCAGGATCTATAATGGCGTCAAGATCTTACCACCACTACCAGAACAAGAACCGGAAGCATTGCAGATTACATGCCGTGAAGAACCCAAAGCCTTCTTGTCAACCGGCAGCATAGGCTGCACAGCTGCATCTCCTACTCGATTGGTGGCATACTCGCCTTACCAGCCACTCGCAACCTGTGTAGTGATTGAGTCTTGGTTGGTAACCGCGGAGGATCGGAAACAAGCACGAAAGCAGGCGCATCGGAATGCAAGTCCAGTGAGAGTGATGGTCGAGAATGCAGACGACATGTGGTGATTGATGAACTAGAGATACTCGAGGTACAAGAAGAAAAAACCAGAATTTAGCAATACAATGCGATAAACTTTGCTTTCGATTAATTGATGCTTCTGGGGCATTACTACCTGTGCGTGTTTCCCCGAGGTTGTTGTACCACAAGTAACGTCAATAGTCTTCTTTGCCTCCTCATTTTCCGCCCTTGAGGGATCTCGTGGTCATTGTAGAAATGCGGGCTGGCTTGAGCCTACTGAAGCATTCACCGAAAATCTACAGAAAGGGGAGGTGGAAAAGCCGCTTCCTGGGATCAAGCTCGAACAGCTCTCCCTGAGAAGCCTCGCAATAAGCGCTGGGTGAGGCCTACCGAGGCAGGATTTCTAGATAGTGTAGCCCAGAACGTCTTGTGCCACTGTTTATGTGAGAGAGCCGTGTGCTTTTCATACTTGATGAATATATCACTTTGTGAATATTGTGTAGATACCTTAGGTAGGAATTTTCCTTGGGAATCTCCTTCTCCCCTGATGAACAGTCACTTTACCTAAGTCGCATTCGACCTTGTTCATGTCCCATCATAGTTCAGGGACCTGGGCGGTGTCGCAGCCGCTGGACACACAAACAAAAACAGTCAAGTCCGTCAGACTCATACAACGCAGCAGGCCACCCCCCATCCCCGGGGACGACAACGCTCACCAGCTCAACGCAAGTGAGGCATGACAGGCCACCTTGCCAATTTCTCCAGGTGTTCAGCAGCCAACCCTCAGCAACTACAGCACAACTTATTAAAGGAATAACTGTGTGACGTTGTTATACCACGTCGGCGCGGTCGATTCGACTGTAGCCCCTGAATAGTTGCCTGTATCGTCTGGTGCCCAACCCCTCCTGTCGGACGCTGCCTTCTCTCCAAAGAAGAAAGAGAGGATCCCCGTTTTACATTTCACACCTGGTAGCATGCCCTCCAGTTGCATGTCCCCTTCCTGCAACGAAAGAGAAAGTGCTCAGTCGTTTCTGGCGCTTGGCCGCAACCGCACATATCTGTCACGTTGTAAAGAGCAAAAGTGTAGGCCTACTGAATTCTTCCCAGCCGACATAACAGCAGCCTCTATTCTACGCGACAATATCTGACTCTAATTCCTTCATCGTATTAAGCAATCAATTTAGTCCTTCCATCTCCGTGCGGAACTGGGACAGTACGGTAGTTTCTTTCGTATTCAACGAGCTAATGCTTCCCGGACTGTCTTCCCAGAGGCCGGGCGCCGCCGGGCCGCTGGCGAATATCGTTCAGTACGAGAAATCGCGCTCTTGTTTACATGTCAACGGCATAGCCTTAAGCAGCTCCATTGTGGCAGGAATAGAAAGAGAAACTTGAGATAGAAGTAACCCAAAGCGTTGGAAGTTGGACAGAGTCCATTTTTAGTGAAACTATTGAATATCCAGTCTACTCGGAGTGCCAACAGCTACCTGCTAGGCACCTTTTACTTCCCAAATTGTAAAGTACTTCTTTTATATAAAGAGCTGCACAGAAACCAAGCAAATCCCCAAGCAGTTCCTGCTACCTAGATAATCCTCACTCAATGCAACTAGTACGTTCGGCGCAGTCACGCTCGATCTCAGGTAATCCCACAATTTTCTGATATAGGAATATACTAGGGATCTTAATTCTATTCATTTTAAGGCGTTTAAGAAATTCTATATTGTCACTATAAGCTATCCTCTCTACTCGTCTTCACAGCTTGCTACATCCGAAACATCAAGTCCTACACGAACGAGAGGTACCGCAACGTGGATGGCCTGAGGCTGCATACAAAGTAATGAGTTTATGGATAAGTCGTGTGGTGAATCGTGCATGGGCGTCTTGTCTCGGATGCAGTGCCGCGAGTAGAAAATGCTGATACGTGTTGACATTGTGTTGGGGACTTCTAACAGCCGAACATTCAAGTCTCGTTTGAGGAAGATGTAGTACAAGTATACTAAGAATGTACCAACGGAGCTCGGGTCAAATATTCGGATGTCCGGGGACCGTTGTCTTCAAATGTTTGATGCTGCTGCCCATCCTCCTTGAACGAGCATCTCATGCAATTATCCTATGAGGCAATTTCCACGATTCAAGACGACAACTGCTTAATTCGATGGCTATAGCGTTTTAGTCGCTCAATACTAGGATGGCGAACCTGAGTCCCAAGGCGGCCCGTGCACATTCCCATGTGCACATCTGGAACAGCATCCAGGCTTGTTGCCGCCACCGTCGCATTTGTCAGTAATAAGGACATGGCATTACAATGTCCACTGGCAATGGTAGTCGGAAATATGTCAAGAGAAGTAGACTAAGCCTTGCAACAGTAAATACAGCTATTCTTCTGGCAGAAAAAGGCTTCGCCGCTCGCGTTACGGCGTATATCTCCTCGAAGCATTGTGGTCTCTTTCAGTCCAATTAGGTCAACGAATGATACTCCCAACTGTCTCAATGGCCTTGTCCTCCTTCGGGAAATCATCATCAATTCTTTCTGCGATTGTATCCATGGCGCGAATTCGGTCTCGGGACTTTTACGGCAAGGTTGAGCAACATGACCCGAAAATAGTAGAGATACCTGTTGATATCCCAGTCATCTTTAAGATTGGCCATGACGGAGACACCATGTTTCTTCCAAAGAGCTGGCAAGTCACAGGGGGCTGCGGCGAAGAGAGGACTACAATAAGCACTCATGTTCCTTTGAGAAAAAAGGCCAAGTTGGCGATTTCTTCCTTTTATCAATTCGGTAACTATTTGAAAAACAAGGATGCCTTCAGGGTTATCAGAGGCTTTGAAATCTCTCTGCCCGCTATGGTCGTTATGGTACCTCAGGCTACTACTTGCATGTCACCACGACCACATGGTGCGAAGCAAGCTCTACCTACCACACTCCGACGAGAACGATGCATCCCAGAGTCCTGGGACGAGGCCGAAGTCATAGACCCCGAAGATGACGACTTTTGGGGTTAGTAGGGAGAAACCCCGGGACACAATTCTATAATGCTAGCGTATGAACTGGAAATGGTGTGGGAGGTGTGTGGCCTCCCTAGTACATGCATTCATGATTCACGAGAGGCAAATGTCCCGACTTCGTGGTAGGATGATGGTCACAGGTGATGCTAGACATTCATGAATAGATTTATTGCAGAAGGTATGATAAATTGATACTTGTTGATTATGAGTTATTATCCAGTTGAGGTATTGCGTTGGATAGTGTATTTGCATAATAGTGGTTATTGGCTCAGTTTGGAGTACTTCCCGCTGCTCTCTAGGGACATCAATTTCACCTGTTGCTTTGATCAAGCTGTGCAGAGGGTTTTAAATAGTCGTGGTGTCGATTCCGAGAGTAACCTGCGGTATGACTGCTAGCATATTGCATATTCAATTCCATGGCGATGAACCCAGTCGTGAAGTCTTATTTCGTTATATAAGGTTTATTAAAACCGACGCACGGCCATTCCGCCGGCCATTAGTAGTCGTCTATCAGGGTTATAATCGGTCAAGATACGGCTAGAACTGCTTTCCTCCTGGTTACGCAAGGAGCTTAGCGAGCGGACTTTCGTTTTTGTATGCAATCAAATTTAAGTTTATACTCCCCCCTCTCCCGGCGGGGAACAGGTTGGAGGGCGGCGGCCAACGCGAAACTCCGCTAATAAATTCGAAGATCCTTGCATGACCTGATATGCCATGCCATGTATCTTTCAACTGGACTTCTTGTGATTTGTCCAACTAAAAAGGACCAGCAGGTCTTTTTCCGATTGACTTCCTCCGTTTGACTTCCACCGCTACTTTGGTCCAGACATAGTTGTGGCTGGAACACCACCAAAGGAACATGATCATGGTCACAATCCTCGCTCGTTCCCTGAAGGCGAGTGTCAACTGCCATCTTGTGGCCAGGAAATTCTACATCTTTAAAGATGAATGTAAAAACAAAAAGAGAAATACCTTCGAGGTCTAGGTTTTCTAACGTAGCATGCGCTATAGTAGCATTGGCTGCTTCTCATGGTCTTTGGTTGGTCTGGCTTAACTAGGAAACGAGATTGTCACAGTATTAACTGTTATTTTGAACGGGTTCTGGGGCATATCTTGTAACTAGGACAGGCACGTAGACTCGAAGTAGGCGGAGCGCAACTACCGAAGCGCGGCCGAGGTGCGCACTAGAATTAAAGTTTATAGCAATTCGCAAACTTTAATTTCGTCCATTTTCGAGGCCTTCTGTTGGGTAGATTTCTACCCCACAGTAGATAATAGGCAAGTACCGCACTGCCAATTGTGCATCTCCGCCTTCTTCAAAGTCCGCACTCAAGCCCAAAGTCCCAGTAATACTGCAATAGCCACATAAATAGGAAGATTAAGTACTGGAGATAAGTTTAAGTCCGAAATATAGCCCCACGGGATGGAAATAGAATTACCTTTCGGACTCAAATTCATCTTTATTATTATGGTGGCCTTGTGGCGTTGCGGACTTGACAAGCGCACCTTGAGGGTATAGTGGCAAAGGTTAGAATTTAATAAACTATATCAAGCTGCCTTTTAAAACCTCACAAAAACATGCAGACAAAGTTAAACAAAATTCATCACTGCGTTATTCTTGCTAGCCATGAGTCAATCATTAAAGAGTCTATGTCCCCCAAAGCCTCCCCTTACAGAGGAAAACCTTCCCGACCAAACAGGCAAAGTTGGCACACCACCTAAACGCAATAATCGCTATCCCTCTAACGAGAACCAGGTCTTTCTTATAACAGGAGCCTCAGGCGGTATAGGTAAAGAGCTCGCCTCGATCCTCTACCAACACAATGCAAAGGTCTATATCGCCGCCCGGTCTGAAAATAAAGCCACAACAGCTATCGCCTCTATCCAAAAACAACACCCAGACTCTAAAGGCACTCTGGTCTTCCTATACCTTAATCTTGCCGACCTAACTACTATTTCCAAGTCCTCTGAACAGTTCCTCCGCCAAGAATCCCGCCTTGATGTGCTGTGGCTTAATGCTGGCGTTATGATGCCCCCTACAGGATCAAAAACTACCCAAGGCTACGAACTACAGCTTGGCACAAATAATATTGGCCACTTTCTATTTACAAAGTGCCTGCATCCGATATTAAAAAGGACTGCAACTAGCGCGCCTAAGAATTCCGTGCGTGTGATATGGGTGTCGTCTAGTATGATTGATTTCGCGCCTAAAGGGGTAATAAATTTTGAGAATATGGATTATAAGAGGGAAGAGAGCTCTTCAGCCAAGTATGGGAGGAGTAAGGCGGGGAATGTGTTACATGCAGTCGAGTTTGCGAGGAGGACTGAGGGCGAGGGAATTGTTAGTGTGGTGAGTGCGGATTCCTAGGCAATGAAAGGTGACGGCGCTGACGGTAATTTTAGAGCTTGAACCCGGGTAACCTAGCAACGGATTTGCAGAGATCCGCGCCAGGATGGCAGAATTATATCTGGACAGTACGTTCTGATCGTCTTGGAATCTGGAAATGGGGGCGCTAATTGGGGTTGTAGAAGTTTATTGCGTATCCTGCCAAGTTCGGTGCTTATACAGAGCTTTTCGCGGGACTACACCCGGATATTACCGTGGAGAAGTCCGAGGTTTTCAGTAAGTGTAATTTTCAGTTGTGCAGCTATCTTTAGAGGTTTTTATTTCTAACGGAATTTAGTCGCGCCATGGGGGAGGTTAGTCAATGCCCGCAAGGATCTGTTTGAACCAGCGTTAGGGAGGCAGTATTGGGAGTGGACAGAGGAGCAGGTCCAGTCGTATAATTAGGAACCTGGTAGTACGTTTTGGGGAAATCATGTCTGAATTTAAGGTCAATGTTAATGTCTGTTTTATGTGTTGTATTCTCTTGATCTCTGGATACGTCTGATGTCCCCGTTGCGCTCCTCCTAATTTGAGAGTGTTGGCCCAGCCATGGTGTGGCAATGCCGTACCAACCGTTATACAAAGACATAGATACAGTCTGGTTTTAAAAGGATTATTCGTTGGGGATTGATACACAGGCATGACGCTTTTTACTACCCGGGCATAGCTTTTATCCGGGTATAGCTTTTGCCACTTGTTATTCGCTCATACTTTCTTGGTCAACAGGCAGTTCCTAGCAGTTCTTAAAATCACAACGAATGCGGTTAATTATACACGATAGTGGCCGCAATTAGTCTCCCACTATTTAAGAAGCCTCTGTTACTGTCAAGTTTTTATATATCTATTAGCTATAGTCATTAAGGGATGTTGCGCTGTCCTCCGGAGATTTCACTTTTTATTTTCTTTACATTTTCCAAGGCTTTTAAATACCAATAACTTTCCTTTATCCGAATCATTATATTTATTTTTTCCGGCTATATTTAGTTATAATAACTGACGTTATAGTAGCTGCCAATTGCACCAAGTTTGCCCCTTCTATTACTGGAGGCATACCTGTCCAATAATTAATTGTCAGTATCCCGGTTCCTAGCAGTCTCTGCCTTCCCCAAGTATCCAACATAGCCATGTCTACCATGACCTCCACGGTAGGGCTTTACGCAAGCTCGCCTATTCTGGCCATCCCTTGTAGATTTTCCTGGGTTCCTAGTTTTTCCACCAACATCAACACCATGTCTTTCTATTTAGAGCAGCCCAGGGTGCTCTAGAGAGGTGCGCATCCACCAAGGTCTAGCCCCAAGCAATAAGCATTTTTAGCATTATACGGGACAAGGTGCAGCGGTTCATGACACGGATCACGTTAAACCCAGGTGCATTACCGACACCAATAGATTGGATTTGTGAGTGCCGTACATACGGCATGCACATATGGTTTAACACATTTGTACCTGCAAAGTAGTGGAAGCAGTGCCACGCAGCGTTTTATTCTAGTTTAAAGACATATTCGACTCCCAAGCTCCGGTCTAATAGACGCTTATCAATAACATTGCTGGGCGAACGGATTATGAAGATCAAAACAGTCATTCTACTCCCTACCTGTTGGGTTAAAAAGGTGATATTCAGAGGCTGTTGGTCACAACAGTTGCTTTGTCTAGGGTTTCTATTAGGGCTTGGGTTCAAGGGTCATAGCAGGGGCCTTCAGGAGTTTCAGCAGGGTATAAAAAGGGTCAAATTTCCCGGGCTTTCAGGGCATTTAATACAAAACTGCTGCATTCATCATCAACATTGTCAAATTTGATCAATTGAAGCAGCCAAACCCGAATATATGTGCTAAGGATCCCCCCGAATAATTGTCTCTCCACTGTGTAAATTGCTGTTGTATTTCCAACACTACTGCCAGTCTTCTCCAGCCGCACTCACATTTTACTCTTTGATTACATCGAATACAGTTTTTCCCAGACCACCCTTTCCACTGTAGGTTACTTGGCAAGCCTGGCGAACTTGGGTAATATCGTTAAGGTCTATCCTCGCTCCAATAACCGGAACTAGTTTCCCATCCTCTACATAGCACTTTAACGTTGTAAGATCTTTCCCATTAGGCTCCAGCAACCAACACTTATAATCCACGCCATAATACCAAGCTTTGAGTTTCTGGATACTATCCCCTGCATTAAGATAAAGGCGGATAAGAAGAGGAATACGGGGATTATCTGGTCGCAGCATTACATCGTGGGCCTGTAGTGTTTCTGCCGAGGGTATCGCAGATATAGACACAATTATCCCGGTTGTAGGCTTGAGCAGAGGTAAGAATTCCATAGATTGACCAGTGGTATCGAATAAAAAGTCAACCGAGCGTGGGGGGATTAGTTCTATGGGACTGTTTTTAGTGTAGTCAATAACTAGACAGCAAATAGCAGAAAGTTAGCGGCATTATATAATAAATATAATATATAAGAACATACTCTCATCAACAACACCTGCGCCTAGGAGTTCATGAACCTTGGTAACCTTAGTTGTCGAGACGGTGGTTATTACTTTTCCTGCATGGAAGACATTTTTGGCTAGTTGGCATGCAAATGCTCCGGTGCCGCTTACTTTATATTCGTTCTATTAGTATGTCTTTGTTATCCTAGCCAATAGTAGCCTTTACTTACATCCACCTGGTATCAGCACCGTCTTGCCATCTAGTGAGCCCTTGTATTGTCGTAGAACTTGTAGCGCCGTAACACCAGCTAGAGGTAATGAGGCAGCATCGCCAAAGGTGATATTTTTTGGTTTCAATGCAATAAATTTCTCTGCACACTTGACAAACTCGCTCCAAGATCCTATTAGGTTAGCTTTAGTTCTACCATGTACGTAATTATCCGGCTAAATGAGACAGCTGGGACCTACCTCTGTTGACTTCTGGCAGCCGTGTATATACCTCATCACCAACTTTTAGTGCTTTTACATCCTTTCCAATTTGAACCACTACGCCAGCAGCGTCATAGCCGATTTTGTACGGAAATCTTCAATTCCTATTAGTTTCATATTATAACATAGTGCGTCTCATACTCACGAGTCTTTCACTGCTTGCTTAAATATCCCATCTACTTTTTTCACATCTACTGGATTAATACTTGCTGCGTAAACCTGTATAACCACATCTGTTGGCTCCGTAGCTTTTGGTTTTGGCACATTAGAGAGCTCATAACGCGACGGGTCAGTATAAGTTGGAGCCGTAACTGCGAGCATTGTTTTTGTTGTTGTTGCGATGGCTACTATGGTAAAATAGGGAGCAGGATCTAGGCGTTCGTCTTTGTGGGAGGTATTAAAGAGAAGAAACGAATTAGAGCACTTTGATGCACTGCGTAGGCTTAGTTTGAGTAATCATTATGGCCAGGGCGGGATCGCGCTTTTAACCAACGAGATTTGCCACTGCGGATAACAAACTGCATACACATAATTGTAGGCCTGGAGTTGGCTCGTAGCCGGCATACTGACGGACTTTAGGCCTCTGCTCTAAATGTGCTGAGCTAATGCGGAGTTTCGTCCCCCCCGGCGGATTGGGTATATTATTCCAGGATTTATTTCTACAACGTTATTTGCAAACTTATCCTTGCAGTCGTCTGCGTGGAGCTAGTAATAAGCTCCGCTGTATGACTTTGTAGTTTTGTTGAATAAAGACGGGCTAAACTCTTTAGAGCAGCCCATCTCAAGTTCTAGTTTTCGGCTTCCATAACACTAGCAACAGCGTCTGCATGTGAAGCGTAGGTCTTCCAGTGGCTAGAGCGGGAACGGCAACGATGGCGTTGCTGCCAGCATGCAAGCCCTACTGCAGCTTCCGCCGCTGATGCTACCGGCGGAGCGGGACGTGTGCGGTCATTTTGCGGCGTTGCTATCCCCGCCATGATAAGACCACCGCCGCCGATGCCACCAGCGGGAGCGGAGATGTCGTGCTTGTACGCGGTTAATATTTGCCGTGTTGCGGTCCCTACTATCGGACGGAATAGGACCACCACCCACACCAGTACATTAATTGCGGAGCGGAGATGCCAAAGATATTTTTTTCCGTCTTCGCTATTACGCCGCTATTACGAGAAGGGCATGAGAGCGACTTCTCGCTATCGCAAACCGGAACCCTAATCGCACTTGCTATAAAATTATTATTCTAACAATTAAGCTTGGCCTTGTTATGTCAAGGCCAGAAAGCTTTCCGCCGCTGTTTATGGACTATACAAGGCAGGCGACCCTATCTAGAGTCTCCAGCCAGACAGGCGTTCCAGTCTAAGGCTTCTGGACTGGACGGACTACCTATTAGGAACACTAATTTGGGCTTTACATTACCTATTCTCCCCTCGAAAGTTGGGTTTTTACCACCTAGCTCGAGTCGGGACGAATAGAGTTCCGAATACCGGTCTCGGTTTAATTTCTATTACCAATTCCGCTTCTTATCTGCGGAATATTAAAACAGTAAGCGGATATAAGATATTACGTCTGGTAATTATAAATCTAAATGTTACTACGAACTAGCAAGAAAATCCCGCTCCGTCCGCAAATTTAGCATGCTGCGTCGGAGTCGACGAGGTGGCGTCACACCTGCCGGCGCCCCTACTATTGGGCGCGGAACTTGTTTACGGAGGATCCGCCTGCTATTACAGGCAGAAATCGTATCTATCATGGAGGGTAATTAAGATGAGCGGCGGAATAGCCAGAGAAACAAGTGGAATTAACATAATAATAGAGAATATTATTCATACCAAGTTCGTTTATTGCGAAATATATAAATAGTATACTATTTCCCTTGTTTTAGCTTATATTAAATTTTAATAAATATCCTTGAATATTAGTATAATCTCGCGGACATCTTCCTTCTTTCGCCATGATATTCTGGTTAAGCCTTCTATCGCTTGGGCACTTGCTTCTTGCCTCGGCAACTACTACTACGAAAATTCCAAATACAGTTGTAAATGGTTCTGTAAGAGCAGAGTCGGTATTGAACGGAGGGCTTGACTGGCCTAAACTTTTTCCTGGTGCAAATGATACCGCCTACGACTGGTAAGACTAGTTGTACCTATTATAGCTGACTTGCGTTGACGCTTGACAAGGTGGTACTTCGACGCTGTATCCGCCTCCACCAACCAGTCGGTCGCAGTCGTCTTGTACAATTCTGGCTCGAAAGGCTTCGACGGCGGTTTTCTCGACGGCCCGCTGTCGGCCAGCATCTCGGGGTCTTTCGCCAACGGTAGTACCTTTGCACTTAATGTGCCGGCGACAGAGGGAGCTATAATTACTACTAGCGACAGTGGTATATCGGGCAACTGGAAGGGCTCTGGTTTTACCTTTCACGGCACGAGCCTTAGCAAGCCCAGCCCGAGATATACCGTTACAATCAACTCCCCAGCGATTTCGGTTTCTGGTACTATTAGTCTCACATCCAGAGCCCCGCCTCACCTTCCCTGTGGGCAGAATATCCGCGGCGGTAAGGAGGAGCTGCTTCCGCATGTATTCTGGTCGAATGCGGTTCCCGATGCCTCGGCTACGATTAACCTTGATATCTCTGGGACCAAGATACGATTCAACGACGGTGTTGGCTACCACGACAAGAACTGGGGCGACAAACCATTTGTCACAGCGGTTTCATCTTGGTATTGGGGCCACGCGCATTTAGGTCCCTACTCAGTGGTTTGGTTTGATGCCCGTGATATCGCAGGGACAGAATACGTTTCTGCATATGTTGTCAAGGATAGGAAGGTCGTCAACAGCGGCTGTGACCATGATGTGGTTCAGGTGCGGCCTTGGGGCAAGAATAATGACTACCCCCCCACGGCTGAGACTGGTGTGATGCAAGGCTTGGATATTCACTTTAACTTGGGAGATAAAACAACCCTAAGTGTGAACGTGACCACGGGTTTGCTTCTCGTCAACATGCCAAGTTATGTGCGAGCCGAAGGGAGGGTGAAGGGTATATTACACGGGGTTAAGAGCCGCGAGGTGTACAATGGTGTTGCACTCTTCGAAGAGTTCAAGTTTTAGGGGGCATGCATAGGAAACTTGAAGCGACGCACTTTATATTATAGTGATCTTTCTTATACGTAGCTTCCCGCCGCACTAGCCACTAGGTTGACCGCGCTCCTCACTGCTTGATATTTTATTTTTCACTTTAGGCATCGAATTTAGACGTTTAGAGTTATTAATAGAGCGGTAATTATAAATCCTTTCTTCCCTAGAGTTATTAGACTAAATTCATGGATTACCGTTTATACTATAGGGGTTAGATATACGAAGATTATATAACTCTTGTTCTTAATATATATTATTTCTATTAGCTTTTTAAGCGGTATTTAAGGTGAAGACTATATTCGGCGAATATCCTGGAAACTCAAGAGGTTACCCTAGTATAATAAATTTAGTCAAGAAACTATTACACACACATGTAAATTTATAACGCCTAATAATAGTAGCCTTTTTATTAAGGGCTGCTTGGATAGTTTATAAATAATTCCGCTACTTGGATAAATGTCTTGCAGACTAGTTCCGGAAAGAAACTCACCTGTGCAGCATATCCCAGATTAATATTACTCTTGCCATTCTCATTATCAAAAGTCTTGAGCCGTATAGGATACAGCATCGCTATAGGAAACACACCAAGAATCATACCAGTCATTACTGAGCCATGGCCCTTGGCGGATGAGAACGGCGGCCTCGTCTTCAAACCGTGAAAATCAAAACCTTTCCCCTCCAGAACCTGATTGGACAAATCCGGGTCAAACATGGCGACGCCGTCGTCGATCAAAGCCACTACAACATCGGCCTCGATTTGCTCTAGCGTAGCAGAGTTCTGCCTGGGCTCGAGGAAGTCATTCACGATAGTTTTCCAAAAGGGGGTTATTCCGCTAGCAAATAATGCCGTGGAGTCTAGCCATTTATGTGAATCGACGCCCTTGGCGTAAGATGGCGTCGTGAATTGTTGCGTGTCGTTGGGATTGAGCTTGTCATCGTGGCCGTTGGTGGAATCTGTCCCCTGGCGGGGGTAATAGCTACCAGCACTGGACTTATAGGGTCTGAGTGCCCGAGGTAAACCCCTGATTACTTCACGGGTACGGCTGATCATCTTCACCAATCGCCAGTATTACTACTATAGGAGGAGAAAACAAGCGCAGAGAGTGGTCTGGCGATGGAGGCTTGATAGTGCATACGTGCTAGATAGTCCTTTATATTGCTCTCGTCCTTGTTCTTATTCTTAATATTATTTATCGCTGTTTAAGGTAATATAGTATTATAAAAGTGGGTTAAATTTAACTACTAATAGCCTAGATTCTTAGCAAGCGGGGGAGCTATTTGAGCTATAAGAGCTACTATTAAACTGCGATATAAGACTGCTTTTACTTTAATAAGATAATTAAAATAAAAATATATAATATAATAAAAACAATTCTATATATATTTACTATAACTTTAAATAAAGAGTATTTCTTTATAAAATATAAGACTAGAGCAAGTTAATAAGAATTTAATATATAGCTATTTTTATCCACTTTTCCACTTAATTAAAGTTCTAATAATAAATAAGTAATTTAAATAATTAACGCTTAATTTAGCTTGCTATAACTTAATATATTACCTTATTAAGCTTTTAGCTTCTTTAAATTATTTTTTACTTTAAAATATTAATACTAAGTTAATTATATTAACTAATATATTAAGATAATTCTCTTTTAATTTCTTCTTATAAGTTTTTATTATTTATATAAATAGCTTTTTTATTACCTTTTATTAACCTTAATTATAATAAGTTAATATTAAGTTAATTATATTAATTAATATAAAAGAATAATTCTCTCTTAATTTCTTTTTATAAGTTTTTATTACTTATACTTTTAACTTTTTTATCTTATTTTATTAGCTTTTAAGGCTATATATTAACGCTATTATTATTAAAAAGTATATTATATTTATATACTTATTATTAAATATTCTTTTTCTTATTTTTATAACTTAAATAAATAGTTTTTCTACTTTTACTCCTTTTTTTATAATATATATTTTTTATTTTTTTTAAAGTAATAACCTTTTTTTAATAGCTTAAATTTAAATATTAAATATATTAAGAATTATATTACTTACTACCCTTTTTAAAAGAGGTAAAACTACTAATATAAATTTATTTAGTAATTTTACTCTTAATTTTACTAGTTTTATTAGTTTTTTTAATAATTAATATAATAGTTTTTTTAATATTATATTTAAATTTTATTTTTTTAAAACCTTTTTTTTTAAATTTTTTATAATTTTATTATTTTTTTTAATTTTTATTAAATTAAGATTTTTAATTTTATAATAAGTATTTTTTTTATTATAAAAAGCTTTTAATTTATTATTAATTATAATTATATTACTTTTTTAATTTTATTAATTTTAACTTTTTAAAAGTTATAATAAGTAATTTACTTATATTAAGCTTTTTAGTATTTTTACTTATATTATTAATAAGCTAGTCTAGTTAATTTTATTTTATAAAAGCTTATATTAATAAGTGTATTTTTAATATATAATAATTTATAAATAATTATAATAAATATTAGTAAGTGCTTATAAGAGATATATATATATAAAAGTAAGAACTTATAATTAATTATATTAAGTCTTAATAATAAAAAATATAAATAACTTAAATAAAAAAGAATAAAATTAATTAAAAATATAAGTAAAACTTTATAAATATATTATATATATAAGTATTTTAAGTTTTTA